>CAUJNA010003211.1:615000-640000 GCA_963377175.1 Effrenium voratum
CCGTGTCTCCGTGTCTCCGTGTCTCCGTGTCTCCGTGTCTCCGTGTCTCCGTGTCTCCGTGTCTCCGTGTCTCCGTGTCTACGTGTCTCCGTGTCTCCGTGTCTCCGTGTCTCCGTGTCTCCGTGTCTCCGTGTCTCCGTGTCTCGCCGCTTTGTTTGATACCGTGGTCTCCTGTCTTCCGAAAGATTCAATCCCTTTGTCGAAGGTGTACTCCGTGTCTCTCCGTATGTTCTCCGTTTGTCTCCGTGTCTCCGTGTCTCCGTGTCTCCGTGTCTCCGTGTCTCCGTGTCTCCGTGTCTCCGTGTCTCCGTGTCTCAGTGTCTCCGTGTCTCCGTGTCTCGTGTCTCCGTGTCTCCGTGTCTCCGTGTCTCCGTGTCTCCGTGTCTCCGTGTCTCCGTGTCTCGTGTCTCCGTGTCTCCGTGTCTCCGTGTCTCCGTGTCTCCGTGTCTCCGTGTCTCCGTGTCTCCGTGTCTCCGTGTCTCCGTGTCTCCGTGTCTCCGTGACTCCGTGTCTCCGTGTCTCCGTGTCTCCGTGTCTCCGTGTCTCCGTGTCTCCGTGTCTCCGTGTCTCCGTGTCTCCGTGTCTCCGTGTCTCCGTGTCTGCGTGTCTGCGTGTCTGCGTGTCTGCGTGTCTGCGTGTCTCCGTGTCTCCGTGTCTCCGTGTCTCCGTGTCTCCGTGTCTCCGTGTCTCCGTGTCTCCGTGTCTCCGTGTCTCCGTGTCTCCGTGTCTCCGTGTCTCCGTGTCTCCGTGTCTCCGTGTCTCCGTGTCTCCGTGTCTCCGTGTCTCCGTGTCTCCGGGTCTCCGTGTCTCCGTGTCTCCGTGTCTCCGTGTCTCCGTGTCTCCGTGTCTCCGTGTCTCCGTGTCTCCGTGTCTCCGTGTCTCCGTGTCTCCGTGTCTCCGTGTCTCCGTGTCTCCGTGTCTCCGTGTCTCCGTGTCTCCGTGTCTCCGTGTCTCCGTGTCTCCGTGTCTCTGTGTCTCCGTGTCTCTGTGTCTCTGTGTCTCTGTGTCTCTGTGTCTCTACTCGTGTCTCTGTGTCTCTGTGTCTCTGTGTCTCTTTGTCTCTGTGTCTCTGTGTCTCTGTGTCTCTGTGTCTCTGTGTCTCTGTGTCTCTGTGTGTCTGTGTGTCTGTGTGTCTGTGTGTCTGTGTGTCTGTGTGTCTGTGTCTGTGTGTCTGTGTGTCTGTGTCTCTGTGTCTCTGTGTCTCTGTGTCTCTGTGTCTCTGTGTCTCTGTGTCTCTGTGTCTCTGTGTCTCTGTGTCTCTGTGTCTCTGTGTCTCTGTGTCTCTGTGTCTCTGTGTCTCTGTGTCTCTGTGTCTCTGTGTCTCTGTGTCTCTGTGTCTCTGTGTCTCTGTGTCTCTGTGTCTCTGTGTCTCTGTGTCTCTGTTAAAACCCTCTAGGCCCCGTGCCTAAATTGGGAAGCTGTTCTGAGGTCTATGTTGGTGTTGCTTACCAAGTTCCATTGATTGCCATTTGGCTCAAGACACAATTGAGGTTCAAGATCTGATGTGTAGCTGCATTCACACGTGATCGGCATTGAGAGCGGAAAACACTTCGCTTGCGCTGCATTTGTCAGGACCACTGTTGTAACTATCATTCCTTCTCCCTTACAACGTTTACACGGGTTCGGCTATAACGGCATCGTCCGTATACACCTTTCTACGTGGTTGGTATTACAGCTGGAGGGTTCGGTGCATAGCGTCCCACGGGACGTCACCTTGCCGTCTCTTGACAGGTTATCAGCCGTAACGACAAGCTCTACACTGGACAGGGAGACAGCTGGTTTATTGCGGGTACAGGGACAATAAAGGAACGATAACCTACACAGTACAATGGCGTCTTCAGCGAGCCCAAGTACTGCAACTTTTGGGAACAGCAGCTCAGAGGGATCCAATGGATTGATGGCTCTTCCTGCGGTGATGGATATGATCGCAGATTCACAGGATGAACCTGGGAGCGGAGGTTCCGCGCTATTCAGCGACATATCCACTCCCACAAGATCATGGAAGCAGATCGATGTTCATCAGGAGTCGAAGAAAAGAGAATCCCCACCGAGAAGATCATCATCTTCGCCTGCGACACCACGGACGTCGCAGAAGGGCGTGAGATCGACATCGAAGGGTGGGAGGTCAAAATCACCCACCAGTGCAGATTTTCGCGCCGTGATCAAGAGAAGAATAAGATGGAGGTGGAGATCGGGGAATATCAAAAGACACTTGATGAAATGTCGGCAGCAATGGCGAATCTTAACCAAGAAGACTATGGAAGCACCATCCGGATCCAGGAGCTGGAAAGACGATGCGAGATTGCCAGCAAGCAGTCGGGACATCTAGTGAGTCACCACCAACACCACATGGCTGAGGCATGGCGCAAGTTTGAGGAAGAAGCCCAACAGATGCGCAAGGTGGAAATGAACGCATATCAGTACGGGGAAAAGAAAGACATGGAGTCGAATGTTATAATGCAACAGATGAGACAAGCTGAAGGAACTATCATGGAGCAGAAGCGGGAGATTGCAGTGATGAAATCCTACATGGCAAGCGAGAAGTCGGCCGCGCAGGAGTCAGCTATACGTGCAAATCAGATACACCGTGAAGCTTCACAGCAGATATCAGTTTATCAGCAACAGATCAGAGGCATCGAATCTCTACATCTATCGAGAAGTTCAACGAGGAGGAGATGGTCCAAAGTCTGAAATCACAGTTGGAGCACGCACTCGTCAAGCGCCCCGAGACGTACTCCATGGAGGACTCCAGGGAACAGCTGATGGCGAGACTGAATGACGTTACAGTATTTGCGGAACAAGAATCAAAGAGAGCAGAGTGTTTGCTTCGAGAGAAGGAAGAGATCGTCAAACAGTATGAATCCGACGTGTCGATGAAGGACCAGATGATTGCTGTCGAGGGTGGTCATCGTCAAGATGCGATCTTGGAGCTAGCCCAGGTCAAAGAAGCAAAACAAGAAGAACGGTGCACGATTGACGAGAAGTCAAAGGAGGCTGAGTACTGGAGATTGACAGCTAAGGGAGTGTACGACGAATACCTCGAAGAGATGCATGAGCTTCAGGGGCAACTGAAGGAAAGGGAGGCGACGCTCAAGCAAGAAGAGAGCTTTGTTCGCCAACTCGATGCTGACAATGAGGAACTACGTGCACACAAGAAGCTGGAGACACAGGAAGCCTCCAGCAGCAAAGATGGACATCGTGAACGAGCAGTAGTGAAACGCGCTGAGGGAGGACCCCAAGCTAATTCAACTAGGGTAGACAAGAAGGTGGCTGGGTTAGTCCCGTCATCGTCTTCAAATATGACCCCTAATTCGTCGCTGATGCCAGGTTCGATACTCTTTCCGTCTTTTGGTGATCCAATGATCGATGTACACCTATCCCAGATGCAAGGGGTTGTCGGACATGTCCCACAATCCACTACTGCGACTGGTGGCGGTGATGGAGGGGGAAACAACGGTACTACGCCCCCATTGGATTACGGTGGATTCTCGCCTAGTGGAAATAGACAGGGAGCAAGTCGACGTCAGTTGAGCCTCACAGGTGGCGGAGGGGGACCTCCGGAAGACCCACCCGATGATGAGGACGAGGACGACGACGACGAAGAGGATGAAGAAGACGAGGAAGAAGAAGAGGAAGAAGATAACAATCGGACACGGAGGAGACGAAGAAGATCGAGAGATGATCGAGAGATCAAGAACGATAGACCGAGGATCTCGAGGAAGGAGGCTGAGAGGGTATCTATTCCTGCTTGGCCGAAGATCCACCAAGATGAATGTTCTGAGCGCATGCGCAGATCCAGATACAGACACGTGGACAAAATGGTTGGAACAAGCTCTTGGGTTAAACCCAGACCTGAATATGCTTAGCGATTCAGGCGGCGACAGATTTGCTACGATAGATATTAAGATGGCCATGGGCATGCAGAACATGTTGAAACAAGCACCTGACGAAGCCAAAGACGTGTACCTCGATGCTACGCGGCACTCGGAACTACGACATCAACAAGGGGTGATCGTGAAGGGACGAGAGTTGGTGGCATTGGTTATGCAATCATTCAGAACATCCGATAGAACGGATCTTGTCTACCACATCGAGCACCTATTCAACCTTGACTTTCCTGGAGACAAGAACTTGGTTATGTTCAGGAACAAATGGTATGATTTGCTGCTGAAGATGAGGAGCGAGGACAGACCCAGTAAGTTGGCTCTCAGAGATATCCTTTACAGGAAAATCAAGGGGAGCAAGAAGATGGAATTCGGCCTCAACGCCTACCACAGACTGCCGGACAAGCATCCTCAGAAAACGTATGAATTCTTATTGGCGCTGATTGACCATCAGATCAAGGCGGATCGGGAGGACCTGATGCTTGACATGAAGGAGAGATCGGTCAAGTCAATGATGAAGTCAGGCGGCAGAGATGCGGCTCCAGCCACTGGCAAACAGGAGAACCAGGATTTCAAGGGCAGAAAGGGGAAACCCGGCGGACCTGATGCTGCTCCTGTACTCCCAAAAGCCAAGGCAAAGGGCCACGCTGGCAAGAACGGCAAGTCCGACGGTGCCAGCGATAGAGGCAAGAGTCCGGGCGGAGGCAAAGACAACCCCTGTTGGTACGTCGGCGAAGGGATGCGTGAAAGGAAATGAATGCACATTTTCCCACAGCAAGAAGACAGAGCACAAGCTGGAGAACATGCCCAAGGGGAAAGGAAAGGGTAAGTCCAAATCCAGATCGTCGTCACCAAAGAGGGATGATGGAGCATGCTTCGCATTTCAGAAGGGGAAGTGCGACAGGGGGAGTGCCTGCAAGTACAGGCACGAGCTCACCAAGAACAATTCAGCTCCGGCGACGTCAAACGACAAGGCGCAAGCCAAGTCGAAGGCTGCCGCAAAGGCCGCAGCACCGGCTATTGCAAGGAGGGCCATCGCGATGCCTGCGATAGTCCTGAAGCAATCGGCTCCTGCGGGAAAGGTCAGCTTCAAGAAGGACGTCGACCAGGTCGAACCGGATGAGGCCGAGACCGTCTACCACGAGCATGATGACGACGCGATGAGCGAATCATCGAGATGGTCTGGCGAGTCCGAGATCCCCGAGAAAATGGTATGGTTCAAGGAAGTACTCGACGTCGACGAGAATGGAGAGATCACCTATCTCGAAGACGAGAGAAGGCAATGGGAACGAAAAGAGGAATGGTATGGTTATGAGGACAATGAGAATGAGCCTTATCGGTACGTGTACGTCGACGAGAAGAAGTTCAAGAGCAATGATCATCGAGAATTATCAGCCTATCAAGTCCAACGATCATTGATAAGGGCGAAAATACTGAGAGAGGTGGTAGATGACATATACAAGAAACACTACTTCCCGGTGACCAAGGAGAGCAGCATAATGTTCGAATATGATCAGAGCAAGGACGAAATCAGGGAATCGGCTGTCGACTGGAAGAAGCAGCATGGTTTGCCGAAGAACGTTTTCGCCATGTCAACGTGCATCAGTAAACGGGTGAAATGGTTGATGGACACCGGATGTGGTCATGATCTCATCGGACGAGCCAAGGCGAAAAGCCTGGGTGTCGACATCGTGAAAGATGATGACGAGATCGTGTTCCAGACCGCGAATGGTTCCACTTCCACGTCCGACGTGGCCAAGATAGTCGTGGACGAATTGGACGAGACTGTCGAGCCGCACGTGTTGGATGAGACACCCACGGTATTGTCAGTAGGGAGGAGATGCATGAAGATGGGTTATGCATTTCACTGGATGCCTGGTAAACTACCTTTCATGGTTACACCAAAGCAGGGATTCGTGCACTTGCAGGTCAAGGACGACATCCCATACCTCGTGAGTGATGGTAAGCTTCGGAGTAACAGGCATCGCCCTACGATTGACGACCTCAAAGAGCACTTTTCGGAGGTATTGGCAATGGTGACAAACGATGAGGCAGATCAGGAAGGCGACGGTGACAACGAAGTCACACCTGCCGCTGTCGGTGAGTCCGCAGAGGCCGAGGACGGACACCATGATGGTGCATTCGACTTCGGACCACCCGGAGGAGCCGGCCCAGTACGTCCGCCTCCCGTAGCTGAGGAGATACCTGTAGATGTTGGGTCAGTCCCACATCGACATGGTGATGCCGAAGCTCGCGTGGAAGAGGTTGATGAGGATGATCCAGATGCCGGAATTGAAGTTGATGTGTACGAAGGTTCATCAAGAAAGAGGAAAGTGGGAGTCCTCAAGAGGGACGCCAACTCCATCGCTCATTTGCTCACACACAGGTACCGAAATCCTTTCTGCGAGTCATGCGTCAAGGCAAAGATGAGACACTTCAGATCACGAACGGGAGCCCTCAAGAGGGAGGTAAAGACGTTCGGGGACCTGGTGACGTTCGACTTCGTGACGGCATCAGGAGATCATGAAGTGGAAGGCAGGTATGCGCTCATCATCCGGGACATATATACCGGAATTATCATGGCTTATCCAACCGCGAGAAGAGACACTGACTCCGTCGTCAGGGCCATCAAGCACTTCTGCGGGAGGAGGAAAATCAAGCAGGTATATTCGGATGATGGCCCGGAACTGATCAATGCGTGCGTGGAGCTGAAGCTGAACCACGACCTATCGCTGCCTGGACGACCGCAGAATAATTCCCTTGCTGAAAGAACAAATCAATTCATCATTGACCAGACTTCGGCTTGTCTTGTACATGCCGGTCTACCCACGTGCTACTGGGTGCAGGCCATCACCACTCTGTGCCATCTCATGAACATCGAAGAGGTAAATGGATCGAGTGCATGGATGAGGCTGCATGGCGAGGAGTTCAAAGGCGAGAAGATACCTTTTGGTGCGCTAGTAGACTTCAAGCCGAGTGAAGCACGAGGGGAAAAGAGGGAGAAGTTCGAACCAAGAGGGGAAACTGGTATATTTGCTGGATATGTGTTGAGCACCGGAATGCATTGGGCAAACAAGTATCGTGCTTGGGCACTCACTGCGTTTGCGGGTGCAGAGCTGAACATCAAGAAGGCAAAGGTTCCACCTCGATTGAGAATGCCACATCAGACCGAGAGGATGATTCTGAAGTCTCCTCTGACATTCCCAATACAACAGAAGTACAAGACTGCCAACGAGACTTTGGAGGGGGTTGAGATGTCCGTCGATGCTATCGGTCTGGATGCGCGTGACCGCCTGATCGAGGATGAGGACTACGAGCCTGAGTTGCTGCAGAGTGACGAGAAGCGACTGCTTGACGACGAGGTCGATCAGATCGCTGGTCTACTGCTTGACGATGGTCCGGAGTTACTTGTCGGAGGTCGGGGGGACCATGCAGAAGAGGAAGATGCTAGACCAAGCTCATCGAAAGGGGAAGGAGATGGACATGCCAAGGGCGACGAGAAGGTTACGAAGCCCGACCTTCCACATGTGTCAGTTGGACTACCTGGGGATGGCATCACGTACGTCAACGATGATGGCAAGGAGGTTAAGATCGATAAGGCCGGAAGACCATATCCTGTCGGGAAGGATGGATTCAGGTTAATGAAGACATCGAGACCTCCAGAGTACACTCCTGATGAATGGAAGATGATGAGCAAGTATTACACCAAGGAAGAAAAGGCCGAGGTGAAGGGTGGTGGCAAAAAGAAGAAAGAAGATCCCAAGAGTAAAGAATCTGAGATTTCTGCGCCGGCAGAAGCACAGACACTGCAGATGCCCGGTGGTAAGAGAATTCGGGCAATGCTTCGAAACCGCTGGGGTGGAGTAGAATGGCAGTACAATTGGGGGTTGCGGAAGAACATATCAAAGATCAAGAACCCAATGGATGGGAAACACTTGGCTGAACTTGAATGGGTCAGGATCGTTGTAAATCCTGTTGACGGAGTGGTTGTTCTCATGGATTCCAAGCAGTCCCAAGACGTCTTGAGACGAAACGTTCAGCTTGAGAAAGAATTTGAATGTCTGGTAGTAATTTATGCCTGGAAGTTCAAATCAGAGGAGCGATCTAAGTCGACTCCAAATTGGACGAAGGCAGTTGCATCAGTCATCGAGCGTCAGAAAGACGAAGCTGAAACGACATCGGGGACAGATCTAACGGTCGACGAATCGACGGATCTTACCTGGTATGAATGGGAGGAGTCTGCTGAGGTAGTTTCTGGAAAAGTGCCACTCGCGATGTCTGCGATAGGCGAAGACGGTGAAGCCAAGAAGTACCCATCGATGCCGTGCGTGACTTCTGAGCGAATACAGCACAGAGAGAAAGCCGTGAAGGTTGTACGATTCTTCGACGCTTTAGTGTCCAGACCGGTTGGCCGGAAAGAGATGCTGACCAACCCTGATGCGTTGGCATCGATGAAGAAAGAATGGTCGGGATTAATCGACCAGGGCGTCTTCGATCTTGGCGCAGTGCGTGAATATGACGCTGTGGCCAAGGAGGCAAAAGCGAAGGGGGAAGAGATACACATGGCTCGCGCACATGGCATTTGCGTTGAAAAGCACTCACAGTTGCCTGTTGGTGATCCTAAGAGGAAGTTCAAGGGTAGAGGCGTGCTGCTGGGGAACCAAGTGAAGAACCAAAGCTTTGAAGCTGCGATGTTTCAAGATTTGGGGAACTCTCCTGCTTCATTCGAAGCCTCGCGTTGGGCGGATTTTTTGGGTTGTCATGATGGCTGGGATGTGCAGATGGCCGACGCTGTTCAAGCGTACATACAGGCCACCTTGAGAGGCACGCCGTGTTGGATTGAATTGCCACCGGAGGCTGTGCCAAGTGAATGCAAATGGGATAAGTACAGAAGACCAGTCGTCCCGTTGAGGAAGGCGCTGTACGGACACCCAGATGCGGGAACATTCTGGGAGCAGCACTGCGATGAATCGGTGCGTGCCGTTGGTTTTGAACCCATCGGCGAAGAATGGCCTTCAGTGTACATTCATGAGAAGCTCCAGCTTGTTCTGGTTGTGTATGTCGACGACTTCAAAATGGCAGGGCCGCAGAAGAACCTTGCCCAAGGGTGGAGCATGTTGCGTACACGTTTGAAGATCGAGCCCGAGACTGGACTTGACATGTACCTTGGTTGTAATCAAAGCAAGGGAAACGTCACTCTCGGGAACGGACACCGAGTAACAACGGTGACCTATGACATGGAACAGTTCCTACGTTCCTGTGTCGACCGCTATCTTGAGGTGGCGGGCGACGTGAAGTTGAATAAGGTTGTCACTCCTGAGTTGCATGAAGAAACAAAGAATCACGTCTCGCGGAAGCCTGCCAGAGAGGGGCCGTCAGTCGTGTGCAATTGGTGTAACAATCTTGTGCCCACCGACGGTTCTGCCACAGTGCCGGACCAACGGGGAGGGACTCCTGAGTTGGCCATGAAGGAGCCCGTGCGTGGACACCTTGCTCCGCATGCCGCTAGCGTACTAATGAAGTTGCTGTACGGTGCGCGGATTGCTCGCTTCGATTTGTTGCGGCAAGTGAATCGCCTAGCACGGAACGTGCACAGGTGGACCGACTCCGATGATCGGGGTTTGCATCATTTGATGTGCTATGTGCATCATACTAAACATTGGCGCATGGTCGGTTGGGTTGGAGACCCTATGGATGATGTGCACTTGGCCTTGTATGCGGACGCTGACTTTGCAGGATGCGTTGACTCGCTACGTTCCACCTCTGGTGGACACTTGAATATACAAGGGCCTAATACCCGGTTTCCGTTGTCTGGCAGCTCCAAAAGACAGGGTTGTGTGAGTCATTCCACTCCCGAGGCCGAAATAGTTGCGGCCGATGTTGCCATGAGATCGATGGGTATGCCTGCTCTAAAGTTGTTAGAGCGGATTCTCAAGAAGTCACCGAACTTTGTGTTCTATGACGATAACAAGGCTATGATCGGTGTCGTGCGATCGGGGAGAAACCCCACGATGCGCCACCTTGAGAGAAGCCATGGTGTTAGCATTTCGTGGATGCATGAGATGTTCACACGTGATTACATGTATTTGGCGTATGAGGTCACCGACAGGATGGCGGCTGACATCTACACCAAGGCGTTCAATGATGGGCGCAAATGGAAACATGCATGTTTGCAGATTGGTCTACTTGACCCGAGCTTGCTGTCTGACCCGGATACCCTCAAGGCGCTCACACCTACGTGTGACCCCATAAAAGGGACCATGCAGACTGCTTCGGGAACAGTTGACGGAGTTCCCACGTTTCCGTACACACACATTCCGATCATGCCCCCGGACCTGTGGTGGTCTGGATTGACATCCAAAGAGGGATTGCATGAGCATGAAGGGCATGATCCGGTTGTCGTTGCCAAGGGGCCCAGATTGATGCGTGTGAAACCTCCACTCGCGGTTATGACACCGTTTGGGAGCAAGTGGCTTCGTTCCACTTGGTTTCTGAAGAACGGGTCGTGGCTCAAGGTCGAGGATAGGGTTGACCCTGGGTTGCAGTGCGTGCGGATTGATGGATGGGTTGAGCGCGCAGTTTGGCAGTTTCATCCCGTACCGGTTGCTGTACCGGCGCGGGAGCGATCTCCACGACCACGACCAATTCACGTCGGGTCCGGGGATGTTGACATGCAGTCCGTGCTGGCCGCATTCGTTGAAGAACTGTCGAACGAGCGCATAGAATTAAAGTGTGTCAACGACCTTGCTTTGGAAACTTTGCTCCGGTTGAAGCTGCTTATGCGTTGTCTGCATATCAATCACGAGCAGCTTGTCCCTGGTCGTTGTTTTGTTCCGTATCGCATCGCGGTGAAGCACAAACCACAGTTAGCGCCGGGTATTGAACTCGCGATGGTTAAACATGACGGTGGTGTGCTTCGCGCTCCTGTGCATGCTCGGCCCATTGTGCTGATGGCATGTTCCGAACCGCGTAACTGGTTCACTGCCCTTGCCCGCCATAACGGGCCGCAGGTCGTCACCATAACTTTGGTCGATGACTTACTGAGCGAGTACGGGGGGAGAATCGCCAGACATGTGCTAACTAAACCTTCCGATTTGTTGTTCTTCGCCGGGCCTTGCACGGGGGGATCATCATGGGCACGCCTCAACAAGACTCGCGGAATTGACACCGCAGAGAAAATCGAGGCCAAACAAAGGGAATTTTGGAGATTGTTTGAACGGTTCGTTGAAATCAAACGGCATGCCATGACAAAACGAGCTGCGATTTTGTTTGAGTTGCCTGGAAGTTGCGATTATTGGAAAGACGAGAGACTGCATGAGGTTGTCATGATGGGACTAGTCACGAGTTTGATGGGTGTCGCTATGGCTTGAAGCAAAGGTATGCCAAGAAACCCATGCCAATCAAGAAACCATGGAGAGTTGTTTCATGGAACTTTGACCTTGGTAGCTCGTTGTCTAAGAAATGCAATGGAAACCATGAGCATGGACCTTGTGCCGGTCGTGAAACCAAAGAAACCCAGTTGTACACGTCGATAATTGTGGGTGTGATCCTTCGCCGTTTTCGTGCTCGAGCAAAGTGCCTCCAGCCGGCACCATTGAAACTCGCTCTTGCTTGCATTACGCGAGGGAGATCGCGGAAGCATCAAGCTACTGCGTGTGGAATTTGCACCACCTCATCTGTGCCACCGAGGTGCTGGGTTAGTCCCGAACCTCTGGTGCCTGCGGGGAGCTGGGTCAGTCCCGAACCCCAAGTTTCGAAGAGGAGTTGGACCAGTTCATCACCTCAGTCAGAAACTGGATTCGTGTTGGGACAATTCCGTGGCTTTATTTGCAGCTGCCTACTCTGGGTTTTCCTGGTTCTGGAGAATATCATCAAGATGACTGCCAATCCGACTGTCGTCAACACGAATGAGTTCTTCTGCGTGCCTGTCGGGAAATCCAGACAAGCGGCGATATTCTTGGGGAACTTAGTGAAGAACGCCATCGAGGAAGGCAAGAGGATACCCAAGAGGATGGAGAAGGGCAGTGACCTGGGCATGTGCATAAAGTGGATCGAGGACATCGGTGTCCCTGCTATCTATGCCTACTCAGCGTATTATTCTGCCAAGTGCCGCGGGATGATGAAAGGTGAAGGGCAATCCATGAGGGTTGCATTAGAGTTCATTAGCAAAGTTTTCGGACAACTATCTGCCGACGAATGTATGCTTGGATGGAGGGAATTCTGCAGCAAGGGGAAGAAGATCGTGGCGGCGCTGAACCAACTTTGCGGTGAGGCATCGCTGCTAGCGAAGAACCCCGAGTTGCTCAACGTCACCAAGTACTGCATAGAAGGGACAGATATGCTGAGATCAATCACAGACATCTGGGATCTCGCATCAGGTGTGGCCGAAGACAACGAGGAACGGTCGTTCAAAGCTGCATTCCACCAGAACACCCCGGTCGGGGAGGTATACAAAGAGTTCATCAGCGATGAGCCAACCAGAGCCTCGTCGTCGAGAAGGTGGAGGAGCTCCGAGGAGTTCCAGACGACTGCAGAGTTTGAGAGGCACGATCGGAGAATATCGAAGTTCAGAGATCGAAACTGGGGGAAAGTATTCACGTTGGGCGTGATCAAGGCCCCCAAGATCGACTCCTACGGTCGTGGCGCAAAGGACGACTATCAGAAGAATTGGGACCTTGGGTTGGTCTACCAGAATGAGCTGCATGCATCGATGAAGAACCTCGCGTATGCGCTGAGAAGAGATGAAGATGCCAGCCAGCACAATCTCTTGCGCTGGATGATCTGTGGGTCAACCCCCAGTGACATCTCTGACGCGTGCATCGGGGCGATCAACTCGCTCATGTGCGTCTCCTTCATCATGAGGAGGTTGCAGCCATTGCTCGGAGAAAGGCAAGCTAGGGATCAGTCGTATACAGCCTATTTCCGTCCAGACAAGAAAGAGCTGAACGAACTCTATCGAGAGGTCGAGTTCGCCAGGAACTTCCTGTGGTGCATCGACATGATCTACGAGTCAAAGCTGCCTGCGATGAACATCAACTCCATCAGTTTGGCACCACACGCGGCTGACAGGGCCGCTGAGAACCAAGATCGGCGCAAGTGGGTGAGCTGGTTGAAGGAGATCGAAAAGAAAGCTGAAAAGGACGTCATGATCGAATTCTACCAGAATAACTACTGCACCATGCACGAAGTCGAGAGGGAACTGGAGAAGTATCCCGAGGACTTTGTGATCGGGGAGGAGCCGACGTGGTGGGTGATGGGCTCATCGAAGACGGAGCCGCCGCAGAAGACGGAACGACAGCAGAAGCCAGCGTCAAGCTCCGGGCAAAGGAGCCAGACCTCTGGTGGGCCAGTCCCCCAGCATGGAGCTTCAAGTGGGGGGTCGCATGCTAGCGATGCCGTCAAGATCGACAACGAAATCATCGACTCCATTTTCCGCATGAACTCCGGTGGTGATGACGACAGATGGACAATCATCAACCCAACTGCTGGACATGACACCTACACCTCATTCGAAGGGGGTATTACTTTGAGCGGCGCGACTGTCAATGTGAAGTTCAACATAGACAACAATACAGGGTACCCGATAATACAAACTGTATTTGGGCCGTGTCTTGCAGAAGGTAAGAACGCGACGTATTGGGAGTGTATGCTGAGATGCCTGACCTCTTCGCTATTGCACTTTGAGGAGAAGACCAGCGCGGAGAAGATTATTCTATCCTACGTTGGGAAGGGGAATGCGGCATGGCTTCAGCTATATGCTTTCTTATGTGCCCAAACAGGATGTTTGATTACTGGGCGCCTTCCGGGCGCCAAAGCCATCAACGCGTTGATCCAGGCGGAGATGAACCCGGACAACGCACCTGGACAGTTGAACCGGATTATCAAGAAGCAGAAAAGGGGCCCCATTGGTGAGGCAACGATTCGCGATATGATGATCCAGAAGAAGAGCTTCTTGGTCCTGGACTGGCCCCTGAGGGCCGTCAACTCGAAAGGGAGCACGAAGACCTTCCAAATGATGGTCAACGAACAGGGGTGGACAAATATCGAAGAGAGATCATACTATGGGTCGAGTGAGCAAGTCTCCTCGCCCAATGACACAATGAGTATTATCTCCCGATTGCAGAAACTGGATAAGCTCATCATCGAACGACGGAGGCGAGACATGGATGACTCACCTGTGTCGGTGCACATTTGGATGTCGCTCTATGATTGGGTGTGCATGAGAGGATGTGGGTGGCAGGTGACCGCCAATCCCATCATTGACTCCCTGCAAAAGGCGATATCTGACCTCGTCAACACATGCAAGGGCCTGGTCGTGGTGTGCGTGAATCGCGATGTTGCTTTCCATGGAGGAAGAGGGGACTTGGGGACGATCGCCAACAAGGTCAGCGAGATCTGCAAGGCGGCAGGCGCGCTGGTGACCGAGAACGATCGCCTGTGGCGCGTGGTCCATGCGCTCACAGGAAGAACTACAAGATCCCTGGGAGCTCGAACCTGCAACATTTCCTCCTGAAGCGATTGCTGGTGGAGAAATCCATCGACGTGATCGCACCAAGCAACGCGTTTGTGCGTGAGCTGGAGGAGACGTGCATAAACGAGCCCGACCTTCGATTCAACATCCCAAAGAACATGGAGGAGTCGAAGGTGAAGTTTGAGTACAAGCCGACCTTCACTGCACAATCAAAGCGAAAACAAGAGCAGCAAGACGAAGGAGACGGCGGACAAGATGCGTTTGGGAACACCGATGTCGGTGATCAACGTCTTCGATGGTATTCGGTCACGGAGCTCAGCGGGTTTATCTGCGAACTTTGCGTTAGAGAGATGCAGGTGAACAAGTCGAAGGTGCTCGGGCCAAACTCGAAGTTCAATCCCACTTCTTGCGTGAACTGCTGCGCGAACTGGAATGCAGACACGAACGGCATTGCGAGGTCTATCGAAGGGAAGAAGCTGTATACGCGACTCTTCGCGGAATGCGTGGTAGCGGTCCCTGACCTCCAAAACCTCATGGTGGACGTCAACAACGTCCAGGCCATGATCACGATTATACGGGAGCTCGCATATTCTAAGCTGAAGAAGGAGCTTTCCCACGTGGGTTTCGTGAGCATGACAGTGGATCAGGCAGCACAGTTCTACAACAATGGTCACGGGAAGCAATTATGTGCATCCCGGGATGTGATCACGTGCAAGAATTCCGAGGGGATCGAGGAGAGAATGTCCATCTTCATGATAGACAAGGATCTCGGCAACGTGGCCTATTCATCCTGGATCAAGAGCGTGCTCGATCAGGGGACGATGTATGAACTCCTGGGACAGACTTCAAACGAGGAATCCTTGGGGGACGTCGTCGAGATGGTATTGGGATTCTTTGAGGTGATGTCGTACTTTCAGCACGAGCTACCGCTGTGGAAGGATGCATGGAAGATCAAGAGGGAGTTCGAGCAGTCAATCGTACGACACCTCGCCGGGAACGTGACCCACACGACGGGCCAGAACCGGAGGCGGAACAAACCTTCCGCACAACTCGGGGTGCCCACGAAAGAAGTGCTGGACATCATGAACAAAGTCAAGCCCAGACACCCGCGATCCCTGATAACTGAGCCTGCTGCCCAAGGGTCCAAGAGAAAGGCAACGGAGGGCGAAGGTGACGGTCTTGGTCAAGCACCAGACCCGAGCCGAAGCTCTCAGCCCAGCGCTGAGAAGGAAGAAAAGAAGCAGCGAGTGATCGATGGGCGGAGAACGGCACTAGGATTCCTGGAATCAATGGAGAAGTGCATGGGGGAAATGGGAATCTGCATGAAGTGCGCGAACCTGGCCCACGACGGCGACTGCAAGGACATTGAGGAGGCTGCTGGAAATGAGAAAGCGATGAAGAAGATTCGTGAGCTACTCAGCAGTGATCCTGTTTCATCGGATGAGGATATGGGGGATACGGAGGAACCGTCCTCATCAACATCCAAGGAACGAAAGAGAGGAGGACAAGCAGGGAAAGAAACAATTGAAATGTACAGCTATACCATCAACTTGGTGGAGATGGCTGACACGGCTGAGGGAGGAGAGCTGCAGTGCGGTGGCGTGGACCTCACCTACAATCCGTGCGGGGACAACAGGACATTCAAGAAGACGCTAGAGATGGGGTGTGATACCATCCCGTGCTACATTTCGAAGTACGGCGACATGAGTGATGTACATTTGCCATGGGCGTACGCGTCTATTGTTGACCCCAGATACTTTCCCAAAGGTGCCATCCTTGAGCAGGTGGATGTGATGCAGCTTGGCAAGAGTGTCAATTTTTGCGTTACTCCTTTTGACGGTGCTCCACTATGCAGGATTGGCGATGATCGCTCGGTATTTGCTTCGAAAGACCAAGCAAACCAGCTATCTCACGACCTATGCAGAGTCCTTCGACACAAAATCGGCAATTGCCGAGGAAGTGCTTTCAGGTGCGACGAAGGTGGATGGGTCGACATTGATGCAGTCATCGACGACCGGAACAACGACATATTCCCACCTAACACCTCGAGAGCGAAACGGTACATGGGCATCATGGAGGTGATCAAGTGGCAGGAATCTGGACACAGGAAATCGAGATTTCAGGTCCTGGCAGCAAGGTTTCCAAGCATCATGAACCCGAACGACACGAGGGCGGCCAGGGAGGAAATGACCAAAGCTGGCCTGGATCGGGATGACATCGACAGGATGTTCAACAGATGCGATGGATGGTACAGACCTTGGTGCATCCGAGTCACAACTGGTCACAGTGATTTTGGATTCATGAGCTCATCCGCACTGGCAAATAGGTATTCCGCAAGAATGGGTGATTCTCTCGGAGGAGCATTCCATGTGACGTATGTGGAAAATCTGCCAAGCATCGTACGCTGTGGGTTAGTCCCCGGCGGAATCGATGGCGGTAACAGGCTAGCACTGCACTTCGGGGCGTTTGCTCCATGGGATGAGATGAACGTGGCAACGAAGGTGACGCTACGGAACGTAAGGAAGGGGGACCCGATTGCGATCATCTACATTCCCAGTGCAACCCTCGCGCGGTATGGAGCTGGAGTCGCGGCAAATGGGACATTCATGGTCTTTGACGTGATCCCGTTCTATGAGGTCAAGTCCATTTGGATTGGCAAAAGCAACGGAGGGAAACGCCTGGAGTACGTTGACATCAAGAGAGCGTACTCGAAGTGTGTGGAGAACGAGATCTGTCCTGGTTTCGTCAACTCATCCCAAGAGTCGGCTGCGATGTTCCTCCAAAACGTCGCAAAGATCAACGAGAGGATGCCTGAGACCGAGGCGGGTGCCGATAATCTGCACTACATCAAGGACATGGTTGATCGTGCATGCGAGCTCTATCGGAACAACAAGATGGAGGAGTTTGATGCACTGGTCAACGAGGTCAGGGACGAAGTCAGCAAGGTCGTCATCCTGAATGATGAGACATGGGAAGGACTGAGATGCCGGATATGTCCGTCATGTGCGACCGCAATCCCCACGTGCTTCTGCTTATGCCTGGAATGTGAAGCGCAACTGATCTCCACCGGGAGGTACTACATCCACATCAACTCCGATGACGAGGAGGACAACGAAAAGCCCAATGTCTCGGGTGATGCCAGGCGTGCACAAGAAGAAGCCAACCATGATGCGGCAGCACAGGAGGATGATGACGAGGCGGAGGAAGTTCCTGGAGAAGAAGACGACGTGGACACGCAAGGATATACATCCGGCTACGCGTCTGATGAGGAAGACAGCGGTTGGTATTACCGCGACACTGATTTGGCATCACGGGATATCATAAATTCCCAGCGGATGGCGATTTGCCTTGATGAGCCACGCGAGGCTCAGTACATGGCGGGATTCATCGCACTCCAGATGTCCAAGATGTGGGGGATGTTCGAGGGTGGTGAGGAGAGAACGATGAATGCCGGACTCGAGGGGAGGACGGGCTGCCCTTATCACAACGATTTCAAGAGATACCCCAACATCACCGAGCACGATCAGGAAGGTATCCTTTTGCCATCAACAGCGCTGAAGATTTCTCAATCGGAGAATGTTCGGACAAGGGTCTTCCGATCGGTTGAGGAGCGCGAAGATTACATTCGTATGATGGTGTGCAAATGCGAGGGACTATATACATTCTACAAGCTGTGGATCGCAGCGAGAATCCTCGACGTCACCAAGGACGAAATGAAGCTCCTGGTCAAGGACCGAGTGACTCGAGTGCACCCGGTGGGTGATATTATTTTCAGATGCTTTTCACTGGCTTTCAACTGTAAGTATATATCATTCGTGAGGGATGGCCTGAACCTTGGCAGATATGGTTACGCGGTCAATGTGAGCGCCATCATTTCGGCCATCGACCCGAACAAATGCGACACACCTCTGCTGGATTGGTGCCTTCGGAAAGGGCACTGGCTACCAGAGGATCATAACGAGAAGTGTGTCCGGGCCCGAGAAGCCCAGAAGAACTTGGACGAGGAGTTCCGTCGACGCACTCACAGACTGTCCATTGGGGACAGGTATGCGTAGTGAAGATGCTGATCGCGGCACGATGTGGGTTAGTCCCCATCCGTTGCTTGCATCTCATCAACACCATTGCGATGGAACGACTTTACGTCATGATATGATTTCATGCGTCCAAGATGAATGGATGTGTATATGGTTACATATTCCGACGACTATGACATTCTGGATATTCATGGATGGAACTATTACCTCATGGATGATTTCCTTTTCATTACGTATATATTGTTCATGGTATCTGGAGTGGCTATGATTTGCATTGGTTGCTCACCGATATTTCTTTGCCGGAGATATGCAGATTGCTTACGAGCAGGCGCCTCTGTTGGACTCTTATGGCCAACCCATTTTCTATGGATGACGGCTGCGCGATGCGCAAATGCGGCAGCTGGGATGTTCACTGGTGGTCAAATGACGTGACAATAGTGTATTGTATACACCTGCATATGGGAGTGCGTTCGATTGGTGGATGAATGTTTCACTTTTCATACAATCGAACCCGGCATGTTTCACAACGAATGAACGGTGTAGCGATAGCAAGTAAAAGAATGCACGACACGATTTCGTAGCTGAAGCCGTGGCCAGTGGAACGTTTTGTGGTGTTTGGACCGCATGATGAACGATGCGACCCAAATGGGGGATGTTAAAACCCTCTAGGCCCCGTGCCTAAATTGGGAAGCTGTTCTGAGGTCTATGTTGGTGTTGCTTACCAAGTTCCATTGATTGCCATTTGGCTCAAGACACAATTGAGGTTCAAGATCTGATGTGTAGCTGCATTCACACGTGATCGGCATTGAGAGCGGAAAACACTTCGCTTGCGCTGCATTTGCCAGGACCACTGTTGTAACTATCATTCCTTCTCCCTTACAACGTTTACACGGGTTCGGCTATAACGGCATCGTCCGTCTACACCTTTCTACGTGGTTGGTATTACAGCTGGAGGGTTCGGTGCATAGCGTCCCACGGGACGTCACCTTGCCGTCTCTTGACAGTCTCTGTGTCTCTGTGTCTCTGTGTCTCTGTGTCTCTGTGTCTCTGTGTCTCCGTGTTTCCGTGTTTTGCGTGTGTCTCTGTGTCTCTGTGTCTCTGTGTCTCTGTGTCTCTGTGTCTCTGTGTCTCTGTGTCTCTGTGTCTCTGTGTGTCTCCGTGTGTCTCCGTGTGTCTCCGTGTGTCTCCGTGTGTCTCCGTGTGTCTCCGTGTGTCTCCGTGTGTCTCCGTGTGTCTCCGTGTGTCTCCGTGTGTCTCCGTGTGTCTCCGTATGGCTCCGTGTGTCTCCGTGTGTCTCCGTGTGTCTCCGTGTGTCTCCGTGTGTCTCCGTGTGTCTCCGTGTGTCTCCGTGTGTCTCCGTGTGTCTCCGTGTGTCTCCGTGTGTCTCCGTCTGTCTCCGTGTGTCTCCGTGTGTCGTCTGTGTCTCTCTGTGTCTCTCTGTGTCTCCGTGTGTTTCCGTGTGTCTCTCTGTGTCTCTCTGTGTCTCTCTGTGTCTCTCTGTGTCTCTCTGTGTCTCTCTGTGTCTCTCTGTGTCTCTCTGTGTCTCTCTGTGTCTCTCTGTGTCTCTCTCTGTGTCTCTCTGTGTCTCTCTGTGTCTCTCTGTGTCTCTCTGTGTCTCTCTGTGTCTCTCTGTGTCTCTCTGTGTCTCTCTGTGTCTCTCTCTCTGTGTCTCTGTGTCTCTCTGTGTCTCTCTGTGTCTCTCTGTGTCTCTCTGTGTCTCTCTGTGTCTCTCTGTGTCTCTCTGTGTCTCTCTGTGTGTCTCTTTGTCTCTCTGTGTCTCTCTCTGTGTCTCTCTGTGTCTCTCTCTGTGTCTCTCTCTGTGTCTCTCTGTGTCTGTGTCTGTGTCTCTGTGTGTGTCTGTGTGTCTGTGTGTGGTGTGTGTCTGTGTCTCTGTGTCTCTGTGTCTCTGTGTCTCTGTGTCTCTGTGTCTCTGTGTCTCTCTGTGTCTCTGTGTCTCTGTGTCTCTGTGTCTCTGTGTCTCTGTGTCTCTGTGTCTCTGTGTCTCTGTGTCTCTGTGTCTCTGTGTCTCTGTGTCTGTGTGTCTGTGTGTCTGTGTCTGTGTGTCTGTGTGTCTGTGTGTCTGTGTGTCTGTGTGTCTGTGTGTCTGTGTGTCTGTGTGTCTGTGTGTCTGTGTGTCTGTGTGTCTGTGTGTCTGTGTGTCTGTGTGTCTGTGTGTCTGTGTGTCTGTGTGTCTGTCTGCGTCTGCGTCTGCGTCTGCGTCTGCGTCTGTGTCTGTGTCGGTGTCCGTGTCCGTGTGTCCGTGTGTCCGTGTCCGTGTCCGTCTGTGTCTGTGTCTGTGTCTGTGTCTGTGTCTGTGTCTGTGTCTGTGTCTGTGTCTGTGTCTGTGTGTGTCTGTGTCTGTGTCTGTGTCTGTGTCTGTGTCTCTGTCTGTGTGTGTGTGTGCGTGCGTGGGGCGGGTGTGGTGGGTGGGGTGGGTGGGGTGGGTGGGAGTGTGTGTGTGTGTGAGAGAGAGAGAGTGTATTTGTATTTTTTCACCCTGGAAGGGGCTTGTTCTGATTTCTCCCAGAAATGACCCGCTTTGGCCGGAAAGAGCCAAACAACAGTAGGGAAAGCTCTGCCGCCCACTGGACCCATACAAGGGTGAAACAAGCAGTCGCCCAAGGCAGAGAAATGAAAGGCGCCCGGGTTTGAGGGCAAGGGGACGGTTGTCATTTGTTTTCCGAGGCGCGGGGGCCTTGTTTGTGCTAGCGGGGGGGAAACCGAACACCAGAACTGGGCTTGTGTCCACGCCACGGACCTATTTCTTCTCCCCACCACGGACCGGGAAATGGTGTGTTTGTGTTATGGACCCATTGATCTCCATGCAACACGTTACCATTTTGGCTCAAGGCCCTTCATGTCACACCTCAGATCCATTGCATCCGTGATACAAAGGTGCTAGCGGACCACTTCCGGATAAACCACAACACACAGAGTTTACCAGGGCTTATCCAGTGTCAATCCATCAGTATTGACACTTGGAACTCTCCGGAATAGATCCAGGGCCACCACATAAAGATTCTCTGCTACCACAAGGTATCGGTTCCTTTTGGGGGTAAGATATCCCTGGCAGTGGGCCTGAGGAGGGGTGGGGGGTTGGTGTTTTCCTTGACAACATCACGTGCTTGTCTGAGATAAATCCTGGAAGCAGATTGCATTCCACAAGTGATGCCATTGAAGACGGTGCGATCTTGGAGCTGAGCTGTCAAAACGTGGGCTCTGCGAAGACGTTTTTCGCTCTGAGAACTTGTTCTGGAGATTGCTTGTTTTACGTCGCTCTGCCAATGCAAACTCGCAAACTCATTCTCGGTTCCAAGAACAGGGCTCGGTTCTCCACCCGCACGGTGGAATTTGCTTTTTAAGTTTTAAGTTTTGCGTTGTTCGCATAGGTGTCCTTTTGGACAAATAGATGGCCCTGGGAAATGGAATCAAACCAGTCTAAACCATGGAACCATCTACATATTTCTGACCAAATTAATTCACCGATCAAAAGGACACCTATGATTTCGAGAACCTATTTCGTGTTCCCAGAGACCTTCCTTAGGACTTAGGATGCCTCTTACATAGTTGGGTATGTCCATTTGGGTATTTTCAGCACTGCAAGGGGTTCTATAACCCCAAAAAAGACAAGACACCCGAACAAATTGGTGGTTCCCTCGTGTTTCCCTTCAAGAACCACCTTTCAAAAGGGGCATATAGCCTCAACAAGGGGTTGGGATCCTGAGGAAGAACGAGGGCCTGGGCGCCTTCTACACGGGCCTCACGGCGGGGCTCACGCGGCAGGTGGTGTACACCGGCGCCCGCCTGGGGCTCTTCGACAACTTCACGCAGAGGGCGCCTTGCACTTGACTGCTATTGGGTTGGATCTTTAGACTTTAACTTTTTTGGGGAAATAAAGCATTTTTCCCACTAACCCCCCAAAAGTTAAACTTTTTGCAGGGGGGTCAACAGCAAGCAAGTGCAGTGCGTCAGGTTGCCATCCCCAGGGTTAGTATCCGAGGTCCCCTCATGTTGGAACACCCAGAATCTTAATCCTCGTGCTTCTGTTATTTCCTCTTTTCAGGGGCCAGGATCAGACACACACACACACATGTCAGCACTAGGTCCCCCAGCTAGGTGCCCTTTCTCACCGTAACTTTTTTGGTTCGGAGGGTTCCCCTACTAAAATAGACTACAGAAAAAAGGGTACCCTTATTCTAACCTCTCTACTGGAGGACCTAGTATCTTTGGTGCCTGCCTCAAATGCCATGTTTACAGCACCCAAAACGAGTACCGTCCAAAACGTATCCAGTTTGTTGGTGTAGGTGGCTGGCATTCACCCGGCGTTCCGTGGCTTAATTGGTGTTCGTTTGAATGTACACTTTAATTGGAGGTTGGCAGCCTGATTTGCGAATTGATGTGCACCAATGTTTTTTGAGGGAGTTCCCGAATGATTCCAATCTGTAGCCATATGCGGGTTTTGATGGAAACGTGCCCGGCGAGCATAACTTTGATTTGACAGCCCGGTGACATGTTCTGCCACCTGCTGAACCGGGCTGATCATATACCTTCGAAGATACTTTGCGTTCCCAAATCAAGGGTTTTCAGGCTGGCAGACAGACATACAGACATAGATGCAGACATACATGCGTGCATGCAAGCAAGCAAGCAAGCATGCAAGCATGCAAGCATGCATACAACAAACAAATGCCAGGCAGCCAGGCAGCCAGGCAGCCAGGCAGCCAGGCAGCCAGGCAGCCAGGCAGCCAGGCAGCCAGGCAGCCAGGCAGCCAGGCGGCAGGGCAGGCAGACGACAGACAGACAGACGACAGAAAGAGGCACACAGAGACAAGCAGACAAAGAGGTGGACAGAGTCAGACAGTGCCTTTGTTTTGGGGCAACATCCTCTGTTGGACATAAACTGACATTACTGTTGTAGGAGCTACATAGCTAGAATGGGATTGTGGTAGTACTGAAATTACCTCTCTCACCATCGCAGGATACAGATAGTAGTTGAGTTACTTAGCTCCATGTGTTTCGATCTGCGACGTACCAATCCTGTTTAGCGCTTTTCCATTTCGGGATACCAAAGGAGACCACTCATGTGTGGGATGTCCGCATTTGGAGACACATCCGCGACCACCCATGTTTTTTCCTGCGAGATGAAGACTCCGGGCAAGCCGTTGGGCGTCATGGAGAACGGCTTCTGCGCTCTCGCGGCGGGAGGTCTGGCGGCCTTGGTCGGGAACCCCGCGGACCTCGCGCTCATCCGGATGCAGGCGCCGATCCGCCGAGAGGGCGGGCGGCGAGGGGCCGAATGTTCCCGACCGCCAACGTGGTATGATGGTGGTATTGCCTTGGATATGGGATTCGTTTCTGTTTTGCTTTTCCTAAATGTTTCACGAAGCTCGTGCACTGTTTTACCCAAACTCTGTCCTACAAGCAGATACAGTTGCAGTGCCAAGCGCCGGTGACGGGTTGACTCACATCTGCACGAGGCGGACAGCATGAAGCCTGCCGCAGAGAGGCGCGGATGCGCCGTTCAACAGACCTGTCATGCGCCGAGACCTCCAGTGGCAACCCGTTGCTTCCGTTTTGCGTTTATCCCCAGATAGCTGGAAGCTATAGGGGTTCGAACTTCTAATAGACAAGGGAACGTGATTTGCGAGATTGTTGGCTGGGTGCTAGGGGTGCGGTCGAGGGTGGTGTAGTGGCTGTTTGGGTTGCTTTTTGGGGTGCTGTTTGGGGTTTTCCCTTTGAACTGAAGGCGGCCCCGGCCACCGGAGCTTCAGGTTTCGCACGAAGGTGTACCCTGGGGTTGTATCCCAATCTGCTGGGAAACCATGCCCCTCTCTGGCTATTCTCTGCTGCCCAGTGGTGCCAACTTTTTTCCTTTATTTGGGTAAGGGTTCCGATTCCTTTTAAACTCAAGCAACCAAAGAAGGGTGCCGATTCTTTTTTCCCCATTGCCACCTGCAGACCGGGCATTTGCTTGCAATTTGCATAAGCAACTCTCAGGCCGAAAGAAGGGGATGCGTGAAAAGCCATTGCACCATGCGCCAGCAACATGCCAAAGCCCTGCAAAATGATGGGGGACTTGCAGTACTTGCAACGCCGTGATATGGCATGAATACTGGTTTGAACATCATTTTGACCATGTTCAACATGGGGGTTCCTGTGCTGTGGGGGATACTTACTTGCGGTTGCTCAAATCGGATGAATACGGAGAAGCACAAAGTCAAAGAGCCGATTTGCTAGAACCGGCTGAGTGGTGAAGCTCTGAATCATGAAACTGGTCACGCTGGACAATGGGAAAATCTAGAAAGGCACCGAAGGCTGTGGTGCTTCAAGGGATTGGGACCTGTGCGGGTCCAGCGATGCAATTCCAAGTACCGTGGAGCAAAAATCCGGCCGAGTTCCTCGCCGACCAGTGCCCTTCGGAACCCTCTCTGAAAGCTGCTCCGCACCACTCCAGAGCTTAGCTGGAGGAAAACCAGGGACCGCCCAGTTGAAACACTAAGTACTCTGGTTGCACTGTGTTTGGTGCTTTGTGCTTGCTGTTGTATCTTACCGGGGAGCTGCGAACGAAGGTGTGCTATGCCAGGGCTTGGGAAGATTGTCGTCGAGCGTAG
>CAUJNA010003211.1:645000-650000 GCA_963377175.1 Effrenium voratum
AGAAAGAAAGCAAACAAAGGCAAACAGAAAGTGGTTTGAGCCCCGAAAGGGTACCCCCAACAAGAGCACACCCATGTTGAGTGCTGAGGTGTTCACTTCCTCGGCGATCGCGGGCTTTTTTGCCTCCTTCTTCTCGCTGCCGTTCGATTTTGCAACTTGGCCGGAGGTGCATCACTGGGTTCGTCTCTCAGGGAACCCTCAAAACGACTCTGGTTTCCCTTTGGTTGCCCTTTAAATCACACCTAAAACAAATATCCTCAATGGACACCAAAGTGGCTCCAAGACAAAATCGCCACAAGAGACACTACCCTCACTACCCTCCCGCTTACTGGCAGACTCATCCCTAGAACAACTTTCCTTCGGGAGCCCCTTCCGAGCCAAAGACGCTCTTGGGTTCTGGGTCAAGTTCTGGCAGGTTGGCTAATGTTTAAGCATCTGAAAGTCCGGAAACTTCCAACTCACTTCCTCAGTTCCTGGACTTTTTGGGAAGACCACTTGAGTAGTAAAGAACAAGTGCACAGCTTTTCGGTCAATCCAGGACGTGAGCCCAATTGTTGGATGTTTTTGTTGGGAAATGTGTCCTTTTGCTCAGGTGAGCCACAATCAAAACCCGGGTAGATGAAGGTTAGTAAGGGGCAGTCGCAGCCGGAAACCTTCTTAATTCTTGAAGCATGGATCTGGGATTACGACTATTTTAATACCGGGTTTTGATTCATTTGGCCATGGGGCACAACCTATGGCTCCATTTTGGGGTGGATCAACATCCATTTGCCACCTATTTCGATGTTCAGCAGGGGCTTCCTGGGTTTTGAGGTTTTGACCCACAGCCATGTAGGTTTTGAGTGTGACTCAGGTGAAGACGCAGATGCAGAAGCAGAAGAAGGATCCGGTCACAGGTGAGCTGCCCTTCAAGAGCTCCATGGAGCCTCGGTTCACCTCCGGTTCACCTCCCGCTCCAGTGGTGTCGTTGCCTTTGTTTTGGACACCAAAAACAGGACATGATTCGGTTTGGGGATTTCCTCCGGGTCAGGAGTTTCGCCTCCTTTTGTTAGGGCGGCTTCCCTCCTAGTTTTTTCAGGAATGCGCCAGGTTGCCTCGGTGGCTCCCGAAGGCCATCCGGATCCTTAGCTTTTTAGCCTTTTAGTGTTTAGTGGCAGTTTCCATTTAAGCCACTAAAAGTTCTTGACTTTTAGCCGGGGGATCTGAGGGCTGCCCAGGAAAGTCAAGTCCTTCTCTAGGGGTTGATTCCGATTCCATTCTGTTCAACCATCGTTCTTTTCAAAAACCGGCCATTTTCCCTGGGTTTCTGGAGGTTTTCCAGAAAGAAGGATTCCTGGAAAGAATGGGCAAGGTAGCCCTAGACCTTCAGATCAACTCGTTTTGTTTCTTGACGAAGCAACTGGTTTGTGCAACTCATGGTTTCGACTTTGTGGGCAGGTTTCGGTTTCTTTTCCTGGCAAGAGGACTATGTTCTGGATCATTGGCGAAGATGTGGGATGACTCGCCAACTAGGAAGCAGTTTCCGGCTTCCTGCCTTTTTCAACCGTTTCCAGTCAGTGTCAACCGGGCCAATTACGTGTGACGCCCAAACAAGTGGTTTGAAAGGGCCTGCCAACCTAAAAACGAAACCGACTCATTCTTACAACTGTCCAAGCTTGGTGGGGATTTAAATTTAAGTTGATTGATCAGCCTTTGCGTTTTGAGCAGATCTTCACCATCCAACCGGAGAAAAGGAAATGAGTGAAACGGGGTTATACTTCCTCCTCTCCGGGCTTGGGGTTATCATTACTTGCCGAATTCTAGTGTCAGTTGGGGTTACCTTACTAGGTCCCCCAGTAGTGCCCTTTTACCCTTTTTGTGGGGGAGGATTCCCCCACTGACGTAGACTGCAGAAAAACATCGAGTACCCTCATTCTAACCTCCAAATCTGGAGGCGAAGATTCACCCCCATTGCTCGTTCGAGAGATCGAATCATGGTTGTTGTTGGGAAACATTTTGCATTTTGCTTATTGTGGCTTTGTGCGAAATCTCCACTTAACTGCTAAACTTTAAATTTTGCTTCCTTTCCAACGTCAACTAAGCAATGTCAGATAGCGACTCCCCATATGGTGCAGCTTCATGCCTTCGTTGCCTTCGGTGCAGCCGGCCTTGTGATACTTAACTTCTTGTTGCGGGTTTGAGGGCGTTTGCTGACATGGCCCCCCCCTCCCCCGGAAAAGTATATTAATAATAAAAACGGCATGCCCTCCCGCCACGATCATAGCGCCGAAGGCTGAAGGCTGAATTAGATTGAAGTGTGGGATCTTTTTTCTCAGATGTTGCAGCCTCTAGATGCCTCGGATCCAAAACGCCTCCCTCTCCCAAAGCAACCTTGTTCTTTTGGCGACGGAGGACGTGTCCTGTTTGAGTACTCCAAAACCACCTGTTTCCGCAACTGCCTCTTGAGGTCAGCTGGAATCAGATGTCACCTGAGGTGTCCTTTGCCAATTGGTACCCTTTCATCCAAGATCTGACATGACCATGTAGCTATGGGTAAAGGGAATCCACCCTTTGCAAGCGGCGCCCTGGTCGCCCGTCAGAAAGGATGAATGTCAGGCGCTGGAGAATTGCTAGCATTATTCTCACTATCATTTGGACTCCTACAACCCCATAACCCCATTTACTTATATGGCCATGGTTCAAAACCATCTTTTTTGGGGTAGGTGCACCACCCATTTTAGTCTATTTTAGTGGGGATTGGGATGGGGGTACGGGGTTTTGACCCATGGCCATATAAAAGCTCCTACAGTGTTCTTCCCACGTTGCTTAAAAACCGAGGATTGCGCCATGAAGATTCTCGCCGAGGGCGGCCCGCTGCGCTTCTACGCGGGCTTCCCCACCTACTACGTGCGGATCGCGCCCCATGCGATGCTCACGCTCATCGCCCAGGACTTCATTAAGAAGAGCTGGTCCTCCATGGGCCTGCGCCTTGTACACATCAGGGTGTCCTTCTTGGTTGTCTTGGTAGAAAAATAGATGGCGATTCCTGGTTTACCTGGTGTTTAATCATCTACCAAAACCAAATGAATCTAATTGTCCTAAAAGGACACCTATGATCAGGGTGTCTCTGAACGAAGTGCCCGAATCCCCGACAAGGTAGGAGATTGGGTTGCCTTGATTTTGCTTTACCAAGTTGTAGCCCTGTGCCAGGTTGCAAAAGCGGGGGGCCTAACTAAGTTGCCACGGGAAAGCGTAACGAGAGGCTAAAATGTATCAAACACCAATGGTTGACATCCCGTGTGAGTATCACCTTCAAGACATGCAATTTCCTTCCCGTGTTCGTCTGTTTTGGTGGTCTATTGTGAGCAAAGGCCTTGTTAAAAAAAGACTCCAGGAGCGGGCCAGACAAGCATCGTCAGGCCATCTTCAGTTAGATGGCAGCGCTTCCGGCATAAGTTCCTTGCTGATAAGAACATATCCAAAGACGTAAGCCGCCAGCAAAGTGCTGTGCTTTTCTGATAATTGCTTATATACTGTCCTAACCTTAAGAAGGAACGGCCGATTCTGCTACTGTGCAGGGGAGGTATATGATATGTGGACTTTGCTTACGTCACATCATATTCGATCATATTACGCTACAATATAGTACATCGAATAAAGCGCTACTCTTCCGTACTGAACACAATACCATAATATACTATACTATACTATACTATACTATACTATACTATACCATGGTATATTATATTACACTATACCGTACTACACGATACTATACTATAGTATGCTATGTTATACTATACTATACCACGCCTACCATACCACACTTTTCCATACCACACCATACCATACTTTCTATATAGCAAACCACACCATACTATACTATACTATCTATACTAAGTTATATTATATGTTGTTTTCCTATACCAGCTATACTCTACTACACTGCATTACTGTAAACTATATTCTTATTCTATATATCATGGTGTGGCATGGTATGTCATATCATATCATATCATACTGCACTATAGCATATTGCATTGCATTATGGTATAATGTATTATGATATACAATGTCATTTGTTGTGTATATATATATATGTTACACCGTTTGTGTGCGTGTACTGCCCTTTGGGAAGTCAGCGCAAGTCTGTTGGGACGCAGCAGACAGGAGAAATCAGATTCCCTACAACCATAAATAACAGAGGGCCTCCCCTTTTTGAGATCAAACACCATTTGGGATGCGGTCCCTCATTGTCAAAAAAACACCTAAAACGGAAGTGATTGAGTTTGATGCATCTTTCTGCGAGGGGTAATGATATTGCTTTCATCAATCATCGAAGCGGAACAGCCTATATTATTGCTTAAGAAGACCTGTACATATATATATATATATCTTGTGATGCAACTCAAAGATGAGCAAGAGGCTCAGAGCAAGATAAACGCACTTGCTTTAAAGCATGTGTCCAGTCGCGATTGGTTTCGATTAAAATGTATGTCCTTTCAATTAAACCATCACGGTCCAATTCGCTTGGAACCAGGTCCTAGGCTCCGCAGGCCAGATTTTGTGCAGTGTATTCGTTGGTTCCGTTGCGAGCACGGAACCTGGCTCTTTGGAGACCAAAGCTAAGCCTAACTCGCTAGCAGAATGGGGAGCAATTCTGCCACCAATCCTGCCAACATGGTTGGTTGACTTGTTGCAGGGAGTCAAAGACCCAGCGTTGCCGGAATTGGCCGTTCACGTACTGCCCAAAAGAGACATAGAAACCCTCCCTGATGCTGTTCAAAAATGAGCCTGCATGAGGTCGACACAAGACAAGCGCAAGGATTCTTGAGGAAGCCTGCAAACAGTTTGCAGATGTGTGCATGCCATATTGCATTTCAGGGAAATTCCATAAGTGCAGCTATTGAGCTTGAGTATCTAGAGTTGCTAGAGGTGGTGGATGACCCTGACACATTAATCTGATCAATAGACAAGTTTCTCTTAATTGCAGAAAGTCAATTGGTTGCAACCTGACTAGT
>CAUJNA010003211.1:655000-680000 GCA_963377175.1 Effrenium voratum
CGATCCAGACGTCCGGATCACAGCGGAACGATCCATAATCGTTTTTCAAGCCATAGTATCATAGCGAGATAGTCCTTTAAGATATCTCCAACCATATCCTTTTCAAATGCTTCGGATATCAGTGTTGAGTGCGAGGCCGGGAATCTACAAGCCTGACCAACAGTGCTGTGAGTGGGCTCTCACTTGTAGTGTCTTTGCCGAAGTCTTGGAAGAAGCGACCAGTAGATGCAAGTCATCCATTCTCAGCTGTTTGAATGGGGAAGTGTGGTTGTGTAGATTGGTATGGAAGTAAACATGGTTCAAATGCAGAACGTCAAGGGATCCCGGGTTCAACGTCAGTTGCTATTTTGGGAAACCGGTGCAGGGGATATTTAGGGACAACCGCAGCACTTTGGCACATTTCCATATTCAGGTTTTGAAGCAAGTAAGTGCACGCGATTGCATGTGCATATGTTTGTCTCTGTGGCTGTCTGTGTGTGTGTTTCTGTCTGGCTCTGGCTTTTTTGGTGTGTGTGTGTGTGTGTGTCTGTGTATCTCTGTGTATCTCTGTGTCTCTGGGTCTCTGTGTGTCTTTGTGTGTGTGTGCTGCGTGCTGTGTGCTCTTCTTCTTTTGTGTGTGCGCAGTGTGCGTCTGCGCACTGTGTGTGTGTGTGTGTATGTGCCTGTGGGCGTTTGTGTATGTTGTGTGTGTGTGTTCTGACGACAGATGCAGAAGAATCAATGAACATGCCAGCCTCAACACAGACAGTGTTTGTCACTTGTAGGTACGGATCCATGGTTCCTTTCCTAGCGTTCCTACCCCAAACGCGCTTCCCTACAACACACCTCCCTACCCCTTGGCTGTGTTTCTTCGTTTGGGGGTCCCCACAAGAAGGATGTGGCACGAGGGGACAGGCTCGGCATGATAATTTCTTGGGGCTCTCAGTCTGAGCTATTCATGTCCTGTTCAAACAGTGTTACTGCAAAGTGCTGATTTGCACAGCCGGGTAAAGGTGGGCAAGGGACAGTGTCATGATCAGCAAGTGCCGTTCACTTCACACCTTAAGCAACAAACAAGAGACATGGCCTTTTTTTGGGTTGCCAGGCAAGGATACACCGTATAGGGTCATTGATAGACTCAGTAGATGTTCTCGACCTGAAAGATCGACTTTTGATCTGCGTATTGGGTTGCAAAATCTTGAAACTTGCAAGCCGGCAAGCTCGATACTGTGGACAAAATCCTGCACCACTATCAAAACCATGGGAAACCATTGTTCATTGGTATTTGCAGGGGAATCATCATTCCAGGGTTTCTTTGGCGGCGCAGGATTTCGTCCACAGTACGACCCCGTTTGCCCCTAGCTTCCTGGAGTTGTTCAATGGGAAAACAACCTCGACCGGCGAGATTCCAAGATGTTTCCAACTATCCCCTCCATGACTACCAAGCGAAATGTGATAAACAAAAAAAACAGCAACACTAGAAGGTGTTGGAATCCACTACACGTGTATATATATATACGGACATAAACACAAATACAGGTCAATGTATATTTTTATGGATACGAGCATCCAGAGATGTATTCATGTATAGGGGACTATTGCAAACGATAGGGGACTCAAAAAAACGATACCCTTGGAAGCAATTATGTTTATGTTTGCGTGCTTGTTGTTTATGGGATTGCAATGGTCTCAAGATGGCTCGCGCTTATTGGACTCGGATAAGACACTCCGATATTTCATTTGAAAAAAAGGCACTCGCTTGACACAGGCTACTTTTGCTAGGGCATTTGATTCAAGTGGCTCCCGCCTTTCTGCAGACCCTGGCCCAGCCAGCGTTTGCTCCCTGTTTCCCACGTTCAAAATTGACGCCTTGGTCCTCATGCCCGATGGCAAGTGGCTACACCTTCCACAGTGATGGAGGTGCTTCTTGTCTGCGCAGGGTGCTCCGAGATGGAGGGCGTGGTGAACGCTGTTTGGGATACGCGCTCTCCTTGTGGTTCCGTGGAAGCGCGGCAAACGGACTGCGCATGGGTGGGCGCGAGTGCCAGAACAGGAAACCAACCACCAAGTCGTCGGGTGCGAGGCGCACACATGCAACGCATGCCTAGGTTTTTTCTTGCTCATTGCTTGGGCGAAGGGAAGCTGAGCAGAGTTTTCTAGTCTTGGCAGGCGGTCTGAAGGATACCCCGAACGATACCTAAACGATACCCGGAAAACCCCCCCTTCTCTCCTTCTCTCCTTCTCTCCTTCTCTCCTTCTCTCCTTCTCTCCTTCTCTCCTTCTCTCCTTCTCTCCTTCTCTCCTTCTCTCCTTCTCTCCTTCTCTCCTTCTCTCCTTCTCTCCTTCTCTCCTTCTCTCCTTCCCTTCCCTTCCCTTTCCTTCCCTGTAGTTTCCTTTCCTTCCCTTTCCTTCCCTTCCCTTCCCTTCCCTTCCCTTCCCTTCCCTTTCCTTTCCTTTCCTTTCCTTTCCTTTCCTTTCCTTTCCTTTCCTTTCTTCCTCTTCCTCTTCCTTCCTTTTCCGCCTTCCTTCATGCTTTAATTCCTTCGTTCCTCCTTGCCTGTCTCCTCTTCCTCCTTTCCACTTCTCCTTTCTAATTCCTCCCTGTCTTCCCTCTTTGCTTTCTTTCCTTTCTTCACTTCCCTTCTTCCCTTCTTCCCTTCTTCTCTTCTTCCCTTCTTTCCTTCCCTTGCTCCTTTCCTTCTTTCTTCCCTTCTCTGCCTCTCTGTCTGCTCCTCTTTTGCTATTCCCGCAATACTTGCAGAGTGTGAAGTGTCCGAAAACACAAAACGCTGGAAAGCGATAGGGGGCTCTCAAACTAAGTAGCGAAGCGGCCGCAAGTAAGTAATTTCGACCGTGCCTCATATATGAAGATATATATTTATGCTTATATATATATATATATGCGTACACCTGATTTTGTTCCCCTGGAATCCAAACCTGGGTTTTGACAGATGGACGCTTCAGGTGCTCATGGAGGTCGGCATTCCGGTGCATTTCCAGTTCGATGGTGACGCCGTGCTGTTGGAGCTGCAGGCCTCGCGTGGATACCGTGCTACTCCGGAAAACCAAGGAAAACGGATCCGATTTTTGGAAAGAACGATGCTTGGAAAGGATGGGAATCAAACCCTAGAATAACACCAGAAGGCTTGCCAAAACCGGGGGTCCTTTTGGCGGTGTGGATGGACCAAATCCTGCACCACCTAAGTAACCCTGGAATGGGAATCCCCAGTTAATACCAACCAAGAATGGTTTCCCATGGCTTCACAGTGGTGCAGGATTGCGTCCAGCCACAGTATCCTCTTTGAAGGCAGCACAAGGCGGCACCGGGCCAAAAGGGTCCATATTGTTGACAACAACCCCCAAAAACCAAAGCTTTGGGCGAACTACTTGAAGTTCTTTCCTTTTGCAAAGGGTCGTGAACTTCCATGTTGCATTGGGAGGGTTTTGTGAGGGCATAGGCAATGCCAACGCAGTTCCACCATGTCGGGGGTAACACAACACAAGAACTGTGATGTAGGTCCTTTACTTGGAGATCCATTATTTACGGCTTTGGGCTGATTGTTGTAGATGCATACTGTGGATTGACAAAATCCGCCAGGCACCCGTTGGTAGGTTTAATCCCAGTAGAGTTTCATCCATCCCAGTGCTTCATTTTGCCCATCCACGCTAGTGGTGGGCAATTATGACGTGCTCAGCTGTCAAAGATGACTTCCACTCCACAACCACCAGGGAAAGATGGATAGATAGTGCGTGCAGATCAACATGGGAGCCAAAGCGTTGCTCAGAGCAAGAGTCGGTTTGGGGAATGGCCCCTTTTTAGGCTCCATGTTGATTTGCAGAGTAGTTGCGCGTTCTGAGCAATTTGAACGTGCTCACCGACATGGGCAATGCTGGTACAAATGGGTGTTTGTCGGGTTTGTGGGGCTTCGTGTCAATGAGGACGGTACCGATCCGTCAAGATCTGTCAAGATCATGTTGTCCCAAGTAGGGGTCTAGTGGCATTGATACTGACCCGCATGGATGTGGGGATGTTCCGCCCCAAAAAAGCCATCCAAAAGTCTCTTGTACGTGAAACATCCCATATTAAGCAACCAGCTCATGGGAGGGTTTACGACTCGCTGGTACTTCTGAGCTTTGGCATCAATGTCCCTCGATGTCCGCCCCAAGCTTCCCTGTCTTGACTAGTGTCTCAAACGAGCTGCATGCTCTGTCTGGGGAGAACCACATAAGGGGCGTACTTGCAACTGGTTTTTACAAGCCGACGTCCAATTTCATGTGTGCAACCCCTATGGACCATTGGGTGGGTGGGTTTGGGAAAAGGCAGTGATTGGGAATTTACCTCTGGTATGTATGATATTCTTCCTATTTTTCAATCTGAAACGAGCTCAGCAGCTCCGATGAACCCGCACCCGGGGGTCCAGTTTCTATTTCAGGTTTGGCATTAGTACAATGTGCAGATTGTGTTTTGGTTGGTGCAGAAAAGTAGCTTTCGCGAAGGCACGCCAGCAGACGTATAGGGGTTACTTCCATGATATTGACTTGTTCTTTCAACTCCGCCTGAGTTCGATGGGATTTTGCCATTTTGCTGAATTACTGATTCCTGGAAAACATGGAATGTTAGCAAACTATGTGGCTTGCTGCCTGTTTTTGTTTCAACTACCAACCGAAACGGGGTCCTCCAGCTTAGTCCCTCCCCGAAAACAGCGCGCCCCTCCGAAAGACCCGTTGAGTCGAACCTCGCGTCCTGGTGTGCAGGCGGTGAAACCCGAGAACGGCTTCACTCAGTAGACGGCTTGAATCCTTTAGGAGAACTCGGAGCGGGAGTCATGAACTATTCAGCCGAGTGGGAACTAACCGTTTCGAAAACGTCGGGCAGGAACCAGAGTCGGCGGTATGTGAAAAGCCCCAAAATGATTGGTTTCCTTTCAGGTCTTTAGGGAAGATAGTGTTGCCAACATTGTAATCATGCCGTGTATCAATGCTGGACTTGCCCTGAAGTGATCTCAGAAAAGAAATCGAAAGCGCAGCGCTGAACATGAGAGAGCCCTAGGCTGGCCAGGGTCCAAGCCAGGTGTTCTTGTAGTTCTATAATGGTTAGCCTATATGGTTGCTTCATGTAAGGCCGCGTCCGCGTTTCAACCGGGGTCAGATCTGCTTTGTGAAATGTATCTTCCCACCATGTCTTCTCTCGCCGCGCCTGAGTTCGTCTTTGCGAAGTGCTGAAGGTGCTTCCATGCCACCCAATCTCTTGGTTTTGTTTTCCAGGCGAAGTCTTTAAACAGGGCAACAGAGAGGCAGTCAACCTCTAACCTCTGGCAGCAGGGCTTCGCTCTGCTCAGCTCTTGCGCAGTCTGCACAACTCTCTCTGTGTCTTGTTAACGGTGAGAAGCCCTGCATGCAATAGATAATTCCTTTCGAGTTTGCCGAAAGGGGCTGGATGCGCAGGTTCGTGGAATCAATGTTGATCCGCAACGCAGCCTTCCACAGTCTTTAATACAGCCTGGCGCGGCCATGCGACTCGAAATGAGCTGCATAGGGTTGCTCCGATAAGATCAGGGTCCAGTAGACACTTGGTTTGGTGTTCTTTGATTTCCCTTCAGCCAGTACAAACTTGGATTGTTCCCTTGCCGGGTCTTTGGAGCAATCCTGCATAACGCGTTGCCGCTGCCATCGGGCACACGTTCTGAGGTGAAATCAATTTCGCGGGCCAATCTAGGCATCCTGGCAAGAAGCAAACCAGCCAATAGCATGGGTTTATATGGTCTCAGGATGGGGCTCTTCATGTTTATCATATGCACCTTTGAATGCGCAAGCCCATGCATGACCCCCGGTATCGCCCGCTTTGCGTGTTGAGATCATTGCCAATACTCACTGCAGTTGTTGTTTGTCATTGCTCTGTATTGTGAGGAAAACAACAGGGCATTGCTATTTGGGTCTTTGTTCCACACCCATCGTTGCCTTCGTGATACATCCACTAGAAGGGCAAGTTGTTCGCGTTTACGTCTCGGTTTCTAGCTCGTGAGCAGGTCCGGTGGTGAGTGCTTCGCATATCAACAGAGACATCAACTGAATTGCTTTTGCACAACACGGGGCTGTTGGGCTGGGATATACCTTACGTAGTGCATTGACTGAAAGTGAATCATGGAAGAAACCGTCATTCTTTGGCTGGGCCAAGGCTAGTCGGAAGCAGCTCCGAACCATGATCCTTAGACACACTGACAACCGATCGCCAGGTTCGTTTTCGTTGGTTGTCCCCAAATCTATTTTTTGCAGATTTGCCAAGTATTGATTGAGGTAATCTTGAGCTCGGTGATCAGCCCCAGTTTATAATTACGGGGCCTCCCTGGGTTTCATGGGGAATCAGGCCACTTTTGGAAGGGAAGCCCCCCCAACAATAAACCGGGGTTGATTAATACGTCAGTCCCCAAGTCTGTCTTCCTATCGATATCGGGCATCCGCACGCTCCAAGGCCCAAAGACCATGGCGTTTTGACAGCTTCTATCAAGCGTTTAGGCAATGGTCATTTCACTGTCAATCTTTGTCGGATATGTTGAATGGGCGGCTGCAAGCGCAAAGTGTTTGGCTCACCTACCACCGCCTGGAAACATGTGTTGTAATATTTGAACTGGAGGACGTGAGGCACAGGAGTCCAAACTTACAGTCAGGAGCTACAAGACGTGGTGCAACCTCAACAGAAGCCACCATCATTGCTTCACCCAATCAAGGGAACCAAGTAACTCCCATCAAGGGAACCAAGTAAGGAGTTGAGTTGCCATGGCACTTGTGCTGGTGTGCAGCTGATACTTTTATTGTTGGTCATTTGTTGGGAGCTCGGAGCAGACTGGGGGTGAATCCGCCCCGATTCCATCCAAGAAGAACAACACTTGTTTTCCTTGCCGCTTGGAGGCAGGAGTCCGATTTTGTTTGTTCACCTTGCTTGCCCAGGAGGCCGAGGGCTTGCCCGTTGCCCGGCCGTTTCCCGGAACTGCGCCCTGGAAGGATTCGGCGGACCAGTCGCATCGACCTTTTGACCTTTTGCTCTCCAGGCTATCCAGGCTATCCGTTTAGCTCAACCGCCGTCCTCTCTCTGGCCGCTTTGCCGAACAAATCTCGCTTGCACGAAAAGCACCGCGCAACATGGATAGTAAAAAAGAAACCATGCGCGCAGCGGATCAGCTCGGGAATGGTGCGCGGCTGCCTTCTGGTTTCTTCACAGTAATTAGATGGGGTGTGGGCAAAAATCAATGGGTACCTAGTTTTTGACCCGCACCTATATGACTGCTTGTTGCAAGCTTTCGTAGGTTTAGTGTTGTGTCTGTCTGCGCACGTATCATGGAGAAACTCTGTTCCCGTGGGCTTCTGAGTGGTTCTGGCTTTCGGCCGCGTACACGTCTATCGGAGACCGACGGGAGTCATGCAAGACTCGACTGTCTGTGCCAGAGGGAAGCCTGACATTCTTGGATTCTTAGCTATCAGCCGCGCTTTTTGTTTGGTCAGTGCATTGCCAGGGCCTCATTTAATTTAAGGAAACGATCGAAGGCGGTTATATCACTGGCGGCCGGGATCCCAACTTGCGGAAGACGAGCCACAAGCGACAAGAAGTCCTGCAGGGCATGTACATTTCGATAATTTGGCGAGTAGTAGTATGCACCATGACATACTTCTTTCAATAGGCGATGGTGAAGATTGGAAGAGGTGTGGTTTCCCACATGGCCTGGATTTTGAGTGTGTTTGTCAGCAGGTGCACCATGCCGATGGGATTTCACAACGGTTGTTCTACCAATCTGAACCGTTTTGGATATTCGGATGAGCTTTTCCGGACCATTGTTGACAGTGGTTTCCTTTGGTTTGCCTTCAAAGCCACCCCATGGGTGCCCTCAAACAACACAAAGACACAATGTGAGATGTTGACTCTTGGTTTCCTTTTGGTTTGCCGTCAACCCCAAAAAGGGTGCCCTCAAAAAAAGAAGAAAACAACAAGACCATGAGACGAACTCATAGCGCCCGCCGCCTCGGAAATTTTGAGCTTTGGCCCAAATGGAGGGCGAGACGGTGGAGGTGCCTTTGGAGCCGCCCCTCTGCTGGAAATCGGATCTTCTTAACAAAAAAGTCGGCAGAAATTGAAACGCCCCCATGAAAACCTCTCGCTTCCCGAGCTTCTCGTTTTGGATTTACACTTTTTGGGAAAACCTTTTGGGTAAGTAAAGAGTTTGGATTTGTTTTGGCCAATCCAGGAAGTGAGAAATTATGTCCAGTCAGTTCCCAATAAAGATTCATCCAAGTGTGCGTCTTGTTGAAGACTTTCAGCGTTTCTTTTGCAAACACCGGCAACCACCATGTGTAGGGATCTCAAGGCTCTGCAAACAAATTATAAGATTGGATGTGAAGGAGTATAGTTCAAATTGATTTGGTGTGTTGTTTGAGGGTACTCCTGTTTCGGTTGGTTTGAAGGGAACACAAAAAGTGCTGGTCGTAGGGGGAAATCAAAGGAAACGCTTGACCACAGTTTCATCTTTGCAAATCAAGGGAGCCGTGAAATGGCCGGCGTCCTTCTTCCCTTTCTCTAAACCCTAAACCAATCCCAGAAAGGGTACCCTCAAAAGACACGATCATCTTTTAGGCTGCTTCTTTGGGCCAAGAAGTTCAACATGTCAATTATTTTGATTGGTGTGTACTTCAACCTGCTTCTTGGAGCTGACTCTGAGAATGGAAACAGTATTAAGCGCGAGTGGGGAGACCAGGTGAGAAGCACAGGCTCAGGCATGGACCATGTTCCAAGCAACCCATTCTTGGCAACGACGGACCTTGAGGGGCAGTATTTGGCGCAAGCTATGTAGTCCAAATACTGCATGTATATATATATATATACACATAGATGCTTGCTAAATACGCGAAATCATGAGCACTGCGTTGATATTGAACAAATATGCCGTATGTATCAATTTGTCATCGGTAGAAGCAAATGGCAGCGTGTCTCAACCGCCGAAAAGAAGGAATCGGTATGCAATCAATAGGATATAGTGAAATCAACATGGGAAGGGACGGCTGATCTCCGGCCAGCTTGTTTGTTTCACTATAATGTGCTGCATGTGTGTAAGTCAGGCGGACATGACATAGATTCAACAGGTGAAGCTGTTTTACCGTGCGGCTTTAGCCTTACCTATCATCATCTCGGAACCGTTCCTGATTTGTTCCTCGCGCTTTCTGAGGTCAGAGGCGGGCGATGAGGCGGAGGCGGAGGCACACGGTAAGAGCACGACTTTCGGTTTTGAGCTTTGCGAACCACGTGTGTAACATTCCCATCTTCGCTGATAGGGGGTCCCTTTTCTTGCCACCAACAATTTAGTCACCTAGTTGCAACAAAGTCTGGTTGCCTATGCAGGGCTCCTTCAAAGATACATTTTGCCCATTTGAAACACGGCTTTTTCCACCAACATAAGGGGAAGCCACCACTTACAAGGCAATGTTCAGGTGGGATCCCTGTTATGCCGAACGGACAGCAACTGGGTTGAAGCCTTTGCAAGGCTGACACTGCGCAACTGTGGGGCCGGGATCTGCTAACGATTCGTTTGCCAATTCCCAGTAGAACCCGTCGCTGCCACTTGCCGACCCGTACAAGCTTCGCGGTTCTGTCCAGGTAGTTTCCTCGGTGCCGGGAGCATCATGCAGCCGTTTGTCTTTGTTTAGTGCACCCACTTTCGCTTCCCATGAGATTTGCATGCCCATTTGCCACATGCAATGAAATTGCATTCAGGCCTCTGAACAGGGGGCTAGAACATGTTCTTGCATTGACCTACGTGATGCGCAAACACTCACCTGCAGGGGCCGGTCTCCATGTTGAGACATGCCCGGTTGGGTGTTTTTCCCCCTTGAGCTCCTCCATAGCCCACAACAAAAGGGCATCGAAGCATGGTCATCCGCAAAAGAAAGGTTCTTGGTTTGGGTGTTCAATCAATGGCCCCCGCCTTACGGACTGCTGAACACTTGTCGGGTACCAAATTCGCTTCGCTCCATTCAACTCGTCATCCTTCAGATCCCCCAGACCTGTGGAGCCGGGGGAAGAGCCAAAAGCAACCGCCGAAGTCGCCGCAATTCCTCGACTTCGGTGGTTGCCTTTGGTTTTCCCGGCTGCCAAGTCTGGGGGATCTAGAACACATCATTTCCTTGCTTTCCGGCTTGGGGAGCTTCCTCTTTTCCGACGGTTTTGTGGGACCCGGAAGCAAAGCAAATGCCAAGCTTCTGCTCGCAAAGCAAAAACACCTCTTTTGCCACTCGGGGTTTCCCTGCACTGTCGTTCCTTTCCGGGGCGACCTCAGCTGTTCGAGTTCCCCGGTCTATTTTGCATCAAGGTGGACAACTTTGGTCTGGTCCCAAAAAGGCATCCCTTGCCCTGAACTCAGGACTTGCCACATTTTTGTTCCATCGCCTTAGAGGCAGCTGTTGCCAGGTCCCCCAGTAGTGCCCTTGATTGTACCCTTCTTTGGGGGAGGGTTCCCCTACAAAAATAGACTACAGCAAGAAAGTCGGGTCCCCTTATTCTAACCTCCAAATCTGGACCTAGATTCCCATTTCGAAAGGTTTTTCCACATCACCTTGTTGGCCCATCAATTTAAGGTGCGAAGCCCCCTGGAACCCTCCACCAGTTTCCTTGTGTGAGACGAACCCGACAGACGGCGAGTCAGGATGGCGAGAAGCCCGAAGGCGCGCACCAAGAGCAACTTTTGGAAAAGCCTTGTTCGTTCGGGGCCCGCCGTTTTTCGCGTCTTCGGTGGGTGTTGAATGTGGTGAAACTTGGGATACCAAGGGGTCCGGTGAAAGTAGATGGCACAGTTTTTTGGGGGGGGGGATCTTGTGACGTGATAGGGTTGTAGGGCTGACTTGATGCTGAAATTGGGGATTGAGCAATCCACTTTCACCTTGGTGCACTTGGTTGGTGGAAAAAGCAAAGAGCAAGCACTGGCTGCGGCAAGGAGACCTACCGTTGAGGGTCTACCTTCACATGACCGATGGGACTGTTGGGCAAGTAGGGGGTACCCTCAATCCCTATGCCGGATGGCAATGGAATCTTGTTGTAGTCGTGTTTGACTTATTAGGGATGCCCCGATTCTGAACCCCATTCCAAGCAGCGCTCAATATTCACCGTCATCTAGTGTCAAGGAAATGACATCGGGTACACTCGCTAAACTTCCACCAGGAAATGGATGTTGCTCACCAAAGTCCAATTAGCATGTCTATGGTCCATGTCAGACTCAGTGACTCAATGACTCAATCCCCCACCAAAGACCAGGGGACTCGCTCATTTTGCCCGTGTCCTTTCTGACAATGCATCTCGACCATGCGCAGTTTGTCGTTTTTGTTTGCAAGGGAAACCAAACGAAACTCATCCATTCTGGGGCCCCTCATTGGAGACTCCCACACGACCCCTAAGTCTGGACGAAAAGGAAAAACGGCGCCTCCCGTGCAGCGCTTTGGCAGAGCCCCGGGGTAGAACATATGCAGCAACGTGCCGCGGGGCTCTCGGAAGACGTGTGTGTGTGTGTGTAGTTGTCATGGCGGAAACCACCCACCGGTGCCACTTTGGGTTTTTTGAAGTGACTAGGACACCATCAAATGGGCGACGGTAGGACCGTCCCAACCAGAAATGGGTCTGGGGTGCTGGCTTCCTGATTCTTTGGGAGTTTCGGGCATTCTCTATTTTAGGCCTGGCCCCTAAATCATGTCTGAACATACCAAGCCTATTATAGTTCAGACGATACAGAGTGTCCAAAACATAGCTATGATTCCGGGAACCCTTTTCTATCTTACGGAGTCCGGAAGGATCAACTGCTCCTTTTCAGAGCAAGTTTCATGCAAAGCACACTTTGTTGCCTCCTATTGGAATATTTTCAATCATGCGCTCGCTTTCCTTTGGGCGATCCTGAGTTTTGTGCGGATAAAAGACTTTGTAAGCTGCGAAATGAATTTGCACCTCGCCTCGAGTCCTCCTATGTGAACGGTTGTGACATGGTGACCCCAAATCTTCCCGGTGTTCAGAAAGGAGTCAAGGGGGTTTGAGGAATGAACCTGGGGATCCCCTTACAAGCTACAAGGGATGGTTCACAGATTGCCCGCTGAGAACCAGCGAGTCTTCAGGAAGGCGACACAGCATGTCATCAACACAAATGAGCCGAGACCCATTTGTTTTGTCAACTTGACATGTTGTTTTGTGTCAACATGGGAAGCAAGCATAACGCACTGTCTCGCGTTGGCTTCCGTTTCAAGCAACCCCCCAAAAGGAAGGAACACACACACACACCCATGCGGCTATGTGTCTGTGTTTTTCACTGCGGAATGCCCTGCAAAATGGTTGGACGTCAATCCCCAAATGATGCCAACCCCATGATCCATAACCAAACGTGTTCGTGTGAATCCTTTTTTTGAATAAATAATCCCCAAATGATTCCCAACCCGAACCACAACCAAAAGGGTTTGTGAGAATCTCTCAAACTGTTTACATTACCTTGGTGGCTCCCAGCCATCCCCTTAGCCTTTTAGCTTTTTAGTGTTTAGTGGTAGTTTCCATTTAACCCACTAAAAGTTAAACTTTTAGCGGGGGATCTGAGGGCAGCCCAGTTAAGGGACCCAGTCCTTCGGTGCTCCTCGCGCAGAACCGCCACCTGTGCCCCAGCTGACCGAGACCGAGATCTTGGCGCCTCGTGGCGAGGGTCGGGTCGGGCGAGCGGAGGGCACTTGACTTGGCTCTTGCTTGCACGGACGAAGCCCATTTCGCACCAACGAATTGAAACTCTGGAATGAGTCGATTCCTCTGTAAATGCCAACAAACGTTGTGGTGTCAATCATGGCTTCATTTCGTGGTGCGAAGTGGAGTTCGTCCACAGAATCTCAAGGGTTAGCCTCACATTTGATCGCTCCTGGTCTAAAGGATCCTAATCAGAGCCACCAATTACCCCATAGGACCCCACGTGCGCGACTTTGGGACGGCTCTTAGGCGCTAAAGGGGTGCTTCTGTCAGGTGTAGTGGTGAATTTTCCGGACGGCCCTCGTGGGCTTTCCACTTTCAAAACCCATGGAGATTCCTTTTGCGGGTCCAATATCTCAGGTTCTTTCCCCAAGGTTTCTTTTTCCATTAAGTACGGTTTTTTTTCTGTTGCAGGAAAATGTGTTTGGGAAAGTGCCAATGACATCGTAAATCGATCTTGGACCACAACTGCGAGGAAGACTCAGAGACCATTTGGCCATGGGTCAAAATCCCGAATACCCCCCAGCGAACATCGGATTCAATCCCCACTAAAATAGGTTCTAAAATGGGTGGTGAATTCACCGAAAACCCCAAAATGGGATCCCAAAACGGTTTTGACCACCACAGCCCTGACCAAGGCTGAGGTTTGTTTCTCTCCAAAGGAGTTGGGCCCTAGGCCGCCCGTTGAGGCCCGTGTCAGGACAGGACACCAAAGGGGGCGCCGGCTGCCCCCCAAGGCGCGCATGGGGAACTGCGCCCCCGAGCCGGGCGAGAGCGGGATGAAAGGGATCTTCATCAACGCGCGGGGCCTGGGATCCGTAGGCGGAAGCTTGGGAGACCTATGGGACCTAGGGGTGGGATCTCCGGAGACTTGGGACTTTTGGGGCAATGACTGGGGACTTTTGGGGCAAATGGGGATGCAATTGAAGATGTTTTAGCATGATGACTTGGGAGCAAACTGCAAGTACTTCCTTTGCTTGGAATTTCTGGAAATCGATTACCATCAGGGAACCTTAGATGACACAACTGCTGACTACCAGAACCTTTGATGACCTTAGAGGACGATGACCCTAGATGACCACAATGATTCCTCATAAAGAAAAGCATTACAAGAGCCCACAGAAGGAGTTTTGAGCACAACTCATCTGAGAAACAGTTAGGATTCACAGGTTTTAAGGGGATGTTGTCATTGGATACCCGAACGCCAAGGTTCTTGGTCTTCAAACAGAAGCGTCCTTTGCAACGCGATGCGTGGCGCAAACTGTCATATCATGCGTGGCCACGCGTTAGACGGAGCATACAAAGTCCTTGGCAGTGCTTTCTATAGCCGCATCCTGTTTAGGCCTCACGTTCTACGTCGGAGTCATCCGGATGACTGCACTCATCAAGGGACTGCATTGACACAGATCAATTCCCGCATAAAAGCGGAACTGCTCCTGATGAATCTGGTGGGGAGGGTCTCAACCCTAATTTCGCACCGTGCTTGGTGGGTGGAAAGGATTGCCTTTGCGTTGTGCGCCGTGTTGCCAGGGTCGCAGGGGTTCAGGCCATTTGCATTCTGAGAATGCGAGAGGCTTAAGCAGGGTACAAAACCATTTGCATGATTTGTATCGAGGTCACCAAACCGCGGGGAGGAAACAAGAGATCCTGGACCCACTGACGAGGGTTCTGTGCGTTGCAAAATTGGTTTTGGCCTATGTTCAACCCACCAGAACTGTACTACCTAAGTGATTTCAACCATGGGCCAACACAAACATTAAGGTTTTGGTCTGAGAGATCCACGGTCCATATTCCTCGTTTGCTATGGGAACGATGACTCAATATGACTCAATCACCCAATAGACATTAGGGATTCACCCAAAAAGCATCCATGCCACTTGTGTGCACGCTGACCATCGATCGCAAGTCTGATCGACGCCATTAGCCCACAGCCATGATGAGCCTAGTGATTGTGAAGCGCGCAGCTTCGGGGCATGGCTGACCCCTGCAAAACAAGATGCTGGCCGCATCCCTCGTGTGAGCAGAAACCAAACATAATTTGCCAGTCTGAACTCCCATCCAGACCTGCCTAGAAGGGATCGTGAGTCTGAGAGGTTGAGTCACTAGACATACACGGTATCCTATCTCTGGGTGGCCCCGACACCAGGCACTGACATTCGACTCCTTAAGCTCGGTTTCCTTCAGGCGTGACCCTTTGACTGCCCCCTGGTAGAAAGTTCCATGATTTGGAAGTGTAGCAGCCCTCCGAGAACGGAGGCTCCCGGGTCCCTGTATTTTTCCGCCAGAGCGGGGGTCCTGGGTCCAACTTCCAAGCTTACATGACCCGCAAGCGATGTCGACGCCGCCGCCCTTGCGGCTGGTGATGAAGAGCTATGACAAGCTTGCGCCGCCACTTGGCAGAAGCTGGATCGCAGGGTGGCAGAGCGGCTATCTGTGGAGGAAGCTTCGTTTAAGGGGGACATCTTGTGCTTTCCATTGCAGGAGGGGGAATTTTGGGCGGCAAAAGGCTTTTAGAAAAAATGCTCATGAATATCCTTTGCTACCTTTGTTTGACTAGCTGGGGGATGGGGGCCTGGGTGGAATTCAAACTTAGATCTTCAGCCACGAGCCTTTTCCACCCAAAGCTAGACCTGCGAAGGCCTCAACGCGAATCGCAACACATTTCCGCATCACTAACGGAACGATGATGGTTTTCCCCAAACATCCGTTCGGCAACACCTTTTGAATCCAATCCGCAAAACAAAAAACACAGTCGAGTCTTTTTACCTGCCATATCTCACCGCGTTTCACACACACACACACAACAAAAAAAAGGCGGTAACGCTCATGTCACCGCATGTTCACGATTTTCCCTTGTCGATTTCCCATTGCTGAGACCATGATCAATGTTTCCAGAAATCCATGAATAAGTCGATGACCTTGAGCATTCAACAGCTTCTCCGTTTCTGGCATGGTCTCTTCAAGGCTTTGGAAAGCGAACGTTTCAGCCACATCCACTACAACGCCTGGCTGCTAACACGGCCAACCCAATTAGCAGCGTCCAGCTGGCAAACAAAGAAGCTTCCTAAAGGCCTTTCGTTTTAAGGCCCCGCACCCCAGGATTTATGTTTGGTGAGTGCCGCATTTCAACAAATGCACGGACGACATGGTTCAGTCTCCAAATCTCGTTTTGTTTGGGGGGTCCCCCGTGTCGAGAGATCAAGCCCGAAATGGGTTTCATCCTTCACGTCTTGTTTCTTTGGTGGGTTCCCTTTTTGAATAGATCAAGCCCAAAACGGGTTTCGCCAAGCCCGAAACGGGTTTCAGTTAAATCACTTTTTGTTTGGTGAGTGCTAAGCCATGGGTGTGACACTCCCAAACTCTTTGTGTTTGGCGCCGCCCCCATTGAAAAGACAAAGCCCAAAATGGGTTTCTCCACCCCAAAATGCTTTTGTTTGGTGGCTCTCCCATCTCGAAAAGTTGAGTGGAGTTCACTATCCACATCTCGTCTAGACAAATTATGGCGAGCTCACTGGCCTGAGGCGAGCCCCAAACCCCGAATTACGAGGTGGTTTCCGAAATAAGGATTTCTCAAATTTGTTGGGTGTTATTCGGCGCACCGGGGCGCCAAGTGGCCAGGTGTGCGAGATTCCGACCCCCGTGAAAATTTTTGAAAGCACATATGCTTGAGACAATCCGAGCCCTGAATTTCATTAACACGGCATCAGGTTCTCAAAAACCAGCCGTTTCTGCTTATTTGGGCCTAAAATGCTTGCTACCGCACTCGTTTGAGAAAATATGGCCCTTCTCTGTCTCTCATGAAGACTGGCCTCAAATTCCCAACAACCAGCCGTTTCTGACACAGATGTTTGAGACAATCCGGCCCTTCTCTGTCTCTCATTGAGGCGGGCATCAGGTTCTCCAAAACCAGCCGTTACTGCTTATTTGGCCTGAAGAAACTTGAAAACACACACGTTTGAGAAAGTCCGGCCCTTCTCTTTTAAGACTGACATCAACTTCTAAAAAACCAGCCGTTTCTGCTTAATTGGCCTTCAAACGCTTGAACATACACTCGTTTGAGAAAATCCGGCCCTTCTCTTTTAAGACTGGCATCAACTTCTCAAAAACCAGCCGTTTCTGCTTAATTGGCCTTGAAAAGCTTGAAACACACACGCGTTTGAGAAAATCCGGCCCTTCTCTGTCCCTCATTAAGACTGGCCTCAAATTCTCAAAAACCCGCCGTTTCTGCTTATTTGTCCTTGAAAAGCTTGAAAACACAGACGTTTGAGAAAATCCGGCCCTTCTTTGTCTCTCATTGAGACTGGTCTCAAGTTGTGAAAACCGGCCGTTTCTCTTAATTGCCCTTAACAAGCTTGAAACACACACGTTTGAAAAAAGGTTCAACAATACACCTGACTCGACCCCCCTCCAATTTTACACTCTTTTAGGAGGCAAGGAAGGCGCCGAAATACGAGGTGGGAGGTGGACCCTTAATTTGCGAGGTAGTATTTTATTACTTTTTAACAATTCGAGGTACGAGGTAGACATTATACTTTGTCCAGAATCTCGTTTTGTTTGGTGGCTGCCGCAATCAGGATGATTTCAACTCCAGCTCGTTTCCATCGTTTGAATCACCGGCGTCACCTTTTGACCCAGGATCTCCATGAAAGTGACCTGGAATGACGAAGACGGCCAGGCGGGCGCTGAAACGCAAATCGCACGCTCCGGGGCTCGGGCTCCCTTGACGCGGAAGCGCCCTGGAGTTTCCATCATTTGCCCCACCCGCAACAACTTCACTTGTTGCAGTGGGATCAGTCCGGGCGAAATAAGGCTGGACCTGTTAAGAGCCTGCTTCTTGGTTAAAAAAGAGAAGCCAATGAAGGTGAAGCAACGAGCTTTAAGGGTACAGCTTCTTGCTTGCTTCTACCCGGCACCCCCAATTTGCTCCCGGTGCAAGTTATATCGGATCTCAAGGTAACCTGCCCTCCAATACCTGCCAACCGATTCTCAAAAACATCAATAAACCTCTGGCTGATGTTGATCGAGGGGCGCAATCCGCATCACTTGTTGTGAGGCAGAGCCCCAAGAGAACTTTGTCAGGTGTTGCATATTTCATGGGGGTCCGCAAGGGTTTTCAGCAGAAAGACCGGCGATGCGGGCGGAGTGTCCTTCGAAACCCACCTCCGGACCCCGCGAATCCCTTCGGGTCCGACGAAAAGCGATCGTTTTTCTGAGCCAGGCTGGTTGCAACGCATCCGAAGCGAGGAACTCGCGACTGCTGGGCTTGGCGGATCCCATTTCCTGTTGAATCACGCGTGTTGGCATGTTTTTTCGTTCAACCCTGTACCCCGCACCCAATGCGTCGCCAGACTCCCGAAATCCCGGCCGAACTCCCTAAATCCCCCGAAATGGGTATGATGGGTCAAAATTATACCACCAGGGGACCGCAGGTTTTAGTCCGTGTTCCCTTTCCCGGGGCAACCCGTTTTGGTGTTACTCTATTTTTCACCACCACACCCAAATCTGGTATTTCCCACACCCTGTTTTGGACCCTATGTTGGGGTTACTCACAAGAAAAGGTACCCAAACTTGAACCCTGGTAAGTGGTAACATGGCCTAAAACCTGCGCTCCATATCCTCCTGGTTTCATTTTGACCCACATCCAAACCTGTGGCTTGTTACCATCTTTTTCCAAATTTACCAGGGCAACCCATGTTCGGTACCTATTTTTGCCCCGCCAAATCTGGCTTCGACAAATCGGGCAGGAGCACAGCTGGAACTCTTGGGAGGACGCCCTGTGCGGGCGCTGCGGCGCCACCAAGGTGCTGCCCAGCACCGCCCGAGACATCCAGGCGCGACGCGATTTCTCGGCGCGAAATCTTCGCTCGCCCGGGACGGAGAGAGGTTGCCGCCCCCCCACCCTCCAAGTTTTTCTCTCACCCGCCCCCCCCCCCCCGTTCCCCAATTATTTTTTCCTCCCCTCCCCCCCCCTTCCCCGATTTCTGTTTTCCCCCCCTCCCCCCCCCCTTCCCCGATTTCTGTTTCCCCCCCCCGAGGGTGGTTTTCAGGCGAAGCCAAAGAGCATCCATCTTTGGGCTTGGTATAGCCTCCCATCCACATAAAACCTGACTGGGGGGATGTGGGTTTGAGGATCATTGCACTGGAACTTCACCTGAACCAGACATGACCACACTCTGAGCTTGTCATGTTGGGTGAAAGCTGATGAAAAGCGACTGGTTGAAATAACCACAAAGACGACTCGCAGGTGCGCTTTCGCACACAGCCGGGCGGACGAAAGGCAGGGCCGGTGGATTCATCTCTTGGGCGCCTTTGGGGTCCCGAGATCGGGGACCTGTGGAAGTGGGTAGCATTCGTTTGAACGCAATGGGAACGTACTGGGGGATTGATCGCCTCCTTGGATACTGGTCTAGAATCCAAAGCTGGACAATCCCTGACCCATAAACCCCCAAGAACCCTCTAGTTGTTAGTTGGGGTGCCAATGAACCAGGTCAACAGGACAAACCATGCAAGGGGTCACCGCCAATGGGAGATAGCTCATATTGGTTTAAGTGTTATTCCAGACCCCTTATTTGTCACCAGTGAACGATCGAATCAACAAGTCTTTAGATGCTGATACTGCGCCAAAATAGTAAGGGGGGCATAGGAAGATGCATGGCTCGAACACTTGTTCTTCATGGTGTCATGGATCCAGACTGTTTTGAAAGTCTGCACTATCATATTGAGCGCACCACCTCTTTACCACGCTTGCTTGTGGGCTTCCAGTACGTTCCCATTGACCAAGGAGATGAACTCATAGCCCTCAAAGCGTCCCCCACCCTCAACACTCCTCCCCCTTCCACGTCCTGTCAGAGTGTTGAAAGGGAGCGTGTTTGGAGGGTTCGCTGCCCCAAGTGGAGCTTTATAAATGTTGTTTGTTGCCCCTGGTCTAGCTTAACACTTTTCCATGCAATGTGTTGCTGCAGTAGGCCTTTCAATGCTGTCAACATGGCTGTTGTGTTCAGTGTTCGTTTCGGTCCAAAGCCAGCCAATCCCAATGGCAGAATATGGCAGAACTACGCCCCTGGCGGCTTTTGCTGTGCCAACTTTGCCTCTGCTCAGTCGGTTCAGCGGCACCGTGGATCTTGTCACCACATTCTGGCCAATACGGATGTATGCGGCGTCTACTCTTCGTTTTGGTCAGAACATACTCTGGATGGACGAAATCCATTTCGCACCACCCAGGAAGCTGTGGAATGATGATTCCCCTGTAAATACCCACAAACAATCATGTCCCATGGTTTTAGAGTGGTGCAGGAATTCGTTTGTCCACAGTAGAGTACCCCCGCCTTCCCTCCCGACATGGGGATTCCGGAGGTGCACGCGGTGGATCGCCGGAACCGCTGCGCCTGGCGCCGCGGCGAAGAGGCGGAGACCGGGGCTGGAGGTTCCTCTTGCCTCCCCCAGCGCCCTAGTAACCCCTTGGTTGGGTTCATTCCCACTAGGCTCCCAGCAATTGGTGCCCGTTCTCACCGTTTCTTTTTTGGTGAGGGGTCCCCTACTAAAATAGACATCCTGACAAAAGTGTTTGCTGGTTTAATGAGAAGGTCATGACGGAACTTCTTTGTTGGTTTTCAACATATCGTCCGTTCGATTGGAAAGAAGCGTGTCTTGCATTGGGGGTGTTTGCAAGGAAAGTGTTCCAACCATTTCCAACCCGGTCTGGGAAATCCACAACGTTGTCGAGGTATATATCTTAGGCACCTGGAGGGTTGTCCTTTTGACACTACCTGCTTCTCAATGCAAAGCAACAACTTGCGATTTGAGTTGAATGTTTCGTGCAGAAAACTCACCGGAATATGACGGTGCCGCTCTCGACTTCAGGCACTCGCAAGCTCACAAGGGCAGGTGTTGCATGCATAAATGGTACAGTTGTTGCTTGCCATGGTTCCCAATTGGGAGTTTGGACATTAATTTGAACATCCAAGCTACAACATTGATAAGAAGAATTGCTCAGTGGTCAATCCCCCCACTGAAAGTGGGCCCTTTTTCGGATTGGCCCACCTTCGCAAGTCCCTGGGCTGCTTCAAATCTGCTGAGATTGAAGATTGGGCGGACCTGGTCGGCTCCTCACTGACCGCGCTTTTGGGGTTTCCTCAGTGGCCATATCTGCCCAGTCCAACCCCCCCCCCCTTGGGCAAAGTATAGCGACCTCACCGCGCGGAGTCGAGACCTCGTGGTAAGGTTCTCTTCGTGGCGAGCTCTTAGTTTGGGGCTGGTGAATGATTGTAGCTACCCTTTCACCAACATGGCACCTGACAGAGGGCCCCATGAAGAGGATGTTTATCTTCCAGGCACCTTCCCACAGATGCTGTCTTCTTTGGAGGAAGGGCAACCTATAGTGAGTAACAATTCTTTTGCACAACCTCCCCCCTTTTTGCGGCCCACTCATTTTCCAGGAAGTCTCCAAAAATCCGTGCGAAACATTTACCTTTGGTTCGAGTATGCTAACCTCATGAGCGCTTCTCGCTCTGATCTCTTTGCTTTTTGATCGCCTTGCAGGTGATCCACCTGCGTGCTGGCTCGCAGGCCTGCTCGGACCGCCTCTCTCTCTTTCGTTGCTTTTAAAAAGAGCCGGCAGATTGGGGATGAGAGACTCCCGGGCCAAGCTTTCGGATATTGTTCAGAATGGCCCAGTTCTGTGTATGAAACGCTGATATAGTGTCCGAGTTTATTGGTTTTCACTGGCCCAGTCATGTTTATCATCGGTTTGGTGCTTAGACTTGCAATTGTTTAATAATTGCCACCAGGAGAATCGCTTCTCTGTATTTTTTGAGGGGAAGTCGCCTGTAAATGTTGCGATCTCCTAACTGCTATTTGACACTGTTGTTCATGTCCTTTTAGGATTTGTTCCGGTTTCATATTACTCTCCCAACAAAAACGACCCAAAAAGGTCTTTAGTTATTTGGAACCACCTCAAATCATGCTGGCAAAGAGATAAAGAGGGCGGTCCATCCAACTTCCTTATGTTGCCTTGCTTTGATCTTTATGTTTGCATCTGGTTGAAGACCCATAGGAAGGTTTCTATTGGGCGTCCCTCTGGAAATCCACTTTAGTGGACCTCACCTGCCATTTGCTTTGATGTTGAGCCTTTTGCTTGTTGGGAACTGCTCGTACGTGACGGAGTGCATACATGGCGCTGCGGAGGGGAGGCTGCCCGAGTTTTCCTATGCCTTGAAAAGAGGTGGCCTTCCAAAATGGCTGTTAGCTGGTATTTCGGTCCATCGAATATTTGTTGCAGGACGTGGGCGTCGACGCTTGGTTCGAGCTGCGGGGTCCTTTGACACATTGTCATGTCCGGCGCTTGGGCACTGGGGAGCCTGGTGCTGCCGACGTTCCATGCGAGGGTGGACGGAATCCCAAAACAAGCTTGAGCCTACAGCAATACCAGGGTTTAGTTGAAGTGTAGTATTCGTGCGCAAATGTCATGGGTACCGTTGGTGTTAGGACCCTTTGTTTCTCTTCCTGGTTTCAAGTAGATCCGTTTACCACCTATTTTGTGTAGTGTCCTGCTGCCCATTCCATCGCGAGTTGGTTGAACCTTGCGTTCTGTGTGATTAGTCACAAAGCGCATTGTGGGCTTTCCTTCAGGACTAAAGTGCATCTCCCAAGTGTCAGTCAGGATGCATTTCCCTGGAGTGGATTCAAACTAAGAGAAGTCATCCAGCAACTTCTCGACTTTTGCGTGTTGGACTGCACTTGTTGGCCATTGCTCCATGCCCCAAACTCGAAGGTGAACTGTCCAAAAGAGGACAAGAGGCCCTGGACTGAGAGGCCAGGTGGATCAGTCAAGCAGCTAGTGTCAGTTGGACATAATTACTTTCAAGGATCATGTTGGAGAGCTAGGTCCCCCAGCTAGTTGCCAATTGTTACCGTTTCTTTTTTGGGGGGAGGGTTCCCCTACTAAAGTAGACTACAGAAAAAACAGGTACCCTTATTCTAACCTCTCTGGAGGACCTAGAGAGCCGAAGCAGAAGGAGAACGTCCTATGCCATTCGCCATGAAAACTGCTCGACAACCGTGACAACCGGCGGGTAAGACAAGCTCAGCAGTGTTTCCGGAAGGTTCTCTTATTTGCAGTTGAAGTGTATTGCTTGGTGAACGTTTTAAGCCAAAGCTGTACAATGCCAGGGAAGACTTTGAACTGTGTAGGCATGTAAGCGACTTTGCAGGTTGGAATCAGTTTTGGACTCACATATGAGCGACCAACAATAAACACAACAAGCGCAGAGGCAAGCAAGTAACCACCAAAATAGCTAGTTGATACGTCACGTTCTGAGATGCTTCCACATCCTCATACTTGGGAAGCATCGCCCTGATGTTTACATGCTAGGCGCGCCGTGTGAAATGCATGGCTGCTACTCTCGCTGGCGCAATGCGCGACACGTCAGGAAACAATGTCCATTCGGAATCTGAGCAGGGATACCACCATTTTCCATTCTAGTATGTAGTTCTACTACCTGCATCCAACTTCAAGTCAATCCATGCCGGCAATTCTTTGTCTTGTCTTGCTTATATCAGGAGCTTTTAAGCGCGTAAAACCAAGGCATGTTTTGGAATTTTGCTGTCTAGTCTAGTGGCTCCAAACTAGGCTACCCAAGCTGGCATATAGTTGTACATCTTCCACGATAGCCCGTAGGAGTACATGAAATCCGCCTTGATGAAACCGCGGCTTTGCTTTGGTAACTTGTTGGGTGGTTGGAATGGCAGAATTGGAGGCCATAAGGCCCCCCCCCCCACAAAAAAAACAAGAAAACAGCACAAAGAACGGGGAAAAAAGCCAAGAATAAAAACGGACACCTAGCCTCCCCGACCGCAACTGCTGTCAAATTAGAGGTTACCTGAGAGTAAGTCTCCTCTTATGTGCCCCGGAACTATTCCATTTGGAACTATTGCATTATAAAGGTTCTTGTATGGCGCGTTACAATGTTGATGGTTTCTGTGCTTGGCAAAGGGGGGAGCCCTCTTGGACAAGGCCGAACTTGAATACTATCACTACACGTCACTAAATCGTTCTTTCTCAGCGAAAAGCAACAGCATTGGGTGGAGCCGGCGGTGGACCCTACTTGTTAGAGGACAAGGATCGGTACCTCTCGGAAGTTGCTTGACATGTGAAACGTTGACATGAGGTTTGAAGCAATCAATGGGCCTTGGTCCGAACTGCGGAGGTTTGGCGCGCCTGGAACGCCTGCAACCAGGGCCTTCCTGAAGATTGGGACAGGGCTGGGGCCCGTGTTGAAAGCCTCGCCTCAAAGTAGTTGACCCCAACATGGGTGGCCCTGGAGCTTGGAAACATGCACCAAATCCTGCGGCACACCCGGTGGATGAATTCTGACCCATTTGACTACCCGCTTTGCTGGTCCCGGCAAGTCGTGGCCCAAAAAATTGTCCATCTCCAAAATCTTGGTGTAGAGGAACCCAAAGTTAGCCTGCTGGATAGACTTAGAGCGACTTTCCAAAAATCCGCCCCTTAAACCTTGATCATTATGTTCTTTTGGGGTTTCCGTGTGCCATCCCATTGAACATTCAATGTTTGGGCAGCTGTTTGAGCAATATCATAAAGAATGTGGCTGTTTGGGTTTTGCTGGCTCGTGATGGGCTTCGTGTTCGTTTTGTATTGAGTAGAATTAGTGTAGTATTAGTTTAGAGTTGCCAGGGCTTGAGATTGCGTATTTTAGTTCAGACGTGCAACCATGAGGTTTCCCACCGGAAAAAAGAGACACTTTTTCGAATTACCTGCCCTTTTGCTGCCAGAGTGGGAAGAAACATTGGGAACTCTCTGTTGAATTATGTCCCCTTCGATTGTTCGCTATCCGAAATCAGCCTATGGTCCATTTAGACGGACAGGGAGAACGCAGAAAACAAATGTCGCCTGCCTCTCAGGCCGCCGATATGGCCACTGTCTTATGTTTGACAGGCTCAGCGCGCGCGCGTGTGCGTGCGCGAGAAACGCCATGTGTGCAAGGATGGTTCGTTTGACCTGGTTTGTTTATGTCTCTTTGCCGCAGGACAGTAGGAAGTAATTACCCGCGGCTGCGTGCAATGAAGGCAGATGGGTGTGGGGGCGATTCGTTTTCTTACCTTTGTTCTGCGTGTACAGCGCATGTAGTGGACGGGGGTGCTACTGGTGCCATGAAGATCTGTTCTGCTGATGCTTGTAGCTTTTGGTTTGGCTTGCATTCGTTCCTCGGGTAGCGCTTTGCTGCTGGTTTGGATTGAATTGGCGGCTTGGGGGGCTTAACTAAC
>CAUJNA010003211.1:692500-695000 GCA_963377175.1 Effrenium voratum
TTGAGTTGTTTTCAATCTATTTGAACACACAGCCTCTGGATGGCAGCTGCTCTGTGTCTGAACATAAATCCTTCAAGGCCTCGTTGAACGCTCTCTCCACCATTTCCGCCACGCCCCAGCCACTACACACGCTGGGCCAGCGCACTCCTTCAGGCCAACGCAGTCGCAAACCTGGAAGCGCGGGAGCAGGGCAGCATAAAAGCATATGTAAGCAAGGAAGCAAGTAAGCAAGCCAGGAAGCAAGAGACCGAGGAAGCAAGCAAGCAATGAAGCACGGGAGTGCCTTTCGGTCTTCCAAAGGGGCATCATGGCACACCTCGTGCAAAGGGAACACTATGAATATCACAAAATATCACACACAACTGTATCACACCTTGATTTTGCGTTTGTGCCAAAATCGCTGCAAGCGTGCGGGAAAAAACAGGGGGCCGACACATGTAGCAATGGATGCCACAACTGGAATGCCCCGCCCCGACCTGCTCCGCATGCCCCACGTGGGAAGTCAAGGAGGCCGTTCGGGCTGGCGCGCGACCAGCGGCTTCTGTCCCAATTGCCGCGCTTTGGCAACACACGTCTACTGCACAGGCAAGTGCCCAATGGTGCCAAAATTGGAGGCATATATAGGCATATTGGATCGTCTGAGGCTCACAGCCTTCAATATCTTTCACCTGCGCTTCTCTAGCCGCTCCCAAAAGGCTGAGCGCTTGCCAGCATCCATGGCAAGAGGGCAGCCGCCAAACGCTGTCAACACCAGTTTGTGCCTGTTTGCTTTTATGGGAGTATGCGGGGTGACATCAAGGAGATTCAAGGAGATTGCGTGGGTTTGCGTGGAATCGTGTACAGATGTGCTACTTTCGCGCCTTTCTGCCCTATACTCTGTCTGATGGCAGCGCCCTACATGGCACCCACTGCCAAGCTGAAAAAAGCAAAGCCTCAAGTCGTCTGAGGGGTAGCGGGGCTTCTTCCATTTTTTCGGGGAAAGGATGGGAAAGGGGCTTGGCAAACATATTCAATGATTTCAAAGCTTTTGATAAATCCTTTTACACCCATTAGACCACCTTCCCAAAGGTTTTGAACAAGTTCAGCAGAATCAAGAAGCGTGCAATAAACACGCGCTCTGGTCACGGGCCCAGCCCTCCCGGCTAGAGGAGGAGGCGCGCGCCCAACCAGCGGAAGAGCACCGTCAGCATCTAGCCACCCCTCAGTTCTGCGTTTCCACGACGCGTGTCCAGATACCAAGTAGCGCGCTGGAAGTAACGAATGCAGCGTGCAAAACGCTTTCAGCTTTGGCTCGACCAAAAAAATCAACAAATCATACACGCTTACTCCAGTCCAAGCTGACGAGGATCGTTAGGTATGAAATGGACGGATCATGACGGATCTTAACTCAAAGATTCGTAGAAAACCGGCTGCGCGCACCATCGAAGGCCGGAGACCTCTGCATATCTCGACTTTGTTAAGATTCTCCAGGGGTCGTTTCTCAGATTTCCTCAGATCTCCGGCTAAAAGCCTGACTTTTAACCGGCTAAAATGGAACCCCCCAAAGAAAACGAAATGATACGTAATGATACAAAATGCATCGCAATGCGAAGGCCTCCACTGCTCTCGCCAGCTCCGTGCTCACCCGGCCCCGCAAAGCATCCTACGAGGCTTCTTCGCATCTCTACTTTGAGTCCAGGATTTTCCAGGAGTCGTTCCTCAGATCCCCTGCTAAGAGTTTGCTTTTTTAGTGGACTAAGTGGAAACCCTCCCTCAGATCCCCTGCTAAAGTTTATTTTTTAGTGGACTAAAAGGGGATGGATGGCTGGGAGCCGCCAAGATACCACTTCGAGCCACGCCCAACAAGCGAAATGCGAAGGCCTCCACGGCTGTCGCCAGCTCCGTGCTCACCCGACCCCGCAGGACATCCTACGAGGCTTCTTTGGATTTCTACTTTCAGCCCAGGATTTTCCAGGGGTCGTTCCTCAAATCCCCCTCTAACAGTTTACTTTTTAGTGGACTAAATGGATACCCTCACTCAAATGGATGGCTGGGAACCACCAAGATACCACACCGAGCCACGCCCAACAAACGAAATGCGAAGGCTCCACGGCTGTCACCAGCTCCGTGCCTTCTTCAGATCTCTACTTTGAGTCCAGGATTTTCCAGGGGTGCCAAAAGTTTACTATGGAAAACCTCACCCAACCCTCAAACAAAAAGCTAAGGGGATTGATGGCTGTGAGCCACCAAGATACCCGCCCCAAAACCGAAACGCAAAGGCCTCCGCGGCTTTCGTCAACTCCGTGCTTACCCGGCCCCGCAGCACAGCCTTCGAGAATTCTACGGAGAGGCCCATGTCTCGCAAGTTAGAACACAGAAAACGCCCCATTAGCAAATTTCTGCTACGAAACACCCGAGCATCGCCCGACTTCTAAAGGCGGCGCTGGGCAGCACATGACTGGGGTCTCTCATACGGGCGCGCCACTCACAACAACGCGCAACACCACTATCTCATACAGTC
>CAUJNA010003211.1:705000-771277 GCA_963377175.1 Effrenium voratum
AAAATTGCTTTGGGTGTTTAGAGACTCTGAAATATGGACAATGTGGGTCGGGTTGGGCTGTCGCTGGGGTTACTTCTGAGGGTGCTCCTGCAATTGAACAGCAGGCTTGGATTGCTTCCCCCAAAGGAACCTCGCCGGGCGTAACTTACCTTTTTTGCAGGCGCTTTCTGTTGTCCCTTTCTGCCAGCAACAAGTTAGGTCCAGGTCTGGGTTCTGTCAATACATCCAGTGGTGAACACATCCAGCTTGGGAAAACATGAGCACAAAAAGAAACGGACCAGGGGACTGACGATTTTCCGTTCTCTGGGGTAACACCAAGTTTTGAGAGCTGCTCGCATGGAACGCAGCCATGTTCGTTCATGTTGAGACGAAGCCAATTGTGATGTTGGAACACCCTCCAATTCTAAAAGCCGCCATGCAAGTGATGTCTGCACTGTCTTCTGTAGCTAAATAGGGAAGCCCAAACATGGCACCGTGTCCTGTGGTTTCCCGCTAAAACCACCTCAAGAAGGGATCAAACGAACATGAGAACAAATTGATTCGGAATTAGCGCCAGTTTGCAAGACTCATGTTGGTTCCCTTTTGCCATTTGGCAATTGTACTTCCCTTCGGCCAGCAAAACAAGGTACCCTCAAAACAAGACAACCACCTGAAAGCGTCTTAAAATGGTGAGTTGTCCTTCGAAACAACTCCACAAGCATGTGTTTGTGGTTTCCATGATTTCCATTCCCTGAAACACCTCCAAACAAAGGGTGGTTTCCTTCTGTTTTCGCTTTGGAACGAAGACACAGTACCTAGCTTTGAACAAAAAATAACAAAATATATAGAATTCTTGAAAAGGGTACCCACTCCAACAAGTGTACCTATATTTCCCTTCAAACCACTTGCAATAAAGAACATAGACCCTGGAGATGTCCTGACATGGGGTTCCAATCGATACATGAGAAAACAACCACCAACCTCCGTCTGCGCGTCTATTTCGGGGGTTTGCTCAACAACTGGCGACCGGCGCATGCGGCACCCACCGAGCTCAGCCCGCCCACGTTTAAGACATCTTTTTTTGGGTTCCCTGCTTCCCCCACAGTTCCCGTTTGGATGGCAAAAAAAGTCGACCTTTCGGCGAATTTAAAGTGGTGTTTTTCTGGGGTGATGTTCAAAGGAGAAGCATAGGGAGCCCGTGTTAAGACTGGGCCGTTCAAAGGCAATCCTTAATCCTTTCCTTACGCAAGGAACCGGTCTTCTTTGTAGCGGCTGCCCAAAAGGGGCTTGTGGAGACTCGGATTGGCCAAGCCTCCGTTTTCTTGGTGGCTCCCAGCCATCCTCTTAGCCTTTTAGCTTTTCAGTGTTTAGTAGTGTTTCCATTTAACCCAGTCCCTTTTAGCGGGGGATCTGAGAGCAGCCCAGTTTAGAATCCGCATTTGAGGGTTGATCTTCTTCTTTTTTTTAACGTGGAATTACCATTGGTGAGACCACTAAAGACGTAAAAGATGATGTCCCCATATGGGAAAGCTGGCCATGGTCATTTCTGTGTGGGTCAAAAATAGGTACCCAAACAGAAACAAAACCACTGGCAAATGGAAACATGGACTAAACCTGCGGTCCATATCCTGTTGGTTTAATTTTGCCCCATACCCATTTTGGGGGGCCGAACGGAACATCCATCTGCCAGCGCCGAGGCCTGCGTCTGGGCGTGCTTTCCACGGAGGAGCGGCTCCGCCAAGCGGAGGCCAAGCTCCTGCAGAACGTGCTCCTCGGCGCGAAAACGGCGTCCGTTCCCGTGCTGGGGGGTTAAACTAGGTCCCCAGGCTAGCTGCCCATTTGCCGTTTCTCTTTTTTGGTTGGGAGGGTTCCCCTAAAATAGAGTACAGAATAAAAGGGTACCCTTTAGTCCGACCTCTAGATACAGGCAACGAATAGAGGAGACGCCAAGAAATAGTCCCGGGATTGTATTTGTTCATATTGCGAATGGAGTGAATCCTGATCCAATTGCTGCGTGATTTGTCATGTTGAAAGTTATGCGTACCGGCTGACATTGCCGAAGCCAAGAGAAAGCGCCTCTTTTTGGGCGGGGGTCGTTCGCCAAGAAGGGCAAGGCCCCTGGATGTATAAGAGTTGTGCCAAGCAGGCACTCAAGGGTCCAACTGGTGGCACGTTGCCAACTGCTGAACCTCGTCCAGGACCACCCTTACTGCTTCAGTTTGTCATCGGCCCTTAGGGTGGTGTTTGGATGGAAGGAAGTCGTCCGACAGATCTGCATTGCTACCCGAGATGGAACCTGCAAGCAAAGCCCCAGATCACAAGCTTGGAAGCTGGAAAAGCACGGAGGGTCCAAGTCTGGAACCCTCGAGGGGGTTGTTACCCATCAACATCCCCTTGAAACTTCTCACAGAGGACGTCAAGAACAGAAGGGAACTCGATCAGAGCTCAAAAGCTTCTCAACATGCCACCCGCATTCGTCAGTAACACGCTGGCGACCCGGCTGCCAAACGGTTGAGCAAGCCAATGTTTGTGCTTTCCTGTCAAAAGCTTCATGACCTGGCGGATGAGGCTTCCCTGGTAGGGGAGTGGGTCATCACGCACTGTGAGGGGATACGTTGTTCCTTTTGACGGGTAGATGCATGATATCTCTGTTCTCCTCCAAAATTTGTGGTTTCTTTCTGTTTAACGGCTGGGCTAAATAATGTGGGCCGTATTCTGGTTTTTGGCGCACCCAATATTTGGGCCAAGATATCTATCTGCCTATTTATAGACTTGGTGATTGTTTTGTGGTCTCATCTTTTGGCACTGGCGCTTAAAAAAGGTCGTCCCTACAGCGGCTGAGGCCCCTCACCCTTAGTGTGAATAAGCTTCCGCTACACTCGGGGGTGCCTGTATGCTCGCGGATTCAACTTGTGGGGTTGCACGTATTCTCAGGACTTGTGGTGCCCTGATTTTCCTTGAGGGGTTGTTGTGGAATCTTCACTTTTTGAGGTCCTGGACTGTAAGCTTAGGAAGACCGTTTTAGTGAACAAAAGGTTTGTACTTGTTTTGGCCCATCCGCTCAAGTGAGAATCCCAATGGAAGTCCACAGGTCTGGACGTGGTTCAGGTCCTTTTCTAAAAGCCCGCTTTTGCCCGTGTCCAACACCTGCCTGGAAGGACATCCCTGTCTCAGGGTCTTGACTTACCAATTTGCCATGTTCCAACTTTTGGCGTGGTTCCTCTTTGGACCTCATTTTGTTGGCCAAAGCCACAAATCCGTGTTCCACATGCGTCCAAGCTGCTCCGCGTTTCGGCCACAGCCACCAACCCGCCGCTTACTTCACATCCCCCAGGTCCAAGGTGCACATCTCAGAGGTGCCGGTGGGCCAGGGCGAGACCATCCACACCTTGAGCCTGGCCAAGTCCGGCGCCGCCGGCCTGGCGCCGGTTCTGCTGATCCACGGCTACTTCATGGGCCCTTCGACAAGTCGAGAAGTGGAGAAGTGGATTTCTTTTTAAGCACTGGCGGTTTGGGCGGAGAAGTCGTTTTTTTGTTTTTTCAGCACGGCGGTTGGGTGCTTGGCCAAAGTGACGAGAAGTCGATTTGTTTTTTTAAGCACGGCCGGTTGGGTGGTTGGTCAAAGTGACGATAAGTTGATTTATTTGTTTTAGCACGGCGGTTGGGCAGTTGGTCAGAGTGACGAGAAGTCGATTTGTTTTTGTTGAGCACGGCGGGTTTGGCGGTTGGTCAAAGTGACGAGAAGTCGATTTGTGTTTTGTTTAAGCACAGCGGTTGGGTGGTTGGTCAAAATGACGAGAAGTCGATTTGTTTTTGTTAAGCACGGCGGTGGTCAAAGTGACGATAAGTCTTTGTTTTTTAGCGCGGCGGTTGAGCGGTTGGTCTTTGTGACGAGAAGTCGATTTGTTTTTGTTAAGCACGGCGGTTGGGCGGTTGGTCAAAGTGACGAGAAGTCGATTTGTTTTTCTTAAGCACGGCGGTTGGGTGGTTGTCAAAGTGACGAGAAGTCGATGTGTGTTTTAAGCACAGCGGTTGGGCGGTTGGTCAAAGTGACGAGAAGTCGACTTTTGTTTTAAGCGCCGGCGGGTAGGGCGGTTGGTCAAAGTGAAGTGCAAGCCTTCGACCTTTCTTCCAGTGAAAAGGGGGCAGGTGCAACCCTTCAACCTTTCTTCCTTCCAAAGGGGCGACTCTGAAGAAAGGTACAAGAAAAATGTTTCTAGCATGACTTTCTGGAGCGGGATTGCTTCGCGCCCACAGAACAGAAAGGTACAGGGATTTGACAAAGTCGTGCCTTCGTTTGAGGCATTGCTTAAATTCCATGGGGGATCGTGCCTCTTTCCAAAACGCATAGGAACTCTGCATGTTTGAAGGGATAGGCTTTTGGGAGGCATTGCAGTGGACAATTGTTATTGCGTGGGGCTTAGGATGGTTTAGGCATGTTCTATCTTATCCGCCTGGGAGCGTTTACAGTGTGTTTCGCAATCTTGAGACTTGACGTCTCTTTTGCTACAGCTGGTTCGAGTCGTCGGCGCCTTGCTTTTCCTCTCACCCGGACTAACCTGGCGTGTTTGCAGGGCTGAGCGGGTGCGCTTGAGCGGGGGTGCTTACTATTTGGCTGGCGTCTGTGCAGCGCTGAGCCGGTGTGCTTGAGCGGGGGTGCTTACCATTTGGCTGTGTGCGCGCAGGGCTGAGCAGGCGCGCTTGAGCGGCTGGCGTTCGCAGGTGCGGAATTGAGTCAAAAAGTGGGCGCGGAAGTGAGTTGATGGGAGCGGGTTCAGAAGTGAGTGAACTTGTGGGCGCGGGTTCGGCACATGTGGGCCCAAACTCTTCAACGGACGATCGGTGATCACGTTTTGATCTCGTTTTGATCTCGTTTTTTGCCAGTGTGCATCGCGTGTGTGCCTGCCTGCCTTCCAGAGAAAGAACTCCAGGACGTGAGAAACACGGTGCAAGAGCCGGCAAAGCCCACCCATTGTGTCATCTTCCTAAACTGTCTTTTTTAGCATGATCAGCTCGGTGATATCAAGCGTTCCATGGGGATTGTTGCCGAGGCGTGACTTAGGAGTGACTTCTTCTCATCGGCGCTTACATGGGTGGCCACACAGATAAAGGAGTGACTTAGGCCTTTGTCGTTTGCCTGTACCAGGACCGCCAAGTAAAGCAAAGCTCACAACCGGTGGGCACAATTAAGCCAATACAAGCCGAAACCCGCGAAGCCGACAGGGAACTGCCAACTTCCAAATGTCATTTGCGGGGAGCAAGAAGATAGGCTTTTCATCAGCAGCACTGCCACCTTGCAGCTCAACGACCACCATGTTGGGAGAGCGGAGATGGAAGCACTTTAACAAAGCCATTCCCTTCGATATCATACGTGGTGTTGCCTGCGTCTGAACTTTAACGTGTATATATATACACGGAAGACAAGACCGTCCTTGCGCTCATTCTTTTTCGCTCGTCTTTATACCAATCTTTGTATCGCGCACGACTGCGCGATGCCATTTCTATTGAAGACTGGGCAAGCATTCTCAGATCCTCCCTGCAATCATTTCTGGAAAAAGCTCGTACTGTATTTCACAGGGCCAAGACCTTTTTTTGAGGTTTTTGCTTATACTGTTTGGGGCAATGCATCCGGCATCCGACTGGCACGAGTTTGCATCTAGTATCCTCCCACCTTTTGTACTCATTGAACTTGCAATGAATTTGAGTCCGGAGCCCGAATTTAGCCAATCGGAGAATCAGACATGATGCTTCCACTTGCTTGAGGTGTCATGTTTCCTGTTGTGTTTTGTTTCAACCTCGGAATTAAGAACCCTAAGCAACCACAAAACATTAAGTTTTCCCCCGACCCCAAGATCAGGCGTAGGGGATCTCTTTAGATCAAGTACCAGACCAATCTTGTAAAAATAAAGTTAAACACTTCTGCAAGAAAACACGGTGTCCGAATTGCTTGCAATATCTTTATGGCCATGGCGAAATGGAAACCAAAACTATGACATGCTCAGCTCAAACCCGGAGCCACGCACCATGTTCTCCCACTATGCATTGTTGTGATTATGCCCTTTTACCTTTTTTCGGGGGAGGGTTCCCCTACTAAATTAGGCTGCAGAAAAAGGGGTACCCTGATTCTAACCTCTCTACTGGAAGACCTAGAGATGGAAGCCAACGATCTGATCTGATAGGTTCCGCCAGCTGGGCGCAGAGTATGGAGCCCTTGACCACGAGCGGGCGCTCCGTGCACGCCATCGACTGGCCTGGCTGGGGGCTTTCAACCAGGCGAGGGCAGGTCTATCAAAGCAGATGGTACCATTTTGGGGTAGGTGAATTCACCACCCAGTTTAGAACCTGTTTTAGTGGTTGGATTGGGATGTTCACCGGGGGTACGATTTGGATTTTGACCCATGGCCAGACTCTGTCCGAAGGTTCCGTGGTTTGTCTCCCTGCTTGGAATGGTGGGCGGCGCGAAAACGAGAAGAAGCCGATTCTAAACACACACAACCTTTGGTTGTGAAAGGTCAACGAAGCAAGACTGCGTGTGCAATCAAGGGTGTGGGCCTCGTGCTGGGCCAACAGAACACGCCTACGGAAACCCATTTCTGTAGGAATGGTCTTAGTAAAGCCTGATTAAAACTAATTTCCCTCGGGGGGTCCAAAATCGTGTTTTTTCAGAAAATGAGTATAGTACACACAAAAGGGGAAAACCCTACGGCCGGCCTCGAATTTTGCCCTTTTCCCTCTTAGTAAAGCCTGATTAAAACTAATTTCCCTCGGGGCCTCGAGTTTTGCGCTATTTTTAGGGTTTTTGTCGCAGCATCTCCTATACTCATTCTCTGAAAAAACACGATTTTGGACCCCCGAGGGAAATCAGTTTTAATCAGGCTTTACTAAGAGGGTTAGTATTATGTTTGTGTGTTGGGGTTTTTTGTCGCAGCATCTCCTATACTCATTTTTTGAAAAAACACGATTTTGGACCCCAGGAATAGACATAGACACAAGAACATAGCTTGGTTCAAAACGCTCTTCCAGTTCGCTCCCCTCGCCTCTCGACCCCCTAACCCTAACCCTAACCCTAACCCTAACCCTGTGGTCGCACAAGATTGCTCCGAGCCGTTCTCAAAAGATTGATGAAAGATAAATGGTGTCTCTTTTTGTTTTCCTTTTTCTTTTCGTTCTCCTTTTTCTTTTCGTTCAGGGTGAAATTGTTGAATTAACCCTTGTGCCAGGGTCTTTGGAGAAAGAAGTCGTCGTAGCAACATCCCATCGTTTCCGCCCATGTCATGGTCAAAAGACTTGGGTATTGGGGGCACTCAATATGGTCATGGATATCATGACAAGTTTTCTTTGCAAAATAATCATGACCATGCCCCAGGGAAGGACTTTTGACCACCCACGTGATCTCAAAACATGAGTTGAACTTATAGAGGAATAGGGGTGTCGCATCGGGCCTGTGTAATTCGCGTTTCGTTTGATTCGTTCAGCTCAAGGAAACGCTCTGATGTAGTTGTTCAATCTGATGATTGCTTTGCGTAGCTATGGGCATCGCGGTGTTCCTGGAGGTAGGAACGTTCCGCTGCAAGTCGCCCTGCCGCCGATTTCGGCCACTTCAAAGATCCTACAACTGCCCCGTTTTAACTTGATTGAGGTTGGCAAGCCTGCCTTGGGCCAAACTGCGAGGGCGCCGAGGGTGAGTGTTTGTGGGGCGATTTTGTGGGGCGGTTTTGATCATTTTCTGGGTCCCGCTTCATTTTAAAGGCTGTGTCACCAAGAAATCGGCACACGCAGCTTGCGGCCAGGAACAACTTTTCAGAAACGCAGGGCGCTGAGGCCAGTGTCCCCGACAGCTGGGTGTTTGGTTGGGTGGTGGTCGTGGCTTGGGTTTGACTTGACAACTGGGTGTTTGGTTCGCTGCGGAAGTTTGATATGTCTGCCGATGTTTTGCTTGGTCATATTTATCTTCGGTTGTGGTTTGGTTGAGTTGGTGTTGGCGAATGAAGCCCTGGTCCCTTGTTGATTAGTCGCTTGTTGGTTGGTGTTTTGTAGGCCATGCCTCGATCGGTTGATTGGTGGATTGGCTGATTGTTTGTTTGTTTGCTTGTTTCTTTGTGCTTGAGTTAGCGGGTGAGGTGAAGCTTCCTGAGGAAACTTCGGCCAGCTCATCCATTCAGCCAGTTTCCTGAGGCTTCATTAGCTACCCTGACGTCCTTCAAGCCACCCCCAGCTATTTGAACACATCAAACCAGTGGTTTCCAGCGGATCGTAGGTTGGGGAAACTTTCGAGTCTTAAATTTGCCCTACCAAGAGCAAGTGCCAGTCTGTTCGGTTACGCGACATTATTACGCGATCTTATGGGAAAGATGTGCAGATCCAAAAGTACCCTCCTCCGCATGTCCATCCGTTGTTTAGAAACATCGGCTCAAACCTTGAGTTACAATCGCCCACAGGGACGAGCTTGTTTTTGACGCAGGGGTTGAGGTGAAGCAAAACTTGGTTCAATTCCACCCCCCATGCCAACCCATGCCCCAGGATAGGTGTCGAAGAGCCTTGCTTCATCCCTATTGGCCAACTAAGTGTGTTTTTGTGTTTTTTTGTATTAAACCACTAAAAGTTAAACTTTTAGCAGGGGAGCAGAAAGCAACCGAGGTTACATTGGTCCAATCCCTTTCAAAGCTTCCAGACGACTAGGGTTGTTATGTTGACTGCGGCTTGTTAAAGCCGGAGACTGGTGTACCCCTCACCAGCTGGCACCCGTCTGCATTTTGACTACCCACGATTCAACATACACCCACGGTTGGCTGATGTTCTCCCAAAAGGGGGAACTAATCCTTGGAATTAAATCTGCTTTGGTGTAATCCAAAACAGAATCTGGCTGTGGGTCAAAACCAATGGTACCATTTTGGGGTAGGTGAATTTACCACCCATTTTAGAACCGATTTTAGTGTTTGGATTGAATCGGATGTTCACTGGGGGTACGATTTGGCTTTTGACCCATGGCCTTGTTAGTACTCCCCCCCAAAAAGAAAACTCACCCTTGGGATTCAATCTGCCTTGCATGGCCATTTAAGTTGATGACCCTTGACTCCAACCAGTTTTGGTCTCCTTGAGTCTTCGCTTTTGACCCATGGCCTTGTCAGCACGACCAGTTTTTGAAGGCCTGTGAGGACTTCTTCGTCGAAGGCATCGAGCATTGGCGGAGAGCCATGGGGCTGGAAGCTTGCCTCGAGTCGGCTACGCGGGGCTAGGCCACAGGTTTGGTGATTAGAAAGGCTAGGCCACGTTCGGATGCTTATCACATGCTTGTTGGAAAACATTGTACATTTTGCTTATGGTGGTTTAGTGGTTGAAATCCCCACTTAACTGCTAAATGTTGTGTTGTTTGCTCCCCTTCCAACGTCAACCGAGATCATTTGCAGCAGGTCTGAAATGTTGAACTCTGATGCCACCGGACTTCCTGGTCAGATGAGCCTGAAAGGGCGATGGTTGATCGAGCTTCATTCAGCTTCCGCAGGCCGCGAAGTCTTGTGAGGCATTGCGATGCAGCAAAGCATCTGATGCTCATTGGTTGGGCTGGCTGGGTTGGTTGGTTGCTGGCTGGCTTGCTGGCTGGTTGCTTGCTTGCTGGGTTGGTTTCAAAATGATTATATACCTTGGACTTTTATGAAAGTTCTGGATGGTTCAGCCTTCAGAACTTCAGCCTGCAACCAAGCCTAAAGCAACTCCAGCCACGGGGTCGCATCTGCGTTTGTCCCTTGCCCAGCAACAGTTGGAAGTTCCAATGCCGGCAAGCTGGAGAGTGCCACTTGACGGCAGGCGCCCCGAAACACCGAAACACGACGACATTCACCATTTGTGTGGTGCAAATTCATTAGCGCAACGAAAGCAGCAACCACGCAATGGAAACTTTAGAACTTTTAGAACTGGATTTCAGAAGGGTGTCTCCCCATGTTTTGCGGTTTCACGGCTATCCCCACTCGCTTAAACACGGAATTGGGGGAGGAGGTGACCTCTGGAATGTTTATTATAATTGCATAGATCCATTTTGTGTTTCCCGCCGGGGGATCGTTCATTCTAATTTCATGGTTCCTTTTTGTCGGGAAGGCACGTGGCATTGAGGGACGTGTTTCCCGCCTCCCTTTGGATCAGCCCGAGGAGCGGGTGGTTTTGTTGGGCCACAGCTTTGGGGGCTACTTCGCAGCCTGCTACGCCATGAAGTACCCCCAGCGCGTGGAGTCCTTGATCCTCGCCAGCCCTGCCCCTTGGACTTACGCACGCCGCGCGGGACGAGGATTTGGGTATCGGTCAAAATTATACCACCAGGGGACCGCAGGTTTGGTCCATGTTTCCATTTACCAGGATTCCATTTCGGGTACCTATTTTTGCCCCACCGCCATTTCACCGGCACGCGGAGGTGTGTCGTAAAACGGCTGCCCGCCCTGGTTTCGGTGGCCTGGGTCCCTGAAAGTGGTGAAAGATTTCAAGGATTCACCAAAGGTTCATAATTTCGTGGTTCGAAGCTCCTCAAAGCATTTAGAGGGTAAGCTTGAGTATGCTGCTTTAATAGACCCAGGCCGACGGGGATGCGGTTGGGACCATATTTTGAGGCACTTGTGTTGATTCTTCAAAGGGAAGCCAAGTGGAAACCATTTGGACACAAACCCATGTTGTAGCGAGTGGAAGTTTGTTTGAGACTGGGCATCTTTGAGCAGTGGTACACGTAAAGCCATTTGGCCAGTGCTGTCGGACCGGCTATGTTTGTTACAGTGTATTGTTTGTGCCTTCAAGAGCACGTTGTTGCACCATCACCAACCAGAAATTCAACAAATTACTATCCTTTGAAGTGCGTTTCCGGTGAAAGGGCAAGGAAGGGTAACGACCTTTGTCAAAGTGCGGCCTAGAGGCCCAAGACCTTATTCTTGCCGACCTTTGTGAGTTTTCACGGTCCTCGTATCATATTAGCTGGGTCTCGTGCTGCTGTTTGGAACTTTGCGCCCTGTGGTATCTGGGGCTGGTGGGGCTTGGCTTGGTGGTCTCCGACAGGTGCTTTTTGTTTGGGGCAGAACCGCAAATCGAATGTTTCAGTCAGCCCCTTCAGCCCCTTCCCGTTTCGTCAACTATGGGTCGTCCACATACCAATACATTAGAGTAGGAACTCCTGCAATGTAATCATTTGCCCAAATGATTTCAGTAGCAAAACATGTAAACAATATATATATATATATTAATACATATACATATACATGCTCAGCCCCCCCCTGGCATGATCTACCTTTAAGGCTTTTCTGTGCCATCTGCACTTATCTGGTGGGGGGGGGGGGCTGACCATATACACATAATGTATATATATATATATATGTATATATGTGTATATATGTATGTATATATGTATATATGTATATATATATGGATATGCAGAATTGTAAGCGCTGCGCGCCGCCCGCCTCGGCTCATTGAGTTTTGACTAAGCATCCCTGCGGAAATCGGGATGTGAGCGTGTTGGGCCAACATATGACAATCTTTGCGCGCATGTATATGCATATACATATATTCATGTGTATTGGTATTGTATCATAGTAGACATAGTGTAGTTTGTGCTAAAAAAACGTTGGTTGGTTCAGTTGCAGTGGTCTGGGATTCCTGCATGCAAAGCACACATGCCTCAGCAAGGTGGCAACGCTGGGTTGAGGAAATGATACTATCAGTGATGGCTTTGAAATTAGGATCGAAAGATTTCCGGGCATTGTTCATGCCCAACAAGTAATGAAGCCGACTCCAAAATGCCGCAGGGTGGCGAAGCAATCGCTGCGACGTGAAATTGTTTTGGGAGCCCTTTCCAATTACACAAGCAAGAGGGGGATGAGGTGCTTGAAGGGAAGCCAACGAACAACTCAAGGGAACCACCTTGAAGGGTCACTTGTTCTAAACCCAAACATACAAGTTCGAGTCGTCCAATCTTCTGCAGGTGGATTACATTCACCTTGCCGGCTTCTGTTCGTCCTTGTTTCCGAACTTGACATGCTCTTTAAGCTTTCCGTGCTTGTCAGCAGGTTTTTGCTTGGCTACACTGCTTTTGCTGAGACAAATGTAACAACTACATGTGCGTGTGTGTGTGTGTGTGTTTCCTGGTGAATCGCCAGCAAAACACAACCTGTTTGTGCGCGGGCAGCAGCCGATAGCACGGCTCCCAGGGTGCTTTTGGAATTGTCCTTTTTTAGGAGACAACGCCAAATTACTGTGATAATATATATATATATGTTTATTCATGACAACCGCCTTTTGGGCCGAGTAGGTGTAAATGTTCCGTGGTATTGCTAGGGAACCCTGTTTGTTTTCTCCAGGCCTTTCTGTCCTCCCCCTCCAGAAAGAAAGACTTTCGCTTGGATCTTGTCCCTTAAACTTTTTGGCAACTTGCCTGGCTGGACCCGGGAACTCCAGGTGAGTTTCGGTGAACATATCCAGCAGTCTATGGTCAATGTGAGGGCTTACCATCATTTCAACCGAGCTACTCAACAGCGGACCCACTCGACTTTTTTGGTTCACGCCCCTCACGAGAAGCGAAGGCATATTTTGGGGAGACCCGTGGCTCAGGTGGGCATGCTTCCCAAGAGCCCCGATGCCGGATTCACGGAGGAGCGGCTGCAGTCGATGGCATGGTGGCAGAGGATCTTGCTGCTGCGCGTCCAGAAGATGTGGGAGGCAGGTGGCTGTGGGTCAAAACGAATGGTACCATTTTGGGGTAGGTGCACCACCTATTTTAGTCTATGTTTTGAAAACGTTTTGGGATTTCGTGTTGGGGTAGGTGAATTCACCACCAATTTTAGAACCTATTTTAGTGGGGATTGGGCTGTGGTGTGGGGGGAACCCTGGGACACTTCTAGGGGCACCTTCCATTTCCATTCTTTCCAGGCATCCGCATCTTTCTACAACCCAATACCCTGGGAAAACAGCTGGTTTTTGAAAAGAACGATGGTTGAAAAGAATGGGGAATGAAGCCGTAGAACAATGCTCAGTGGTTTGATCCTTGTTGAGCAACCATTCGTGGGTTTGGTTAGGGTTCTTGTAGAGGATAAATGGGAAACAAGCCTTAAGCTTCAAGCCCAAAGCAGCAAGTCGAGGAAACCTCACTTGAACCCTGCCTTCGGTTCTCTTCGGTTTCCCTTTAAAACCAAAGAACGGGTGCCATCAAAAACAGAAACACACACACCCAAGTCCCAGCATCGGATTTGCCATCGAAATCCCTGCCGGCGCGACGCTAGGCAGGTTGGACCCCCATGGACTTCGTCCGCGCCTTGGGGCCCTTGGGCGCATGGCTCACCAGCTGGCACCTCGGCACGCGAGCGAGCGATGGGGACGTTGAACCCCTGCTACAGTGAGACTGGTGGGCATAGGTGTCCTTTTTGGTTGTTCTGGTAGAAAAATTGATGGCAATTCCTGGTTTACCTGGTGGTTTAATCATCTACCAGGGCCATCTATTTGCACTAAAAGAACTCCTATGCTGGTGGGTGCTTTGTTTCTTGGTCGGCTTGATGCTCTTGGTTGACTTGGTGTTGCTTGGCTTGTTTTTTTGTTGCTTGGCTTAAATAGTCCTCTTGATTGGGTTGGTTCGGTTTGGCTTGGTTTGGTTCTGGTTTGCAGCTTGGCTTGGTTTGCGCCTTGGTTTGGTTCGTTGGTTTGTTGGTTTGTTGGTTTGTTCGTTGGATTGCCTGTTCGTTAGGGCCTTCACATGTCAACGCGTTTTTACCTCCGTTTGCACATCCACCAAACATGGCTGTGAAGCATGGATCAGATTTCTGTGATTCCACTGGGAATGATTTGTCCCGATGGCTATGTTTTGCACTAGAACAAAGCTACCTATCACAGAAGTGACTAGAAAATCCTATTGAATTCCAACACCCTCACCCAAAGCAGGGCGCATGCAATGGATTTGCAATACCATTCCATTGCCCAGCGCAGCCACAAAGTCACAATGCCGCAAGGACTTGTTGTTGGCAAGCCACCTGGGCGGGGGTTTACCAATTTGTGCTCTTTTGCTGCAAAGGCTTTTGGAAATCCACTTGTGTTTGCTACCCACTTGTGGCAGTTATTCGTACAAAGGTTCCCCACTGGTACTTGTTCCAGCTTTTCGCTCGACTTGTTGGCAGTTGAATTGCAGGCTTCACGATTGAAGCACCATGGCTTTCAATGTGCTTTCGTTTTTGCCCAGCAATCCTCAACGTTGGCTAGCGTCATGGAACAGACGAAGTGAAGACTACTCGAAAACTACCGGAAGACTGTAAGGCTAGACTAGGGGATGTTTGCAGAACTACTGGAAGACTGGCGGACTACGGGAAGACTACTTATGCGAGACATACAACAGGTCAAAATGAAAGCCAATACAGAAGGGAAACCGAGAACCATCAGAAGACTACTTCGCTTTATCGCTGTTTGTTTCATGCCAGAGTTGTTTTTTCTGCAACTCCTTTTTGGTGGTGGTTTCAAGGCAACCGGGCATAGCATTTCCATGTGTGGACAACAATGCAACCTCTTACGCCTATGTGCTGTACAACCGTGTTTGCGGCAACCAGGGCAACCAAAACCAACAGGGCAACCAATTCCTGCGGCGCAATCAAACCTTTGCCGAGGTACATGGATCGCCGGTTCTCCCGGCCCCGGGCGCTTGGTCTCCTGGGCCAATTGGACGCGGAGGCTGGAATGGGGTGGGCTCAGCGTTCTTTCTTCTCGCGTTCTCACCTGGGAAGGTAGGCATATACATATATATATATATATATATATTGCTTTGTCTCAAAATGGTCAGACCCGCAAATGGTAGGTTTCCCTTGAAATCAAACCAAAAGAGGACATGTTCTCACTCCCACACGAGCAAGTTTCCATATATTTTGAGGGTATCAGTTCTTGGATGATCCCCTATCGGCTTTGTAGATTCGCCCGCATGTGGGGGGGGGGTCGGTTTTCATTGGTTTTCTTGTTTGACAGGAGGTTTGGTCATAAGTTGCTGTAGTCCAAGGTCAATTTGGGGGTTCGGTATACGAGGAACTTACCAGTTTTTGCAGAAAGAAGCGGTGTGAAACCTCGCGCATTTTCTTAGGTAGCAGCATATATTGGGATTCCGCCCCATTTGCCCAGCACCGTTTTCCTCGATGTTGTTTAGAGGGCCTCCCTTGAACATGCACCAACAAAAACAAGGGTGTGTTTCCAAATCACAGTCCCGCTCCAAACAATCTCTTTCGAAGAGGTTGCAAACTCGTGCCTGGGTTTGATACACATGCATGTGTGTGGTATTTTCTGGTTTAGCCAAGATGGTCATCACTTTTTGGACGAGAGTTGTAAGGATTCCTATTGAGCGCCCGGGCCGGGAGTTGTCACCATGGCACATGTCGCAATGATCCGCTGTTGACCTTCTCATTTAGGCTTCCCTTGAAAGCGGCTTACCCCGAAGCTACTGCCCCGCATTGCTCTTCTCAGAAGCCCCTGCAGTGGCAAGAGATTTCAAGGGTCACTAGCCCTTTCTTCAAAACAAAAAGACAAGTTGGGAGCAGGTTCTTGTGAAGGCGGGTGTTCAGTACATTGCTCGCTTTGAAGATACAAGAACCCTTTTGTCAGTTTAGATGCATGGCTCATTCCTAGCTGCATCTCTGGGATTGGACACATCATTGGATCCTGAAGTCGGTATGACCATGATCAAGGTACCTCTGTATACAGGGTGTGGAGTTTAAATTATTGGATTTAGGTTATTCCCCCGATCACCAACAGTCACTTCTTGTTGAAAGGCAGCTTGGTGGACAGTGCAACTGTTAGCGCGCTCTGAGAGTGCGAATGTCAAGACGCTGGACCCCTCATCGCGCTGTGGTTTTGTGGAAGAGGTGTCAGACGGTCCAGACAGGCCAAGTGTTTTCACCAGGGGGTCCTTTGGAGACCCTGGTGCCGGTTTTGTGCGGCCGTTTGAGGGAGTGGAGACCCGGACTGTAATTCCATCAACCATCGTCTTATCATTATATATATATATATAATTGAAACAATAAAACTAAACAAAACAAAAACACAATTCCCCAAAGCTGAATTGGTCAAGCCCAGGGTCTCAAATCAAGGGACCCCGAATTTTGTGAAGAGCAATTTCTTAATTGGTCGCTGAATTAGTGCTGATCCCCACAAAATGGGGTGACTGTCCTGTGTCCACCTTTGTGAATTCGTGTCGCCCAAACCGGGGTCAATGGGCACGGTCAAAGTGCCATGCAGGACTGCCTCAACATAGTGCAGCCTCCTAACAAGGGGGGTGTCCTTCCTTCTACTTCAGCAAGCAACCCCCTGAAGCATACCCGCAAGACAGACACCCCAAGTGGAGTCACAGTAACTAGTAATTACACCCAAGCCATGCAAAGAGTCCAGAAGGCGTCTTGCTGTACTTTTTGGCTGGCTTCTGTTCTAGGGGTTGATTCCCCATTCTTTTCAACCATCGTTCTTTCCAAACTCCGGATCCGTTTTCCCTGGGTTTGCGGAGGTTTTCTTGTAGGATCCCTGGAAAGAATGGAAATGGAAGGTGCCCCTAGAGTTATGTGTTGCTTCCTGTTCTCAAGAGCAAAGGTGGTGAGCCTTCACCTACTCTTGGGTCCCACGGAATGGTACCCCTAGAAAACGGGTTTCCCTTGTGGGGGAATCCACCCCTGGGTTTGAGTCTGCCTGGGTACCCCTAGAACTGTCCCTTCTCCCAGGCAAGCGCGGAGTATTTGCACCGCCTGGCTCAGCGAAGAGGATCAGAACAGCGCCGGCCCTGGAAATTCGTTTTTTTTTTTGTGTTGTTTTTCCCCGTGTGTGTGTGTGTGTTTTTTGTTGTCGTTTTTTTTTTTTCTTCCCCGTGTCTGTGTGTGTGTGTGTGCGGAGTGACAGAATGCCCTGTCACCACCCTTTCGGTTTCGCAGCAGGGGGCACAGGCCCATGGTGGTGACCTGTGCCAACGAAGCTAACCACCATGGGGGAAACGCGGACTGATCATCCGCGTGTACCTGCTTTTGTGAAGTGATGTTTCTGAAGGTCCTTTTGGTCCCCTCCCTGAACCGCCGTTGCTTTGTGTGCCCCTGTTCAAGTAACTAGAGTGAAGCTGAGTGATGTGCGAGTCGAAACTCACCATACTCGAGACTCATCAGTTGTACTCGAAACTCATCAGTTGTACTCGAAAGATTAGCACTCTCCATCTGGAGTTCAAGTGTGTACACCCCATTCGTGGGGAATCCTCGGGTGTACCCATTGTGTGACCCCGGGCCGGCTCTGTCGGAAAATTTGACCTCAACGTGCTTATCATAGAACAGCGGAATTTCACATTTAATCAGGAACGAGGTTTCACTAAAGGGAAGAAAGCCGTCAGTTCATAGAGACGTCTCACCACAGCGGATAGCTGCCGATTTTCATTGCATTTCTTGACTATTGGTTGAACTCGTTGCTCGTATCACTGCGGTTGGTGATTGCTGACTTGTATTTGCTTCCCTTGTGCATGTCGAGTGACCATTGCAGTTGAGGGCTGCTATCTTGCATTTGCATTGATTTGAACGTTTTCGAGTCTGAGTATCTCAAGGAGGAAGTGCGCAAATTCAGAGTCGGTTGCGTCACCATGTCTCGACGGGATGATCGTGATAGATCCAGGACTCGACGCAGACGTGATCGGAGTCCGTCCCCTCAAGCTCACAAATCACGCCGACGTGAGCACAATGACAACCAGGTCGCGGAGAACATGGATTGGAACAACTTGGTCTCATGGCAGCACAACTCCGGCTACAACGCTGCTAACAACTTCCCGATGATGCCCACCAATTTTCAATCGACTCACAACCCCACACAACAATTCCAATACCCGGCGATCAACTACATGATGCCGATCCCTCCTGATCCCACGCCATCCAAGTTCATGCCACCAGTGATGCCACCACCGGTCACTACCTCCCAACCTACACCATCACCTGCACCTCCTGCGGCTCTACCGGTTCGTCCTCAGAAAGCCTGGCTTACTCCATCGCCTGACTGGACACCAGGAGACGGCATGTTTGATGTCAACCAGCTCTACAACTTCAGCCTGCCCATGACTGTTGCCAACACTCCGCATGGCAACCTTCGCGACATGTCCGGCATGGATATTAGAGACGTTCGCCTGGTTCAGGTTATCCACGGGGGCCTCACCAACTGGCTCCTCCGGCCGTTTGCACACGGCCGCTTCGTGACGTGGGAAGGCTTTCGCACCCGCACCGAGGCCTTGCTTTGGAGTACCTGCTCCAAATTATTGCGAAGATCGCAGTCACTTAACCTGCTCACCCTGGAGAAGGACCTTGCCAACACGATGGGTCTCAACATTGATGACTTCAATCAGCGCATCAAGGTCCACGACCATTTGGCCAACTTGGTACTTCAATTTCTTCAACAACATCACACCTCTCTCGCACCCGCTGACCAGACCGATGACATGGTCAAAAAGTTCAATGATTTGAATCGTGCTCACGAACTTCTCCAGGCTCAGTATTCCGCATCACTTCGTGCATCGACTTCTCCCACGATGACAAACCAGAAGGATGATGCAGAGTTGGTTACACCACCACCGGTCAACCACACACCATCCTCCTCACCTGCCAGCTCCCTTCCCACAGCCAGCGCGGCCGCCCTGGATGGCAAGTCGTTTGATAGCGTGGTGCAACCTCGGATCATGCAGTCTCTTCACGGAATGTCGTCACCGCCGTCCAAACCGGCGGCGTCACAATTGCTCACCATGCACAGCACGCCGGAGGAAGTTGTCAAGTACTACACATGGACCAGCGACCAACCACGCCTTTTCCTCAAGCAAGCACCCACAACAACCACTTTGGCATCGCTGGTTAAGTGGGCCAATCACCCGTCCCGGCTCAACGGCAACAAGTCATTAGATTCTATGGCGACGCAGCTTCTTCAGGCCAGGCAACGCATGCCGAAGGGCGATGCGCCCACACTCGGTGCAATGGCAGCATCATGGGGTCTTGAACCCGGGTACCTTACCAAACTCACTGAGAAGGCATTGAGTCACCTCATCGTGACCGCTCGCCTGCTCTGTGGATGAGAAGGCATCATGACGACCTTCGTTCTCATATGAGCCCGGAGCGGCAACAATGTCACGGATGAGTCCAGGTGAAAACTCGTCCGTCAAGTGTTTGCGTTGCACATGATTGATCTTGTACTTGCTTGTTCTTGCATTGCCTCTTGTGTGATTGTCTGTGATGCTTGTATTCATGTCGCCGCCTTGTGGTAGATTTCGTTGGTTGCATCTCACCATGTTGGATGAACTTCGCCGCTGCGGAATCTATGATGATGTTGCACAATGGCAGTCGCTGGACGACCTTCTGCACTCGTTGACCATATTCTCTACGTGCTGGCATTACTGTTTCCCTGGACTACCACCACCGTCGATTCCAATCGAGGAGTACGAATCCATCACACAATTACCGTGGCTGGGTCTCATCCTCGAGGTCTTAGTTGTGGTCCGGATAGCCCTTCAGATTCCGAATCGTGCTATGTCCAGCTCTAATCACACCGTGGCTAACAGATATGAGCTTCACAGATGTCGGTGCGCAGCCTATTTATTGATCAGTTTCTTACAACGTCTTATTTCACAAGATCACGGCTACTTCCCGCCGTTCTTTGAAGTCCTCCACTTCTACAAGACTTCTCTCTTGTGTGAAATCATGCACTCGACTTTCGCTGACACGCGACATCTACGCTCATTGCGGGCGCGATTTCCTGACCTCTATGACTTCATATATGATCCAGGTCATCACCAGCAACCGTGCGTCTACATTCGCCTTTCCCCATGGCACACACCATACTATGTTGGGGCGACTGATCAGGATGTGCTACGTCGTGAACACTCACGCAGTCGCAAATTTCTACAACTGCTTCGTGGACGACATGCCTTCTTTGAACCGGCGCTTCACTACTGGAAACGATCCAACACCTACTGGCTCTACTGTGCTGTACCAGTGGAAATCAAACTTCCAGTTTCCTCGGTGTGGGTCCAAGAAAGCAAATGGCAATACCTGCTACGTCCGCATTTAAATGCGCCCTGGGTACACAGAATCTTGCGCAAGGTGGGCTTCCGGGAACACCTTGTAGACTTTCGACGCCACTCGTTGTCATCCCCCACTTCCCTCGGCTTGCACAAGCGCTTTCGACGACGACTGCATCCGGATCTCCAACGACAACTACGACCTGACGCACTGGATGACATTCAAGCCCACTACTCGATTCTCTATCAGCTGGGATCGAATACAGGAGCGTCGTTCCAAGTCATGCGTGACCTACTGTCGGCCGCCTTCCCTCCCACTCAGCTGTACTACTTATTGCGGCTCGCAGTTTTCGTCAACGAACCCTTCCGCTCCAAGGCCCAGAAGCTCCTCGCCCAGGTACTGCGCAAACGACGGCTACAACCACCCTCCACTTTGACACAGCTACTTTTGCCGCCGCTACATGTCCAAAATTGGAAAGCTCTACTTGGCACATGGTTACAAAACTGGATTGCTTCCCATCGGGATCTGTTCCCTTCTCTTTTCATTCCAAAGATCCGGGTTGTGGAAACCCGCAGCGCCACATTGGGCGACAAGATATACAACTATCGCACATGGCAGCGCAAATGGACGCCTGACACATCCTTTCCGTGTCGCTGTTTGGACATCGATGACCACCATCTACTCCGTGCACATGGTCACGCAGTAATGGTGGATGACTTTTCTCGCATCAATGCGGACATTAACGTGGAAATCATGGCCGCCTCAATGAAGGATCAGTTTTTCGGTGATGTCGACCTATTGCATCAACGTTTCACCACGCAACTTTGCAAACTTGCTCGACGCTGGCATGTACATGGTTCCGATCTACTTCCAGATCTACAACCGGTCGTGGCTCAGTTAATGGAGACCCATCGGATCAACCTCCAAGATCAGGCTTATTGGTCATCGGCATCGTTGCAACGCACAGTGGCCTCTTTGTCTTCATGGGTAGTTATCCCAGCGGATCATTTTCCCTCCCGTGCACATGTAGTGTGCCCGTCCCTGTTTGCCATATTGATGCGGAAGACATTCTGCGCGGGGGATGTTTTCTCACTTTGCCGCGAATCCGCAGCATCGTTTCGCTCTGAAGTGGTAACCACGGTACCTTCTCTCCTACGTCAACGATACGCATGGGGACTTCGACTTCAAGCACCGTTGCCCACAGCGCGCATCCTTCCAAAGCCGACCAAGGACTGGCAGAAAGCTCGACCCATCATTTCATTCTTTCGCACATGGGCGGCTCCCTTCCTCACGGTCTTCGGTGCGCTCATATTTGAACTCACCAAGGCGGCTTTCCCCGACATTGCAGGTCAACTCCCGGTACAAGAACTTATCCAGCAGCTGTGGGAAGCACTGTCAAAAGCAGATCCTGATGAGTACATCCACCTGGTGTCGCAAGACTTGTCAGGCTTCTTCACGTCCATTCCTACGGAACGATTCCATCAGGCGCTTCAAGTGCTTCTCCATCGATATGATCAAGTTGTTGGCCTTCGCAGTTCCTCGCAATGGTCCGTGTACGAAGTCAAGTCAGATCATCGACGCCGTATGTTCAAAGGAAAGTGGCGCCGTCAAACCAAGATCCCTCGAATCTTTCGTGAACAAGATCTCCGGCACCTCCTCGACTTTGTCATTGACAACAGTCACTTCGAGATCAACGGATACTTGTTCCGCCAAGAACGAGGAGTCGCTATGGGATCACCAGCCGCGCCACCGTTGTGCAATTTGGTTGCTACGGTTGAGGATTTCTTTTGGCACCAAACCATGATTTCTCTGCGGTTTTGCATGCCCGACATTGGTGTAATTTGGCATGAGCGCTACGTCGACAATCGTTTCATTCTTCTTCGTGACTCGGCCCCACACTCACCCGTGCTCATGAACTTTCTTTCCCTGGAATTTTATCGCCCACCAGTGATGCTTGAAGTTCAACATGACGACAAAGTGCTGGGTTACCGATGTGATTCTTCCTCCAGAACTATTACTCCGCAGCTACCTGATCATCCATCCCAAATCAAAGGAATTCGGAGTGCCAATGATCGGATGTTCACTTATTCTTCTTGGTCTTCTCGCTCATGGCTCATCATACGTGGTGCACAACCGGCGGTTCAACAACAACATGGGCTCGATGCCCTCAAACGCCTTTATGAGGCCAAAGGTTTCGAATCTCACCTTCTGCGGGATGTTCGCCGTAGACTTGGGACAAAATCCGCATGTGTGCTTGTCGTTCTGTCTCTTCTTATGCATGCTTGGGACTGCCACTTTGCTTGCGTGTTGTTGTATTGCGCTTTGTTTGCATGTAGCTGGCTCAGAACCATGGCGGAATATATGGTCACTAGCCTTCTGCGTTCTGACGGCTCAGTACAAACTACGAGCCGCGTGACACTCGAGCACCTCCCCAACTTCATCAACGGCAATGAGATCCAAATGTTCATTCGGACTCACGGCATAGCGCACCAGCAAAGTGTTCAATCCCACGGCTCGTCACGTGACGTGCCAGCGCTCACCGGGCAGCCCCGATCGCGTTCACCTCGGTCACGAATTCCGCGGATCCAGCTCACACCGGGCCCGCAAGGGCACTCGGATGAGGAAGAGGATTGGGGTGAATGGAGGAGTGATGGCAGACGCGCCCATAGTGATCAAAGGAGACCACGCTCGCCTCCGTTTCCTCCTGCTCGTGGCAGTCCTTCTGAGAACCGCATCGCGTTGGTGCCTCTCTCAGTTCGTCGGCAGGTACCTGACTTGGGGGTTCATCGCTTCAAGCTACGCACGGGGTGCCGGATTGAGGAGATCGCCATCGAACTAAACGATGTCCTCTACTACACCTTGCCGTCGATTGCCGCCTTGGTATTTCCTGAACCGGAGCTGTTGAAGAAATCTTGGGAGTCGGTCTATAGGAGCCTCATGCCGCACCGCCGCAGCATCATCGAAGATGAACAGAGGGTCAAGTCAATTTCAGAGTTTCCATTTGCTCAGCCACCACATGGCGTTCCGGGACGCTGGACGGAGCAAGTGCTCAAAGACATTTCGGACTACTTCCAGATCTCGCGGCGCTCACTACCTCAGCAACTCATCGTCCAGCTCGGCATTTGCGAGGAGAAGTGGCCATATATCAGCAGAACCACGCGGACCTTTCACCACTTCTCCGCGGACAAAAAGAACTCGCAGAAGAACCTCTTTGGAATCATCTTCTCATTTGAGCCACGCCGATTGTTGCCCGACAAGCAACGGACTCAATCGCAGTCCACCTTTTTCTGGTCCCACAACACCAACGTACAGGCTGCCATGCAAATCCTGCGTGATGAAGAACTGATCCGACCTTCGAAGTGGCAAGAACATCCCTCCCCCAATCGTGAGTGCTCCAACTGGAACGAAGTCTGGTTGCCGCCGATGGGATTCTACTGCAGAGGCAGCCTCCAGTCTCAAGAAGCGGCAATCCAATCAGCTGCGCAGTTCGGTGGAATCCGGACGGATCGCCCGGTGTGCATTGGTGGCTCTGCTCGTCTCCGACAACAGCATTGCACTATACCCCGCGGCGGCGTGTACGCGGACATAGCAGCCTCCCACTACTATGACTGCATTCATGCCAAGGATGGCAGGTGGAAACTAAGATCTTCGATCGCAGTGCCCAGTTACATGGGCATCTTCTGGTGAACCATGGTTGCTTACCAGTACAAGATCGTTGCTACTGACCCGATGTGGTGAGTGCTATGTTTGTTTTCATGATGACATCATGACGCTCCTCTTCCGGAAAAACGCATTGTGTTGTCCGCGGCTCATGGTTGTCTTTGATGGTTCCTTTTATGGTCTTGCTTGCATGATCGGTTGTGTGCCTTCTGTTGCTTGCCGTCGCCGCTTTCAGTCATCTCTGGTGGATTTGACCCTGGTTGTCTCGTCTTTCCGGGATTGTGATGGATCATGGAGATCTGCTACGCGATTGTCGACACATGCTACTCGCTATGTCATCGCAGATCAGTTTACTTCTGGCGGGACTCCAGCGTCTTGAGGGGCAGCAGCGACATCCACAGCCGCCCCCACCACCACCGATTCCGGAAGTTCATCCCCCGCCGTTGCCGCCGCCGTCCACGGCGCCTCCGCACTTGCCAGCAACATCGGTCAGACCTGACCACATGGCAACGCCGGTCACTCTCGTGGCCACCACGGATAGCCGTGCGGAGCACCCTGCTCACACACGCACGGTGAGTGTCAGCACTTCCTGGGAACACAGACGACGGCGAAGATCTAGGCATCGTGAGCCGCACCGAAGACGATCCCGCAGCCATCATCGACGGCTCCCAGAACGTCCTGTTGATGCAGTTCCAGTGGGCCGCCGTCATGCTTATACTCCTAAGTATCCACCGGCAGTTAAAGCCATGCCAGCTTGCAGACCGTCTGGTCTGCCCTATGAACGATGACGGAGCAACAGCGACAAAAGTACGTCAGAGTTTGCTACATTCATGCTTGCATTTACCTTATCTCTGTCATGCCGCAGCATTATCGCTTTGCAGCTTTGCTTGAGTTGACCTTGTGGTTTGATCGGTTGCCATGCAGTTGTCAGCTGAGTTTGTGAATAACCTGGTGGCTGTGCTCAATGTCCTTGCATCCCAAGTGGCGACAGCTTTGGACACCCTGAACTTTGCCTTGATGACGGAGCGTGGTCGTCCGACTGACACGGTGGTCACCCCAAGAGCACCAAGAAACTCCAGACATGGGTTGCGGCCCCGCATCATCACGGAGCACCCCTCATCTGACAGATCTCGATCACCCGCACGCATTCGGGGTCGACCGCTGGACACGTCATCTACCTGGTACATACCGGCTTTGTCCCCGCCTCGAGCGGCACATCGTGATGCTAGTGACCACAATCCGGGAGCTCGGCCCGAATCGATGTTGGATCGACTACCACCTCCTCGTCCCCTTGCTCCTATCGCGATACACGGTGGACGAGAGCCAGGACAAACGACGCCTACGACACCTGATTCGGATTCTGATGGTTCCATACGTCCGCATCCAGGTGCCTCGTCGTTCCGGCCGTCGCCGACGGTGGTCCATGGTCCTCGTGAACTTCTACAAGAATTTACCATTGCACTTCGCAATGCGTACCGTGAACCTTTCACGGCATGGACACAGGGTGAGCTGGATGAAATGGTGAGACGGAAGAAGGATAAAGATTCCAGGCCCACCTATAAGACCATTGCGCGGTTTCTTCAGAAGCCGATTGAGGAAGTCAAGCAGGCATGGAAGGTCTATCAACAACTTGAAGCTCGCGGCTAGCAACATGCCCGACAAATGCAGCAACGACCATTGATGGACCAAATGATACGCAGCGGCGGTGTGTCCGATTCGCGTTGTTGATCACATGATATTTGCTTGCTCGCATGTGACTCAATCTTGCTTGTCGTGTTGTGCAATGTCGTTGACATGCAGTGATGTCTTGCCTGAGTTGCTCAAATCATGTCGGAACAAGTTGTACAGACGTACATTACCTGGACCCATGGAGCGCAGCCGACGTGGTTACAATTTCATGGACCCGGGGCTCTACTCGACAGACCCATACGGTTAACTACGACACCTCCGCCCCCGCCAAGTTTGCCATTGCTTCTTCCACCTCCTCCTCCACCACCACCACCACCACCGGTGATTCTTCACCCACAGTTTATGCCCTCGGTACGCAGCCCCACGATCTCAGCCCCTCGTGGACAATCCTGCCCTACCTCTTCGAAATCGCAGCGCACACGCCGCTCGATCCACAGCAGTGACCCCTCCCGTGATGAAGAACCACGCAGTCCAGGGCCCTCGTCCAAACGATCTCGGACAGCATCAGCTTCGGCGCCGCGGCGATCTCGACGGCCCTTTACAGTGTTTTATTCCAAACGTGCAGGCCGTCCATCGCAATCCCCCTCGGCGGCGTGCAAGCATTACTGTCACGCCATCCTGCGCCATGGACGGAAATGTCTTTCCCCTTGTGCTCGTAGACGGCCAGGTCACTATCATTGCAGGTGTGCGCGACATCAACGACAGTGAAAGCTAGGAGTCTGACATTTCCGACCTCGTTGCTGCGTTTCATCTTGTGTTTGAAAAGTTGCCTCACTCTTCAGTGTGTATGTGCGGTTGGCAATGCATGTGTGTCCTTGCCGCAGACTTTCGATTGGTTCAACAGTCGTGCAAGCACGTATTGCTGCTATGAACCCCCAGTATTTCGAGTACCAGATCGATAGAGGAGTGGAATGGATTCGAATTTACTCTCCGGGCATTTGGAGGCCCGTTCCCGATGAGGCGCCTGTTCCTGACCCACTGTACGCTTCCACGTATCGGGAGTGGCGCAGATCATATCACTTCCAAGTGTACTGGTCTGAAGACAGCACCGGTGGAACTACAATGGATCCTATAGCCACGCCCAGTGCCTATGTGTCCTACCACGTGTGGGAGTACCGGGACTGGCAAACACGAGGTTATCAACGCCTTGGACCTCCTGTACAATCCATGGGATTCGCGATGCTCGTCAATGCGGACGTCGAGTCCTCGGTGGGCTCGTCGGTACCGGATGGGGCGTGGCGGGAACCGTCACCGCCGCCATTCCATGATCCTTGGAATGAGTCGGATTGATTCTTGAGCAGCATGTTGGACAAAGATGCGGTTGTGCTTGCTTTGTATGTGTGCTCACATTGGGTTGTCTTGCTTGGTGCTGTGCATGTCGTTTCAGTGTGTCCGCCGCTTTCCGTGCTAACTTTGAGCAGCTTGTTGGGTTGAAATGTTCAATAGTACAGTGCAGGGTGCAGCACGATGGGTCCTACCTCGTTATTTTGACTATGACATCGTTCATAGTCGAGCAGGAACGAGTGTGGAATGGATTCGAATCTATGTTCCGGGTCAGTGGCATCCAGTAGCCCCAGACACCCTGGGACCGGCCCCGGATGACTCGACCACCTATCGGGAATGGCGCAAGGTCCACCACTTCGAAGTGTACTGGCCCCGGGAAAGCACGGGCGGCACAACCACAGGCACGGTTCTGCAACCGGTATCTTACGCCACCTTCTACACTTGGTATTACAGGGACTGGGTCACCAGGGGGTATCAACGCCTGGGTCGTCCACATCCTAGCATAGCGAGGCCAGTTTTTGCTTCGGGCGCACCGGACCTCATGTATGCTGGAATGACTTCCTCCTCGGCATCATCTAATTCGCTTGAGAGCTGATGCCCGCCCTCGCCTCCCTGGAGAGTCAGACTATGATGCTGGCGCCGCACAGTGTTACAAAAGTGGTCTTTTGCATTATGATTGTTGACTTGCTTGCACTTGTTGTTGTCTGCAGCCGTACACCTATCAACTTGTCTTTCCGTGGTTGTGTTGTCATGGCGTGGCTGGAATGGTGCCCGGACCCTCAACAACCAGATGCCCAGTGGGTCAAGATCTTTCATCCGGGACCGTGGACGCCGCAAGAAGAACATGATGATCCACCTCCTCCGCACACTTTTAGAGAGTGGAGGGAGTTCTATGCACCCAACCAGGCCTCAGTCGGAGAGCAGGCCCAAGTCACTATGTGGTACAAACGAGACTGGGCCACAGAGGGCTACCGACGAATCGCTGCCCCTCACGCTGGTCATGAATTTGACTCAGGGTATCCCCCCGATCATCACAGCGTGGCCACGCAGTCTGCGGCATTGACTATGTCGCCAGAGCTGTTAGACGCGATTCTCAGGTCCTCGGATGCAGCTGATTTCTCTACTGAAGAACTGACTCGTCTCCAGGAAGGGATTTCGCAACAACTGACAGCTCGCGCACGTCTAGCTTCCCATCCTCATCAACCAGTACGTGCATCGCGTGGAAGCACATCATTGGAGACGATTGGGGTCTCCGACCCCTACCGGCCCGTTAATCCTTCCGACAGTGGCCGAGACAAGATGAGTCCCGTCTTCGAGCTCACTGAAGACTAGACTCGCATGAGCAGCGCAGCGTACGAAATAAGGGTGATCTTTGCACTTGCATGATTTTGCTTGGTTGTTGGTTGCTGGTTGAACATGGTTGTGCATTGTGCTTGTTTATCTACTAGCCGGATCGGAGCCCGCGACAATTCTTGCCTCTTGCCTCGACATGGACATCGATGATTCGAAGCAGCACCCATGGCTTGAATATTCAGTCTGGCATGATCAGGAGTGGGTGCGGATATACACTCCAGGACATCCTCAACGATGGCACCGCGGGGACGCCTTGCCAGATGTCCCTGAAAATTCGTTTCGTGAATGGAGACGGGTGACTGAGCCCGACGCGCCAGTCCAAGCATGGGACATCCGTGACTGGCAACACCAAGGGTACCAGCGCATCTTGTCTCGGATTGAGTCATTCACGACTCGCGATCCACATGATCAGACGCTTGGTCGAGTTCGAAACTCCGATGCCGTTCCAGTTGAGGAGACATTCACCTATGCCACTCCGTTTTCTCAAGGTGATCGCCCGGCTGCTTCGCAAATCGCTTCAGTCCTCTATGGCGACACTCGCAATGCTCAACGTGGTGATCTTTCGTTCCCGTCTTCTGAGCGGTTCAGGGCGGTGTCTCGCTCCCCTCGCCGTGGAGGATTTTTTGGTCAACGATAGACAATTGAGTGTGAGCATTTGATCTTCCAGCAGGAGAAAAGAGAAACTTCGCCCCTCGTAGAGGGGCGTGTGTGTGCGGAGTGACAGAATGCCCTGTCACCACCCTTTCGGTTTCGCAGCAGGGGGCACAGGCCCATGGTGGTGACCTGTGCCAACGAAGCTAACCACCATGGGGGAAACGCGGACTGATCATCCGCGTGTACCTGCTTTTGTGAAGTGATGTTTCTGAAGGTCCTTTTGGTCCCCTCCCTGAACCGCCGTTGCTTTGTGTGCCCCTGTTCAAGTAACTAGAGTGAAGCTGAGTGATGTGCGAGTCGAAACTCACCATACTCGAGACTCATCAGTTGTACTCGAAACTCATCAGTTGTACTCGAAAGATTAGCACTCTCCATCTGGAGTTCAAGTGTGTGTGTGTGTGTGTGTGTGTGTGTGTGTGTGTGTGTGTGTGTGTGTGTGTGTGTGTGTGTGTGTGTGTGTGTGTGTGTGTGTGTGTGTGTGTGTGTGTGTGTGTGTGTGTGTGTGTGTGTGTGTGTGTGTGTGTGTGTGTGTGTGTGTGTGTGTGTGTGTCTTTTTTGTCCGGGTGTGTGTGTTTTTTTTGTTGTCTTTTTTTCCGTGTGTGTGTGTGTTTTTTGTTCTTTTGTTGTATTTTTTTTTCGGTGTGTGTTTTTGGTTGCTGTCGTTTTTTCTGTGTTTTTTTGTGTGTTTTTCTTTTTCGGCGCGTTCGTTGGTTTTGTGCACGGAGCCGTTTGCCCAAAGCAACGCTAGGTCCCCCACAGCTAGGTGCCCTGTTGCGTCAAGAGCTGTCTGCAACGCATGGCATGATCCCAACCCTGCCCTTTGCACTACTCATCCACGCTTCCGAATGAGTGTTTTTTTGCTTTTTGCGGGGGGCTGTGGGGATGAGAGGAGGAGGATGGAATCCTATGAAAGGGAGGTCCCTGGGCTTTTGTTCGTCTTCCTTTCGGGATGTCCGCTGATTCAACATGAGCTTCCTCTATTTGTCTTTCCCCATCACTTCACAGTTTCTTGAGGTCGCACCAGTCATCAGCTTATTATTTGTTCAGAAAGAAGGAAGCTGATCCCTTTTTCAGGATTTCATTCTTTTGCGTGGGGGCAGTACCTTGACGTTGGTGCGGATTTAGGTATACGGTACCGCTGTGATTTCATTTCTCGCGGTTGTCCCCTAAAAGGAACAAGTGGTTCGTGGGGCTCATCAACCCTCCAAACAAGTCAAAATGTTTTGTTGCCTATCATTACAGTTTCAGTTGAGAGACTTTCGTTCTAACAAGCTGGACGTTTACACGAGGGCCTTTTCTTGAGATACCCGTGGTTATCCAAGATTGTAAAGCTTGCCGATCGTCCACATCCATGATTATTAGGAGGGTACCTGTCACCGCCTCACGTGAACATGTGCCGCCTTTTTGTTTTCCTCTCTCTGTAGCCTTAGAAGCTAACAATGGACCAAGGTGCCTGCAAGCGCCAACTGGGACATAACCCCAGTGGCTCCAGTGGCTGTTTGGTCCAAGTCTGCCGGAAACTTGCTGGTGCTCAGTAGGAAATCTGAAAATGAACCTGGGGATAAAGGAAACCACCAGTTTGATGGTTTGATTTTAAAGCTTTTTGGGAAGATCATTCGGTAGCAGACAAAAGTTCGGTTACTTTTTTGGGAAGTGAGATATAGGGTTCATTCCATTTCTCATTCCCTGCATCTATCGCACCAGCCACCTTAGAGGAGCGATTGGGTACTTAGTAAGTGGTTAGTAGCCTGGTCATAAACCCACGGAGCGGCGACTTATGGCCATTGGCTTTCGTGGGCAGCTAGGCTTACTGCCCACGTCTGGACCCGATCGCTCCTTTGCTGAGTTTCGGAGTCGGAACTGGGGGGTCATTGTTTTGACCGTTTCTACTGGTTGTCATGCTCAGAAAATGGGGTTGTTTCCCTTTAACTAGGGGGTGACTTTGATCATTGTAAACTAATATTTGGTGCATTTGCTTGGATGTTAGGACTTCTTCACTTGTTTGCCAACTCATGGGTTTTCCGTATTAAACCACTAAAAGTTAAAAACACTTTTAGCAGGGGAGCAGACAGCAACCGAGTAAAATAATGGGGCCAGAAGTATGTAGACACTATATATATATATATATATATATGCTCACCCCCCCCCCCCCATTGATCTACCTTTTCTGCGGCATTTGCACCTATTTTGGGGGGGGGGGCTGATCATATATAAGTTAATTTCGTTGTAATTGGCTGTTAAATTCAATGGTTCAGCTGTCTCACCCCGGGCAGATGCCTTGGGCGCTGCGGAGCGGAGAAAAAGAGGAAAACAAGAGTACGACCTATTTGAAGTACCAGTTTACAGGGATAATAGTTTGACCTTGCAGAACTTGCTCTTGGAATTTGGGACCCTGGGGTGAAAAACTTAGCAATTCGTCACCAACACCTTCCTGGGCTTGTCCATTTTAAAGTCTCTTTGGGATTCAATTCCAATGTGTTTCAACGCCCTTCTTCCAAGACCTGCCATCAGCTGTCATTGTTTTCCACGTTCACTGAGCTCCGGCAGCTAATGTTGCAAAAGCCGTGAGACAAGGACCTCCCCCAGCCCAAGTCTCTCAAACCAAAATCATATTTGATTTCAAAGCTGGACACTGCTGCGCCCTGCCATAAAGGACGCCCTCTCAGTGGATGTCATCCACGCCGCATGCGCGTTTTTGATGGGTTCTCCAGGGTGCGCAGCCCTCCAGCCACGAACCTCAACAAGCCACGATTCCAAAATCATGGGATAGGGGAGACTAGCCACTTCCCGAAAACTTTAGGAAAGGGGCGTTTGGCCAGCAGTATGCTGGTGATAAGGCTAGCCGCAAATCAAGGTGGAAACCATTTTCTCAAGCTGTTGCTGGCAAGGGACAAAGTTCCAGCGGGCCGTGTGGAAAGAGCTTTTGCTGGAGCTCGAAGAGTTGGCTGGCTCAGCCGGGCCACTTGGAGAGTTGGCTGGCTCAGCCTGGCCACCCTCCTTGTTGTTGATCACGTTCTCGTTCTTCTCCACCTTTTCAAGTCGAACAAAAGCAACCGAAACCTGTGAGCTCAGCATGGACCCAACTGAATGTACAGCTTAGTTGCGCCCTTCTTTTGGAACTTCTGATGCCACAACTTGGAAGTGTCCCGTTTGCGTTGCGCCCTTTGCGCTAGGATCTTCTTTTTCGTGTTGGGCGACTTGCCCTTGACAGTCTCCGACTTCTTTCTTTGGGTGTCGCTAGAAGCCTGGCAAGGCGCTAACATGGTAAATCGCAGCAAGCTTGTTTTAGAAAGAACGCCAGCCTGCGCTCTCTTCTTCTTCGTTTTGCCGTTGGCGCCAGCGTCCTGTGAAAGAAAACAATATATGAGGGAAGTCGATACCAAACATTAATTGTTGTTTCAAAACCCCAGTGCTCCTCAGCAATATCTTCGGCAGGCTTCGGACCGATGGGGGCGCTGTAGCAAGATTGCTCTTCATCCTGTTTTAGATTGAAGACTGAAGGGTCGGAACAACACGGGGGTGTCTTGCTTTAGGACAACCACGTTTTGGTTGGCAGGAAACCCACAAACAACTATTTTGAGGGCCCCTGAAAAAAACATTTGCCAGTTAGAGGGTTTTGCAAAAAAAAGGTTGCAGCTTCAACCCAAAGCTCCTGCGCAGTTGTCTTACAAATAGATGGCGAAAGCACCTCAGCTATTCATGGAACCCAGCATGGAAAAACCATTTGTATTCGTTCAGGAAGGCTATGAAGGCAAGTGACCAAAGTCTTGCCTGACAGCGACTCTTGGCCCGGCGATTTTGGAGTAGGTGAACATGGAGGGAGGGTGTCAGCCAAAGACTCACTCTTGCACAAAGCGTCTCCATCACAGGATTTTCTTCGGAGACGACGCCTTTTCTTCAACATAGGATCATTCTCCGGCTCCTTGTTGTCTTCACTGTCGTCCTTCTTGGGAGGCGAACCCTGGGAACCCACACGAAAACTTGTACGTGCTCACAGTATGAACCATCCAAGGCCGTCCTGTTGGCTGCAACCAGGGTCTTCCACGAACGTGTTCATGTAGGGGTCCAGGCTAGGAAGTAGCTGGCGGCGAGTTGGGAAGTACTTTGTGCAATCTTCTTCTTCGAAAGGGGGCTGGCTGTCGGTCCCCTCGTTGGTGTCAATCGGGGCAGTAGTCTCAGCGTCTAGCTGGGTGTCGTTCGGGAACTGGCGCTTAGGCGTCTTGTTTTCAGCCGGCTCGTTGCCAACAGGCAGAGCCTTGTGTCAGTGATTCGGTCAAAAACTAGCTGGCGTTTGGACAGTACCCAACAAGCAACCTTGCCTGGGAAGTGTTAGCCTTGTACTTATCAAAGTTGGACCCGATGACGAAGGCAGGTAGTCTTCTCAATGGTGGGCGCGGCTCTTTTTCCACACTCTTGGTAGCTGGCATGGGTGAAGACGTTGACAAGCCCGGGCCCGAAGACAAAGCCAGCGCGGAAGCCGCAGGACTCATACCCATGTGCTTTTGAAACAGCTGAGAGTCAACCACGGATGAGTCTAGCTCTAAATCCACAACTTCGAGGTCCCCCATCGCTTTGAAGGGGCAGGGCAAACAAACTACTACCAAGGTGACTTGAACAGCTGAAAGAGCACATGCGACACAACATCAAATTGGCAACAAGCCTAGCACCCAGTGCAATCGCTCGAGTGTTCGGCTTTTTCCACCTCTCACTCACATACGGAAGGTTTCTGGGTTTCTTGCAGCCCAACCATCTCATTGGGGCATCTCTAAATAGAGGGCTTTGCATGGCAGATTCTTTCATGGTCAGTTTGATTTGCGTTTTGTCAATGCCACAATTCCCACGGTTGGCGGCTGCAAATCCGAGTCCTACTCAAGCAACCTGATAATACTTGCCAGCCTCCATGGTGAATCCATCACCGCAAGCGTACCACAAAGGTTTGGCAGGGCCTAGGGTTTTCTCCCTTGCGTAGTGCCGCAAGCCTAGGATTGGAACGGGCTCCTTGCGAATTTGCAGTACAGCAACCAACACAAAAGAACCTGTTGAAAATAGTACTGTCAAACAAAAGCATAGGGAGGTATTTACGAAGCAAAGCGTCGCCACACCTTGGTCAAAAAGCTCGATTTGCTGAGAATGTTGTAGCCGATGAGGCCAGCAATGTTCGTGTTCTTCACATTTTTCGTGTTGACTGGGTTCGGCTTGAAAACGGAGAAGGCTTCGTGAGTGATCTCAATCCTGAAGCAAAGGCGCAACAAAGAACTTGTTTCATTATGCGTTCTTAATCCTAAGGGCTTCGCCACAACCAGCTGCGCTTTCCCCCTTCCCCCCCCTCACGCGCACCCCGCGCCCGAGCTGCGCGTGCGCACCTGCGTGCGTGAGAGCGGGTGGGTGGCGAGCGGGCGCTTGAACGCATGTGTGCGTGCATTGCGGGCGTGACACGCGGGCGTGCGCGCGTGCAGTGCAGCGCAAGCGCGCGCCGCAGAGCCAGACGAAGACTGCACCCCCCAGCATTCCCCCTCAAAGCCCTCCAAACAAGGTATTTGGGACGGTTGCTCCGCTTTCAACCCATGGCGCGATTGCTTTAGAAAGGCCACTTTGGAAGTTGTTGATGCAGGGAAGCAGGGGGCCATCGCAAACACACAGGCTATTGCAAACTTCTTGGAAAGCTTTGTTGGCCCGACCTGTCAGCCTGTTCTCCACGTTGGACGGCAGTAGGCCTGTTCACCTGGTGCCCGGTGATCGTCAAATCCATGGCTCCCTGCTTCTCGAGCTGCACAAGAAGGGAGTAGAACCGTGTTGGGGCTGAGTCAACTGTTCCCTTTGCCGCTGTTTCCTCCAGCACAACCTGAGATTGGTCGGAGAAAAAGCACACACAACACAGATCCAAAAGAGTAATTGAGAAGCGGGGCCATTTGCTCTTGGTTCTCCAGCCTAAACTCCACCGCTTTGTTGGAGTTGACCTCCTTGCTGATGAAATCTTTGGCCTGGGGGCGCCGTGTTTCCCTTTGGTAAATGTTGCCCCTATATCACAACCAACCCATTAGAACTTGGAGGGGTGAGATGGTTTCCCTGCCTTTGCACTGTCGCTGATCCAAGAACCCCCTGCGTACAGGAACAAAGGCTTCGGTGAGGTTGACTGAACGCCAGGCACCCTGGTCTTGGTTGAAGATGTCAGGAAGCAATGCTGATCCACCACGTGGCAAGTGATTGTTGACCCCACGTTCAACGAAACACTTGCTATCACCGTGCTGTACTTACTTTCGAACTCCTCCTTGGTGATGCAGGGCACATCTATGCTAGAAGCACTGGCAGCGATATCCGGCTTTTCCTCGGCCAAGTCGATGTTGGCTGCGGCAGGGGTTACCTCTGGCGCAGGCCCAGGTTTTGACGAGCTGGCTTCCGTAGAAGGTTGGAATACACTGTCAAAATTCCGAAGGCGAACCCTCCAATCTGGATCTTGGTGCGGGGGTGTGCTTCTCAGACAAAATGAAAATATGTGTTGTTCTTAGCTAGTGACACAAAGAAATAACATCAACTTAAAGCGTGGTCCTTTTTCCAAGTCACTGCGAACCGGGTCATTGAGCCATTTTTCGCGGATGTCCCTGGGAAGCGCCAAGTTTCCGTTGCTCATGGAGCAGATCTTGAGGGTAGGCTCCCGAGGGTTAACCATGCCGGAGAGGTCCGCCTCGGGCTTGTACTTGGGCAACATCACTCCCACTTGGCCCCTGCCTTGCTTCCATTCCTCACCAGGCGGAGTTGCAGCATCAGTGCCAAAACGTCAACGGGGTCTTGTTTGCCTTCCATGTTTGGATGCCCTCAGCTGTAGGCCTTGTGGACATGCTTTTACCAAATAGTCCTCCACCAGCTTGTCTTTCACCTGCGTCACCGCGTACTGGAAGAGAGTCGGGTTGTCCGTTTCACTGTAGCAGGCGATGTAGGTTTCACTCTGCAGCTCGGACATCATGTCCACCACCACCTTCAGTAGGGTGCTTCAAAATCAACAAAAATAAACTGTAGTTTGGCACAAGCGTGTTTAGCCCCGCGCCTTTTCCACAACCCCATCGTACATGGACTTGTGGTGCACGATGCACGTTTGCCCCTTCAAGGAAGAAACTCTGGCCATGCAGGCCTCCAAGATGCACTTGATTGTTTCCGGGGCCGCAATCCACTGTGAGGTCTCCTCTTTGTCCTTGAAATACTGGACAATTGAAAGATGAAACTCACAACAAAAGGACAACTTTAAGATGTTGATCAACATTTCTGGCAAGTTTCGGTCAAGGACCTGCTCTGCTCATGACTCAAGAATGTTCCACTTTCCGGAGTCACATACTCGCCTTGGCTGGTAAGTTTCATGCAAAGCATATTGCATGTCAATACAACACGTTTTCCCGTTGAAACATCAAACCGTTGCTGCTTGTCGAGCGGCTGACAGCCAACGGCTTCGAAGGTTTGCAAGCGTGGGTCGTCCAGAAGTCGTTGCGAGTGAAGGCGTTTGCGTCCTGAACTGGTCGCTCTGCGTTGCCTTAGTTGTTCCCGGTCCCCTGCGTGAAATATGGGTTGTGACTTTGATTCCCCTAACTTCGAAGGGTCTAGAGTATGGCTGGAAATTGCCAAGCTACGCGGCGCTTTGTACAGCGTGCCTTGTCTGCAGCCCAACGTTGAGTCCATCACTACCTGCCAACTCGGCAGCGCAGATGGAAACGTCCTCAGGGCTTAGCCACTTGATGTGTGTTCTAGGGGATGTTGGGAAGTGACTCGGTTGGGCCAAACACTTAACACTTAGTTCTTCTCAAAGCCTAGGGTCCATAAAGAAATTGTTGATCCCTTTCAGTTTTGGGTCCTGTTTCCGTGGAGTGTGGAAACATCGAACATCACCTGGATGTTCTTCAGCTCCATATTCATCGAAAGAAACTTGTCTTCGATTCTCCTGGCAAACGCCCAAGAAATCAAATTTTATCTCTGGGATACACTCTAGTTTTTGCCGTTCCTGAATTCTCCACGAAGCCCGTTGAGACAGCCGTCCCCAGCCAGAGTTGGGCAGCACATAAAGACCATGCCTGGGTAACTAACTGTTTGGGTCCATCAGAAAATAAAGAAACAACGAACACAACCCGCAACTTTTCTAGTGCAGGCTGGCCACTGAATTCGGGATTGATGCTCAGAACCCTATGCGCCCACTCAGCACACTCGTTGATTTCGGGAACTGCCAGCCGCCCCCACTTAGACAAGTCAAGGTAGCCGATGTGGTGCATTTTGTCCATGGACGGGTCGCTGAACTTGCTGCTGGCATCGTTGAGAATCTTTCTCATCATGGATGACAGCCCTTCCTTTTGCCCCTTATCCGTGCACACCATGTGACAGCGCCGTGCCATGAACGTATCAGCAACGCCAAGTCCAACTTCAATTTGGGCTTTCATGTGTAGCACCTGATGTTCTTGCAAACTGAGATTCGTTTTAAGGTGGTGGTTTGGTGTTTGGTTTCCTTCAACAAGAAGGGAGTACCCTGAAAAAGACAGACCCCTTCATAATATGGCATATCTTGGTAAAGCTACTGAACAACACACCCTTCAGGAACTAACAGTGTTGTTAATTCAAAAAAGCCAAAGCGCTTGTGCCACATGCTTGTTGCTGTCCACCTGGCAGGGGAAGAACTGGCCAAATCAAAGTTAATTGAGTTGTTGCAAACAGATGATGCTTAACCAACTGGAGCCGGTAGCTACGATTTTTTTGCCACCTTGTGTCGGCGCAAATTGAACGCCACAGCTTCCTGGTAGTCACTGGAGAGGTTGGCGCAAACCACCCGGTATTCGGCTGCCCTCAGGTTCTCCTTGGGCGACCGCGCATCAGTGAACCAACAATATTAGCTTTAAAAAGGCTTGCCATATTCTATTCAAGATTCTTCGGCTTCATCAACATCTAGCTCAACGGGGTTGCCTGCATTCTTTTCAGATGAGGCGGGTCGTGACAAAGGCCTTCCGATGTGATCCTGCCACATCCCCAATATCTCCGGGGTCAAATGGGCTGGCTTTGCCAGCAAAAGCGCGTCCAACTCTTGCGTGTAATCCCTTGGATTGCCAAAAACGGTTGGTTACGAAAGCTGAGGTTTGTGCATTCTGTGTGTGAGCGCATACTCCAAAATAGGCCCATGTCTTCAGCTGAGTGGCCCGTTCATGAACGCTTTCACCATGTTGTCGATCATGGGTTGAGTGACCTGGGTCCATCACGCGCGCGCCCAAAAAGGCCTGCCCTACACTTTGTTTAAACTGCATGTTTGCTGCCAATGCTTCACAGGGGCTTTGCTGTTGAGCTTGCTCTCATGGATGAGCCACACTGCCAAACAACAGTGTTCGACATTGCGCACCCATGTGTCCTCGCCCCAACGAAGGCGGCACCTCAAAGTCCTTTTCATTTTCTTGGCGTTGATGCACCACCAGAAGTTGTACTTTTGGAAGTGCAACTGTTGGCTCTCAGGCGTCACCTGTTGGTGGCTTGGAGGGGCGTCAAGGTGTGAGGCAACAGCACGAAATAATGAATTGATAAAGCCAGGAAGCTGTGAGAATCTGCTGCCAAAACGGCGGCAGACCTTTCGGCGACTCGTTCAGCTGGTGCCTTTTGAGGCGAAGCAAGGCCTCGTTGTAGCCTGGCATCTTCGTGCTACTACTTTGACGATGTCAATATAGTCACAAATGGAAAGTAAACGAAACTGCTGTTGGCTGGGTCAGGCCACCAGACTCCTCCCACTTGTTGTAATCCAAGTGCGAGCGAAGGATGGTTCTCGAGGATTCGGAGAGGCCAATGATTACCCCAAAGATTGCTTGCTGCATGTCACCACTAATTTGCCACCGCTTGATCGCCGCATTGGCTTTGTAGCCATTGTATTTTGAAATCAAGGACGACAAAATCTCTGAATCGTTCATGTTTTGCTCGATAGCTTTGCGCTGTACGATGAGCTTCTCAAATCTGAGTGCGCATTTCAAAACCTTGGTAACATCATGTTGAAGCGGCGGTTCATTCAGTCTTTTTCAAGCAACATATGAACATGGTTTTAGTCACGATCAGCGCTGAGTTTGACTCAACTAAAGAGGAAACAATTTCCATGTGGTGTAGGGGGCATCCTTGCGCTGTCTTTCGGCACCCTGGGTGGAGAGTTGGATGTTCTGAAAGCTGACAGTCTCCGCATCCTTCGTAGATGTTATCGCGCAAGGGAGCGCCCACATCTCCTGGAATGCTGGAAGCAAAGGAAGCACCAAGTCCTCAGGGCAAACACTTTGACATTGAAAATTGATTCTGCCAACCGCTCCTTTCCAGTCACAGGGTCAAGCTCTGAGGTGACCAGAAGGAGAAATAAGCTGGCGCTCCTTACTGACACACATGCTCAAAAAGGAGGGTACCCTTTTTTTCTGGAGTTTTACAGGGAATCAAAAGGGGAATTGGAACCGCAAATCGTTTTTCTTCTGGGGGGTCCACCAAGAAAAGCCACACCCAATAAAGGAATAGAGGGAATGCGCACCGCGTGAAGCATAGTTTTGCTTATTGAAAGGCGTCATACTTGTGCCTAGACTCAAGCGCGTGAAGCCCTTCTTAATCGCAAAGTGAGGCGTTCCAGAAGCAGCCGTGTTGAGGTCCAGGGGCTCCCGATGAAGCCTTGAGCCGGAGAAAATAAACGAAATGGTGGTCACCATCCAGTCCTCAATACTGGGGAGCCCATCATCAGGCAATTTCACAAAGATCTCCTCCAAGGCAACCTTTGCCACCAAATGCTTCTCGTCGTTGCCAGATAGGCTGGACAGGTCCTTAAGCAAACGGGCCGAGGTGGGCTTGCCTTCTTTTTGGAGGGGCCTTTTTTGGGATGGTAATTAAATGGGAAGAAGGAAAACCCCAAAACCACCCGTGTGCGGGTCCCTTATTTGACGGTACCACAAGAGGGGGTCATTGGTCTCTTGAAGCAAGCAGCCGGGAAAGGTGCGCAATCCATTTTTTGCCCGTGAATCTTCAGTGCTTCTTCCAGGAAAGCCCGGAGCTTTGACAATGTTCCCTTTGCACTTTCCTCATCCTTGAAGGCCTGCAAGACAAGCTCGGCTGGATGTGGGACGGGGGAAACTTCGGTAGAAGAACTAGCAGGAGCTTCGTGGAAAAGCGAAAGGTAGTCCAAGATCTCCTTCAAGAATCCCCCAAAACCAAGCAGGCAAGCGACTCTTGGACAAGCAAACAGCAATAGGGGCATACTGCAAACAAAAAAACATAAACAAAATCAAACAAACAAACTCTGGCGAGTGCAAATGTTTCACCCCTCAAACGATGTGTGAGGGCAACACCGTGTCCTTGACAAAGGACGTGTCACCCGGCAATTTCTTGAGAGCAGCTTGCCACTCCGACTTGCGCTTTTTGGCTGCGTGGTCCGTTTCAGCCTTGACCTGATCGCAGGTGTTTGTCAATTGCATAGCGCAACCAGGACTTTCAAATAGTTTTGGGGTGTTTAGCTGGCTATGACCGAAAAAGCCAAGGCACAGGGGATATAACAGCCTCCTGCTTCACTGTGCCTTCTGATTTGGCCTCCTGGAACTCCTTCTTCGGGGTGGTTTCTGGCTTCACAGCAAGGGCGGCTTGAACGTCCGACACACAAGATCGCAAAAGAGGCGACTCCATAGGGAGCCCAACTACAGACCCCTGGGGCCTTGGTCCAAAATCTTCCATGGTAAGGGTTGCAGCAAGGGCAAACTCACTTGCCTGGGTTGTTTGTTTTTTCTAGAATAATATTCTCGGATAGGCTGCTCGCAACACCAAAGCTCAAAGGGGGTGACCAAAACTCGAAGCCCAAGAAAATGTCATTTACTCAAAACAAGTTGTTGCAGAGATCTGGCTTTGGTGGGTTTCCCCCAAAATCGTCGTTGGTGGGCCTGGTTTCCCCAAAAATCGTCGTTGGTGGGCCTGGTTTCCCCAAAAATCGTCGTGGGCGGGGCTGGGGTCCGCAAGATTCGGCGTTGTTCTGCACCAGAACCACACTGATTTTTTTGGACGTTTGTATTCCACCCACAACAAGTTTGATCATTGCAACGTAGAAAAAAATCGTCGTTGTTTGGGTGCCGAACCACAATGATTTTAAATGGGATTTATACCCCCCCACCGATTTTGATAATTTCTGAAAAGTTGAGAATCGGTGTGGGCCTATAAAGTTTGTTTAAAATCGTCGTTGTTTGGCACCCGAACCACAAGGATTTTTTTGCACGTTGGCTTGATGAAAGTCGGCGTGGTTGGGATTAAACATGACGTAGATAAGCTTTCATGGGTTGCGGCCAGCGCCCAGCATCATGCTGAGGGATTTTCCGAGCGGTTGTCCGTGTACAGGCGCTTTCCGTACGGCTCCGCGACTCACTCTTCGCATCGATCACCTTGGGAAGCGAAGCCAAGGGATCCCCCCGACCCACAAACTATGAGTATGTTGACCTCTAGCCATGGATCACGCAAGCTCCCCTGGTGCAAATTGTGTTGGGCAAGGGCGCTGGCTTTTCTCGAAACTCCAGCTTGCCAAGCAGGGTCAGTCCGTTCTGCACGAACGGCTGAAAGTGACACTGGCGGGCTCAGTCCGAACCAGTGCGGGCAACACTATAGGCGGGTTCCGTCTGCTCTGCGTGAACGGCTGACAGTGACACTGGCTGCTAGATGGTTTAGTTCGGACAGCTGAGAGTGGCATGCTACGAGGGGTCAGTCTGTTCTGTGCGAACGGCTGCAAGTGACACTTATCACTTGCCAGCGCACATTCAGTTCGAACGGCTAAAAGTGACACTTGCTAGGCGGAGTCTGCGCGAACGGCTGAAAGTGACACTTTGACACAAGCATGTTGATTTTGCAAGCGTTGCCTGATCTAAACAGGAGAGTCACCGTCCCCGCCGCCAGACTGCCCTCAAAGGCACGCTGGGGCACAAAACGGCCAGCACGCACGGGTGCGGCGCTGATACAGCGACCATCACCTCCGGCTGAGCTTCAGACTCATGCCACGGAAGCGGAAGCAGCTCATTCTCGGGCAAAGTGCCATTGGCAAGATTCCGCAGGTAGGTAGCGGCGCGTTGGCTCATCTCAGTGCCCCCCAGCAACTTGTCAAAGACGGATGCCAAATCTCGCCAGCCCTGTATTGTTGCAGGAGGCAGCGCACGAAATGGCATCGCGTCTGGGATGCGTGAGAACTCAGAGTAATTTGGGCGGGAAAACATGATGTACACCAGCTGAACCCTTCTTTTCATACTTGGGTGAGGTAGGACGTGAAGCACTCGGAGCCAATTTTGCCCTCAAAAGAATTGGAAGGTAACCCGGCACGTTGCTGGACACATCTGGGGGCTGAAAAAGGGTGTGCCAAGATTTTGCCAAGCTGCGCTGGGTTGTCAAAGCATAGCTTGCAGCACTCTCAGCGGTGAGGGCCAGCATCGGGGCTTGCCTCAACTCAGTTGAAGAGATGTACTCCTTCACCAGGACGAACACGTCGTTGTCGCGTTTGACTCGGCCCCGGCGGGCCTGGGAACCCTCGTCCAGCACGTAGGAGCTGGGCACATCTAAGGGCAAACAGCCAACGAGGCGACAAAATGTCGTTTTTTGGCAATAAGTGCCCAACCCTACTCTGTTCTTCAGATTGAGCCGCACGGAACAACCATAGCACGTTGATTCAGGGGCAATCTTTCTGCTGGTGCGTGCAGTGCGCGCAGCATTCGTAACACGGCGCGTTACCTCACGTATCACAATGGTTTGCAGGGTTTTTGCCACAGCAGGGCGCACACGCCAGCGAAATGGTAAGCACGCCCGCTCAAGCGCACCCGCTCGGCGCATGCCAGTCAATGCGCTCAAGTGCACCCGCTCAGCAGTGCGCGCGCGCCAGCCAAATTCGGCACGCGCGACCCGCTCGAGCACACCTGCTCAGAACTGCGCGCGCCAGCCGAATGGTCCGCATCCAGCACTGCACACACGATCCAAATGGCAAGCACACCCGCTCACACGTACCCTCTCAGCGCTGCACACACGCCAGCCAAATGGCAAGCATTCCCGCTCAGCACACCTGCTCAACACTGCGCGCACGCCAGCCCGTTGGAAAGAAAGCACACTGTTGATACCTTAAGTAACGCAGCGCAAATGGTATTTGCAACGCAGCTGCGCCTATTTGTTCATTCACACGCTTGCAAAACCATTTTCACACTTGCCAAACTTTGGCGTTTGGTTCAGCATGCCAGGATTGTGCAGAAGGGGGGGAGGGCCTTGACAACAGACCAGCTTGCGACGCGCAAAAGATTTGGATTGGCGATTTGCTGTGTGACCCAAAAACTGCACACGCTGGATTACGATGCCTTGGGGGAATTTGCAGTGCGTCGGCCCGTGCGGTTCAACCCAAACAGTGGGTTGTCAGGATAGCTAAAACTAGACGCCAAAACTGTTAGACTTTGCCCCCTTCCCTGCCTGCCCTCCGGCAAAAGAAGAACCAGTGGTTCGCTTCCCGGTCGAGCATCATGCCGCCTGCCTTGGTCAGCCCGTGGCTTAAGGCAGTCACGTTGTTTCACCAAACGGAAAAATGCCAGAGGGTGTACAGCGAGGAGTTTCATCAAAGGGAAGAATAATAACTTGCCAAAGTTACGAAGTGCACAGGGCAATGAGCATCAATGTGGGCCTTCCAGTTCCTGTACTTGCGCAATGAGTGAACAATAACCTTCCCATTAATCCACTTCTTTACCGAAGGCCGGTTGAGCTCTTCTTCAAGAATGGCGCAGACACTGTTCGCGTCGACCATTCCGGTGGAGCGGCCCAGTCTTCGTGACAGCAACCCCCATAGCTGATCTTGGATGTTACACTTGCCACACCGGCCAGTTTAAAGGGGACCATTCAACGAAGAGAAAAAATGATAGACCACTCCGAGCTGCCTATCACGTCATGCGTGTGCGAAACACGTAGCATGCCCATTGCCCCGTACCTTGGTCCCCAGTTTGCAAAGCGCTGGCCAACCCATTTCTTGCATTTGTTTCCAAACAAAAACCTTCATAATAAAAGCCAATCTCAACACCCAAAAAAACATTTTCCCACCAAGTGGCCGTATTTTGCGATGGAGTATGAGGTTTCCCATGGACGACATACAGTAAGAGTTTTTTAACTCCTTCACCGTGTTGTCTCCTATGACTATTACAGTGTCTGGTGGAGGAATTCCCTTTTGCCGGGATATCTCCACGCAGTCCTCCAAAGTCCTTGCCAGGAGTTCTTGTACCAAGGATGACCCGTGGTGGCTGCTTTCGTCAAGCACTGCAAGTCGAAGAACGTAGTTGAACGCCCAAACCCCATGCAATTTCAGCTTTGGGCGCTGAATCTTGGAGCTCCTGTAGGCAGTTTTCAGCGAAGGGTCTCGTGGGATCATATACTTGGCCTTACCGCTTTACCAAGTTTCTGGGTCCAAAGGGAGAGGGTGAGATAGAACTAATGCTACATATGTACCAAAATATAACCAAAGGTCCAAAGCACACCTGCAAAAACAAGATATCCAGCAAGCTTCCTGGTCGGCACCGTCTGTCATCATACAGACGGTCCTGCTCATTTCCTCCCCAGAGATGTCTTTCAAAGACCAAAAGCCGCATCGATCGGCGTACTGGGCAACGAGATGCTGTCTATACAGCTTGAGTGCACCCAGTCTGATGTTCATCGTAGCTTTGCGGTCCTGATACCTAGCATGGGTTCATGTTCAATTACAGGTCCAACGGGTGAATCTTCCGACACTGTAAAGCGAGCGCACACAGGTGAATCAAAGAGCACAAAGAGTGACATCAAAATAGGCGAGGGTCTGCGCCTTGAGCTCCTGGCAAATGTCACATTGCGAGAAGGCTGACCGATCTCGGAACTTCAGGACGGCGGTCCATTTCTGGTTCCATTGTCGCAGAAATGTGCCATACCTGGCGATGAAGGTTCAATCAAATCTCAACCCCCTGTTAGTTCTTGTCTCAGAAATTAATTGGCCTTGTTTGTTCGCTCAGAACTGCTGCGGAGTTGAGCTGAGGTGCGACGCAGGAGCAGCAATGTTGTGAACGCCACACCAGCCACTGTAATATTGAAAGAGCTCAAACACGTTCCCCGGTGGCAAGTATTTTCGGGTCAGCCCCGACAAGTCCTGAGATAAATGAACTTACCTATGAGATCAAGCAAGGGCACAAACATGTTCAGTTGCCAAATAAAACTATTTGAAACCAAAGGTGCGCACTGCGGAAAAGAATCAGAGAAGGCCCCAGTAGCAGTCACATTCATCACAAAGGCGGTGTTAGCCTGCAAGTACTGGGCCAGTTCCTCATCGTTTTCCTCGAACTCACTATTGTAGGCAACCCCGCCTTCCGCCCAATGGTCGGTGTCAGATTCGGTCTGCTTCTTGTTGTTTGGTCGCTTGCTTGATTTGGCAGGTCCCTGGCGCACCAACCTTCGACAGGGATAAACTGATGAGGGGATAAGGAATAAGGAACTAAACAAACAAAAATAACAAACATTGTTTGAGCAAAGCCTAAGATCTCCTCGCCAGGTTACTTGTTTGGCAATGGCTCTGCAATACTGTTGTACAGAACCATACAAAACGTGTCTATCGAAGCGGTCAGCTCGGAGGGTTTGGTAGCTCGGGGCCCGTAGCGCATGTCTATGTGACCAACACGGTCGGTTCGGTGGGAAGAGATGCCCAAGACCTGCTCAAAGCAAGCTCGTTTCACATGCCGGCCCAGAAAGTGATACTCTCGTCTGTTGCCAGTTGAGGCGTCTTGGCAAGCCAAAAAAAGCACAGCATCTTGCTCCCGTTTCTCCAGTTTCTGAAAGTGGTCCAGGAAGCTCTTCACTTCGTGTAGCTTGAAGCTCTCGAAACATGTTCCTTCCCTGCACTTGCATGGCTTGCTGAGAACGCCAGAGATCCGATCCTTACCGTGGCTGTGGATGTAAACGGGCAGGGTTACCATATTTGAAGGTTTAACAAGGGAAGGGAATCAAACCACTCAATTATTGAATTTGCCCAGGTTCAGCGTCGTTCCTTTCCAACCTAGATTTTGCAGCAGGCGCTTGCTGCTGCTGTTTTGACGCAGCTGCCTTCGCAGCCCTGCCTTGGTTGTTGTAGCACCGCTTCTTTTTTGGAGGCTGCGCAGTGGGGGTGCTGGATGTAGACACAGTGGCAAGTTGAGTAGCCAAGAAGTTGGATATGGTCTTGAACGACAGCTCAAACAAGGACTTCTGTTCAGTGTGGCCGCCCATTTCATTGTCAGCCATATAGGCGGAGCCATCCGAAGCACTGCTAGCGTCAGAATCAGGTTCATCAGGTTCATCAGGTTCAGTGCCAAGGACGCAAGGCCGAGGTATCTCACCAGGCTCACCAGGCTCATCAGGCTCAGGTTGCCAAAGCACAGTGACAGCTGCGCGGCTTTCCTCATCAGGTTCTTCTTGAAAAAGGGCAGCGGTAGGCTCATCTTCATCCGGCTCATCTTGAAACAAGGCAGTGGCCATTGCACGCAGTCGCTACTCATGGTTTCGCAGTGCAACATTAAGCAGTGCTTGTTTGTCCAGGTTCATGCCCTCGCCTGATCATCTTAGCATTCTTATGGCACGAATCTCCTACAGAAGACTGTTTGCCACAAAAAGGTCGCTACTCCGCTTTTTGGTTTTCAAAAAGCCTGCGGGAAGTTGCAAGAGTGTGACGCTACCGCGCTGAATCAGGGAGTTTTGACTTCGATTGGCTGAGTGACTGGGCGCGCGGCGTGGCTCGTCTCTTCTTGAAAGGCGCAAGTTGGACTTGTCCATGGAGCTCCTGGCCATCAATCAGTTTAGGGTTTTGCTTGACAGAAAACATATGTCAAAAACATAGGTCGGGGGCCAAACGGACCAGTCAAGGTTCTGGAAGCCTTTTGCATTGGGGTGGCTGGGTGGGCCTGCATTAGATGCAATTGAATGCTGGGTGACAATGAGTTAACTGCTGATGTGTCTCCTTGTTCTCCTTCGGCTGCAGGCACAGAAGTGCCTGGCGCAATGTAACATGGACCTCACGTTCTAGAAGGGGCTGAGCGGCAAATAAACATGGCAGGAGTTCTGCTAAGATCACGAATCCCACTGATCCAGTGTCCATTCCATTCCCAGCCATGAAAGCCTTTGGCCAGGGTGGCAAAACAAAGCAAGTAAAAAACGCAGTTGGTCAAGGCCCAGGCCTTGGAGTGCTGTGAAAGCATCGTGGTGTCAACCGCTGGAACTCCAGCGCCTTCGGCAATTCGCTGCACGGCCGGCATGCCCATGGTGGTAAGCAGCTCGTCGCCCACCAGCCACCGCTGGTGGCGCTGAGACCACCTTGCCCAGGAACAGAACCAATGAAGCAACATCAGATGTTGACAAACTGGGATTGGTGAAGATCAGCTTCACTTGGGCGATATTGTGTTTGATTCTACCTATTCCCTTGCTTTGCGAAGTATCTAATCCGCTTTGTTTGCTGGCTTGCTTGCTGGCTCTTGCTTATAATGTGCGTTTGGAGGCTAATCGGTCGCTGGTCGGTTGGTTGGTTAATTGGCTTATTGGTTGGTTGGGTTGGTTGGGTTGGTTGGGTTGGTTGGGTTGGTTGGGTTGGTTGGGTTGGTTGGGTTGGTTGGGTTGGTTGGGTTGGTTGGTTGGTTGGTCGGTCGGTTGGCTGGCTGGCCGGTAATGCGAGGTTGTTTCATGTCTCTGAGTCACTCGTCAGTCAATCCCACCTCTTCGCAGCTATGTGTGTGTATACGCGTTGCGTTGTGATTTGTTCTGTTGCGCTTTTGTGTTGGCATGTTTCGCGTGTTTGTTGTTGGTTGTTTTTTGGTTTCTTTGCACGCGCCTGTAGGAACATGTTACCATTGAGGCAAGCTGCAGTACGGAGCTTGAAGTTGTGAATGTCGGCAAGCTGCCGTCTTTGTCGGATTTCCGCCCACGGCCCTTCTCTGGATTTTGGGACAAATCCTGATGGGTGTGTTGCGGCTATAAAGTAGGAACCGTTCAAACATGAGGGCAGCAAAACAGAAACAACGGACTAAATCACAACATGTTACCTGGATGCAAGTCTCCCATACCAGCGAATTCGGGGCTTTCTGCTTGTACGAGTTCATGTGCTCCTGGCCCGAACTGTTCAAGGCCACATCGAAGAGGTCGGACATGCCATACTTCTCCACCTTAAGTGGCGTTTGGGCAAAGGCACAAAAAGGTTACAAAATGAACAAAATGTGGGACAGTTTCAGCTAGTGGCACCAGCTCGCTTTTGCGGAGGAAGAACATGTCGTCGGCATTCAAGCACAAAGGTCGGTGAGGCAAAGCAAGCTTGAGCAATTGGCGAAGGCTTGGCCCATCCCAAGTGTACTTGCTCTCCAAGTAGAAGAGCCTGTAGCAGCGAAGCCTTCCAGCGGTTTTTCGAACGGCTTCATAGCAACTCCAGCACGAAAACTGCTTGGGCAAACAATATAGACCAAATTTTTTGCACGAAAGCACGCCTGCTCATCGGTTTGCCAAAGCGTTGCGGTGTGATGATCGTGCTCTCACACTTGTAGCCAGCCTTCTGGAACGGTATCTCGGCGAATTCCCCGGGGTACTCGGGCACGTTTTCGTGGATGAACCAATCCAGCCTGATACGCTAAGCATTTGTCGGGGTTGAAATTTGTCCAGTTCAAGGCTATGCAACAGGTTCTTTCTATTCAGCTGCAAACGACTAGCGGTCTTAGTTTTGTAAAGCACTCAAGTTGGGCCTAGGCTCCCCTGGTCGAGCTTGTCAATGACGTAGGCATCGTGGCACTTTCTCTTTTGCACATCTTGTGTTTGCATCCCCTCTTTCTTTCCCATCCTTGGTTGAGACTCGTGCGCAACAGCTGTTCATCTTGTTTAGTCTTGATGAACAATAGGAAAAAGGGTACTTAGGTGATGCTAGGTGTCTTACTGAACAAAACGCAAGGCGGCCAATCGCAGGCAGCTTTGGTCCACTTGTTGGGCACTGCCGCTCGACGGGGGCATGCCCTTTTGTGGGTGAGGCAGTGGGATGCGCTCTCCTGAGGGCCGACGCCCGAACGTCGGGTGTCCAAACATTCATCGAAAGATTCACCAGCCAAAATGTTCAGGTTCAGGTACGGCGGGGGATTTGAATCAAAGAAGCATGAAACAAACCAGTCAGTGCCGAGGCGCCAGCTTCATTTCTTCCTGTGGTTTGCTGGGGTCCTTCACAAAATTCAGAATGTTGCTGAAGAAGCAGCGATCGTTGTAGTTTGCTCGGATGAACCTGGCCACGTTTGGCCAAACAATCTGTCAATGTTTCAAGCCCTCCTGTTAATGCACGCTGCGCGTGGCCTCGGCCAAAGTTTCACCCTGAAAATCCAATGGGCCGGATGAGGTGGCTAGCTGCCTGACAAGCGATTCAGAATGAACCGCTGGTCAGGCAGCTAGCCGCCCCATAAAGCGAGCCAATGTTTGAGCCCCCGAAAATGAGGGAACTTGAGTACATTTTCAGCTACGAACAAACAAGTGAAAACGCAAAACGGCAAAACATGCCATTGCTGACAGGTCGCTTCTGGGAATACCCAGCAATGTCACACGCCCGGCCCACGGCAATCTCCATGTCAAACCCGTACCTTGGCCAAACCACGTGAATGTACGGTGTTAAAAGGGAACCCTTGTTTGGACGGTTTTAGAAGGAACTCAAAATAAAACCACTTGCCTTGAATGGACCCCAATTTCGAGAAACACTTAGACTGGTGGGCGTAGAAAGGCTGATTTCTGTTTCCATAAGCTGTTCAAACCAACAACAAGAAAGGCGGCTTAAGGACTCAAAGCCACCTTCTGCGAACTGCTGCAGCGATTTGAGTGAGCGCACATGCTGCGAAGTCGCCGCCGGTGAACCACATGTCCATGTGCAGCTTAGTGTTTCGAAGCCGAGACATAACCGCATCAGCACCAAAGATTAGCCTTGACAGGCTGCCAACTCCAAAAGCGGTTGAAGCCCTGAGCACGTTTTGTGTAGTGGAGCCAGCCTACTGGGTTGCTACAGCTTTTCTCACGGACTAAAACACCACCCTTTAGCCCAATAAAAGGAAGGACCAAAAGCGGCTTCGAGTGACTCGAAGCGCTGGATCACCACGGTGGCCCACTGGAAGAGCTGAGCGACAGTGGTCGGACCCGCTGGCCTGTAGATCTTTATTAACGGGCTCTAAAACGGGGAAGATGTTTCTACAACAAACAAATGTCAAAACACAACAAAAAGAACTAACCAAAGGCTAGGGTCGGCTCAGGAAGTCTCATTGGCAGGGGCACCCCGTCGTCATCGAGGTCACCCTTCGCCCCGTGCTTGTCGGTTCCTGGGTTGCGGCACACTTGCGATGAAGCTATACAAATCACAGGGTTGTTCGGACTCAGTACTATCAAGGGAATTTTGTCTATGAAAGCAACCAGATCCACCTCCTTCCTCGGTTTGAAGAAAGTATGATTGCTGTTCCCCAGCAGCAACTGATCAAAGCTGGAGTTATCTGGAGTTCAAAGCAAGTGTCCCACATCCTCATCCAGCTCATCTTGAAAGAGCTGCGCCTTCACTGCAAATGTAAACCTAGAAAGCATTATCGCTGCAGTCTTGTTTGACCCCACTAGGTTGCAAACTTAGTGTCGGCCAAACAGTTGTCAACATGTGCCAGGAACATATTCCAAAGCAGGGATGAAGGGCAAAACAAGTCTGAACCGTTGCCACTTCAACTTCTGGTTTTTGCAGCGCCCAGCCTCACCGTGGTCAGACTCAGAGTCCAGTAAAGACCTTTTGGGTTTCAAAACCCTGGCTGGCCGCTTCTTTGGAGCCATTGCTAGATGTCAGCTTTGGCCAATCAGCAGGCTGTTTGGGCCAAAAGAGCTCCAATCTCTCTGTGAGTAGCCTGGCTGTTTTTTTCAACAACCACGAACATGGCGATGATTGCCTCTTTGATCAGCAATGTGGGAATTGCAAAATTTCTTTGAGTGCTGGGAACCTCTCGCGCTGTTCCGACGAATTTCTGGCCAAAGGCAGGCCATTTGTGTAAGTTGCAACAGCTAAACAAACGAAATTGACAGCCGAATAGGATGAAATTAACTTATATATATATATACATATTTGGATGGGGCCAGCAGAGGCAGCAGCGGAAATTCGTGGCCGAAGCCGTGGCCGAGGTGCCTGGGCCAGCTGCTGGACTTCGGGGCCTGGCCGAAACTTCCGCTGGCGCCACGCCTGGCGCGGCGCCTGGCGGAGGCGGAATCGGCGGTGCCGGTGACGCTGCTCTACGGGCAGCAGGTGACGGGGGAGGGAGGGAGGGGAGGGAGGGAGGGAGGGAGGGAGGGAGGGGGGGAGGGAGGGGGGGAGGGAGGGGGGGAGGCAGGGGGGAGGCAAGGAGGGAGGGAAGGAAAGAAATAAATTCTGGCAGAGAGAAAGAAGGGAAGAGAGAGAGAGAGAGAGAGAGAGGGCGAGAAGGAAGGAAAGAAGGAAATAGAGAGTGAGAGAGAGGCACCCAAAATCACATCCCAGGTTGAATATTGGGACGAGGCAGTTTAGGCACTGGCAAAGGCGCAATGGACAACATAGCACTGTATGCCCTCATTTGGAAAGAGCGGGGACATGTCCAGTGTTTTCTTTTAAAAAATGGAACCTCCAACAACACAACGGCTGTCTCATTGGAACTCACCAGTGATTTGGAACTTTTGCAAGGGAATCATGGGACCCCTGAGGGACTCGCCATCAAAACCAGCACCCAGCCTGTGAGTTCCATTCAGCTGCATTTCACCGGAATGAGCGTTGAGGGTGGTCCCCTTTAAGCGTCGTCCATACCTGCACCTTCCGGGGGTCCAAAATTTTAGGCGTTGGTCAAAAAACATGTGTTGTTTGCCTTTGGTATGAAAAAATGCTTTTAAAGCGAAAAAAACGCCGGCGGTCCTATTTGTTTGCGCCGCGGTCGGGAATATTCGCCTGTTGGTCGGGAGTTTTCGCCTGTTGGTCGGGAATTTTCGCCTGTAGATTCGGGGAGATTTCACTTAACACCCAAATTGAGCAAAAAAGCCGTAGGCAAAAAACACGCGCAATTGCCCCAAAAAGCAATTCGTAGCGAAAAGGCGGAAATTTTGAGCATGCAGGAAGATCCAGGTATATGTTAGCCTGGCTTAAGCCAGCGGAGAAATCCAAAAGTGAATTGCCACTAAGATGGACCCCCAGATCAACCAGGGCTTTGAGCATCGTTTGAATTCCGATCAGCCCAAAGGAATCTCACCAATGCCCTCAAGATCCTCAAGATTCCGGAAAATGATCTGTCCTATAGCATCAAAGTGGGCTTCCCATGCCCATGGCTACCTCGCGTGATTGCAGAGGCTCTTAAACCCACGCCTTCCCACAACCAACTCGACAGCCTTTCAATGATTCTTCTGGGGCCTCTTCCCGAGCCCTTGCCACACAAGGCTCTCAGTTGTGGTTTGGGAGATTCGAACGATAAAACATGCTCTTACCCAATAAGTACATGAGAATACTAGAGAATACTGTTTTTGGGAAAGAACCGCACATTAAGCATAGATTAGATATGTTGACTCAAGCTGTTGGATCTCACAATTCAAGGGATCCCCTCTGGGAGTTCGAACGAAAACAACAAAACACAATTATGTAGAGACCGGCCACAAGAGTTTGCAGCAAGGCAGGTTCATCAGCTGCGCATAGAGAATCAAGCACATTTTTACGTGGTTGGTGCCCTTCACACAAAAATTGTTCTTCATGGTTCTTGAGGTCACGGCCTCGCGAGCGCACGTGGTTTTCGGCTCGCAGGCGCACGTAAATTTGGTCTCGCCCGCGCATGTGGAGGGCTGGATTTCGTGGTAGGTGCGGTACTTTGGGCAAGTTACGGCAAGTTTTTCGTGGGTCTCGCCGGCGCATGTGATACCGCGCGTGTCCCCCTAAAAAGGCAAAGCGCGTGAGCCTCGCACGCGCATGTAAGCCAAACCGCACTAGTAGCGTACGCGCGTGCAAGCCTTTCATCCATGCGTGATCCCATCCAGGGATGCACGGGGCGGTTGCGTTTTGCACTCGGCCTCGTGCTTCTTCTTTATGTCGCTGGCTTTTCTGCGTGCTTTGCAAAGGAAGCGGCCACAGGGACGCTCTACGTGCGTAGTGTCGCGCGCGCTTGGAAGTGAGCGGCTAGAGGGACGCTCTTCGAAGGTCAACACGAGGTGACCGCACGTTCTTACCACACGAGTCGCGACACGCAGGCGTAGCGCAGCTCAAGCAAACGGAAGTCGCGCGCTCTGCCTGCCATGATGAGTGACCTCAACATGGCGGCTCCGATCACGTCCGAGGACATCGCGCGTACGCAGGAGCTTAGGCGCGCGGCAGAAAACGCGCAGTCGATCCTCGCGAAGGCTGTGAGCACGCCTGCGATATCAGGCGGCACGTCGATTCATGTCGCGGCGACCGCGGCCGCATTAGAGGCAGCAGCTCGCTACTTGCGAGAAGCCGCTGACCCGCATGCGTGGATGCAGGTGCGCTTCCTGTTTCGCGTGCGTGGATGCAGTGCCGAGCGGGTGCGCTTGAGCGGGTGTGCTTACCATCCCCCCCCCCGCCCCGCACACAAGGAAGCCAGTCCTTCCTGGAGCTAGATTTCGTGGCAGGCGCACTATTTTGAGTGACTTGGAGCGCTCACGTGCTCCTGTGAGACCCAAGCCGCTGCGTGCTCCGACGCTTGAAAAGCTGCGCCCGCGCGCTAAGTTGGCACGCGCATGCTTGTGAAGCGACCTGCATGAGTGCAGTTGAAGCCAGGTCCCGCGTGGGTTTTGCAGCTGGATTTCGTAGCAGGCACGCTGTTTTGAGTGGTTTGGAGCGCTCACGTGCTCCTGTGAGACCCGAGCCGCTGCGTGCTCCGACGCTTGAAAAGCTGCGCCCGCGCGCAAAATTAGCACGCGCACGCGCCTGCGAGAGTGCAGATGCGGTGCTGGATTTCGTGCCAGGCGCAGTACTTTGAGCGACCACATGCTCCTGTGAGACCAGAAACGGCTGGAGTGTCCACGTGTGCCGGTGAGACCGGGTTCGCTTCTTGTACTTGTTTTTTGTTTTTTCTTTTTATTTTTTTATTTTTTTCTGACAAGCTTGTCAGGACTGGATGGATGTGAATGGCGGAGCTTGGCTCGCCCGGCAGCTGCGTGATGAGACTCAGATCATCGCCACTTGGACACAGCGCCAAGTAATTCGTACTTTGGAGGTTTTGAAATGCACATGTCAGGCCGAGGTAAAGTGAAGCTTCCTTCTGGGGTGATGTTCAAAGGGGAAATGTAGGGAGCCAGTATTCACGAGACGCCCAATCAAAAACTTGTTCGTGTGCCATATATCGATTTGTCCATCCTGACAGCAAACTTCCAGTGTCCCTTGTTTCCTGTTTGTGGAGGGGAGTTCCCTCTGCAATCAACCAAACTAGGGTGACCTTTTCCCATAGGCAGTGGAAGTCTGGTCGTTGATGTGTTCTAGTCGGCACGGAATGACTAGGCCATCATCCGGTTGCCAAAGAAACCCGGGGTTCAAGTGCAAGGAAGCCACACAAACGGGGGAAGCGTTGATCAAGAAGTGACTGCTTGAAGTCGGGCCCCTTCCTAGTGACATGTTGTTCCACAGAGGCCGCCCCGATTGATGACAGGGGGCTCGACATTCGTTTGTTTGCAAGCTGCTCATGTCAAAGTGAGGTCCAAAGCGGGTTCTGTTTTTAGATCATGCTTGCGGGGTGGAGCATTGTTCGCACGCAAGCCACACAGGGATGAGTTCACCTTTCAGATGTGCAGATCATTTACCAAATCGCATCGCCAGACACTACCCTGTTTGGGTTTTGGCCTTTTTTTGGGCAGAGATGTGTCCGAGAATGTCGGTATTTGCAGGTCTGAGTGGCAAGTGTCCTTGTTCCCAAGGCTCAGAAAGGTACGTCGAACTAATGTTTGATTGCACATGTGGCCATGTTTTTAATGGGGACCACCCTCCAAAAAGGTGGACGCAAATGTCCCAGGTTAATGATGTCCACCGAATGGTCCCCATTTGAAACTGCTGTTACATGGTGTTGAATGTTCCATTTGTGTTTATGTCTTTTTCCAGAAAAAAGAAAGAAAATGATCAATGAAAGTCATACCCAGCCGCCCAAAAGAGGTCACCATACCCACCATGACTTTGCCTTCTTTTTCAAATGCGTACCAGTCATACCGTTTCAGGAATGGTCTTGTTGGAAGCTGGTTTTAGGCACAACAAACCAGAGAAAATGACAAGAAGCTGCGCAATCCCCACGAAAAGCTAGATACTCCTGAACAACCTTGGATAGTCCCCACAAAGAGCTGGGCCCCCCCAAAACAAAAACGCACAGTGCCAGCCCTGCAAGGCCCTCACAGCCGCTGCTTTTCCATTATGATCCTCATCCCAACCCGTTCGCAACTGTTTCCCAACTCTTCTCCAAGCGTTTCCCAACTTGTCCCAAACTTTTCCCTGTTCTCAACGGCTTCCCAATTTGTCCCAACCTTTTCCTAACTTGTTCCCAATTTGTTCTCAACCTTTTCCCAACTTTCTCCCAACCTTTTCCCAACTTTTGTTACCAACTTTTTGTCGAACATTTCCCCACTGTTCCCCGACCTGTTTCCCGTCCCTTTTTCCCAACTTGTTCACAACCTTTCCCAATTTTGTCCCAACCTTTTCCGAGCTTGTTCAAAACCTTTGCCCAACTTTTTCCAACTTGCGTCCCAACCCTTTTCCCAACTTTGCCCCAACATGTTCCCAACTTATTCCCAACCGTTCTGCACATTTTTTCGCCATTTGTTCCCACAGGCAAGAGGGATTAGTGCCCTGATGATGAGCCCAACTCCAGAAATTCCTTAGTTCTGGTCATACTCTCAATCCGATTCTTGTGCATTTTGTGCAGCCTTGAAGAATGAAACATTTCACTGAAGAGACCTCGTTTGCAAAGGCCCGAATCGTTATGTAAAGGTTTTTGCCGGGCCTCGTGCGCATGTTTTCTTTGGCAGGTGGTGGAAAACGCGGGGCACCAGCTCTTCCTGGACAACCCCCAGGCCTTCAACGCCGCGGCGTTGCGATCTTTGGGCCATGGGCCCGCCAATGCGGCAGACCTCTACCGCCAGCTCTGAGGCCCCGAGGCTCAAACACCGCGATGGAAAAGCCGCGGAACCCATGGGGTTTTGGTGGCCCCCCGTGCGGTTCCTTAGGTGTTTCTGTCAGGCTCTTGGTTGGTTTAGTGGTAGTTTCAACGAACTTAACCCACTGAAAGTTAGTGACTTTTGGCAGGGGATCCGAAAGAGGGCAGCCCAGGGAAACCCATCAACCAGAAGTTTCCCCGTCCATGGTATCAGCAGGTCATGTTGAACGCCTCAGTCTGAGCAACGAACAATCACTGGTAACAGTTGAACAGTTGTAGTCTGCAGTTGGCTAAGGAGAACGAGAACGGGGACCACCCCCCCCTCCCGGGCAATTTCCCGTATTTGAAGCCATCCAGCCGGAAGGCCTGCGCCATGTCGTCAGTCGCTCATGCCGCCATGCCTTCCCGGGGGCGTCGGGCTTGACGCCCACGTGGCGCTCGCGCTTTGGTCAGCCGTTTCTTTGGTGCATTGTGCTTGGATGTTAGGACTTCAACTTGTTTTTAGCCAACTAACGGGTTTTTTCCAGATAACCACTAAAAGTCAAAAACAACTTTTAGCAGGGGAGCAGAGTCCTTCTTTCCGGGCATGCTCCTTCCTGACTCCAAAAGGTCTGAGTGTTGATGATATACCGCGTCCTTCGGCAGACAGTGGGCCCTGGGCCCTGACCCCCAGGCAAAATTACGTCCCGTCCCAGCAGCCCCCTCTTTTGGGGATTCAACCGGAGCCCCGCGAAGTGGGATATTCGTTTTCACGACAACCTCGCAAGGCCCAAAACCCCCCTGGGCCAATGAGGGAGCCGTGGAAAGGCTGTTGAGTACCTTGAAAGCCAAGGAACCAAATGGGTTTTGACTTCCGGGCGCTTTGGAGAACTCCAAGGTTACCACCCCCCCCACCCCCGTCCCCCCGCAGTATCTATGGAGACGCAAACGCCTTGGAAATTCAAGATCCCCATCTCTGAAGTTGACACTGGGAGCGCAACCACAATGATACTGTGGATGGACAAATTCCTGCACCACTTTGAACCATGCGAAACCATTATTGGGGAAGTCGTGGTGCAAAATGGACTTTGTGCATCCACAGTAGGAATCCAATGTAGAGGTTGGGGGCGTGTCCCACCTCAAGCCTCAGCGGCCGTTGTTTTTTGCCATGCCGTGCGATTGGAAGCACGACAGGGGCGTTACAGACCTGCGACCGGCCAAAGGCACCACCGTTGCAACTCCGAACGCTCACCGAATGGCAGCAGATGGGAGAAGTCACTGACGGGGCAGCGGGAAGGGCTTCTTGTTGGGATTTCATAGCTGGGAAGTCTTCATGTTGTCTGGGGTAGACTTAGGATACATTTTACATTTTGCCAGTGACTCAAAGTGAAACATAAAACAAAAAGCAAAACTGGGCCTAACTCCAATCATTTTATCAGATCGCTGATGGCTTGCTGAGCTTTTAGTGGGTTGCTCAGTGCGTGACCACTTGCAGGGGTGACAACAAAAACATAGCTCTCCAGCAGCATGGCAAGTGGCATTCTTGCAAAGCCTTTCGGTAGGGTGCTGCAGTCACCATTGGCTTTTTTCGGTATCCTGCATTCTGAGAGCTCGAATTAAAATAAGGCTTCAATCATTTGGGCAGCCATGGAGTTCAACATCAGATTGAGCGAAGTGAGTTGCCGTATATACAATGAATGTTCTGCTTCGTTGTGTTTTTTGTGGGGGTGGGACCCCGTTTTGGCTTCCCAGAGCCATCCCTCAACTTTAAGCGGCCATGTTCGGCATACGCAGTCCGATCAGCTTCCCTTAGGCCGAAATGACTAAAGTCCACCTCCAGCAAGAGCAACTCACCGTCCTGTTGACAAATGTCCTGTTGACAAGGGTCCATGGGTGGGTTGCCGTTCCCTCCCCCCCCCCCTCCCCCTGTGTCTGGTAAAGGGCTTCTTGAGGGAACGCACGGGATGGTTGCCGGACCATGGGACCCTTTTGTCACCAGAAGCTACCCTTCCCTCCACCAACATAGCATTTGCGGGAGGGTGCCGGGAAGATAATGTTCCTATTCAAGGGACCCTCTGTAGGGTGCCACGGTAGTGAGATGGAGGGTAACCTCCTATGGGCCAAAGCAATTGGGCTTCCCATGGCCTCAAATCAGCTTGCCGGACGTAAGCACCGGCTTCCACTTGGCTGATAGATTCCCGTACGCTATGTGGCCATCACCGGCCATCGAACCCAGGGAACAAAGCAACCGCCGAACCCAGTTGGGTCTGCCTTTTGCGATGGTACTCTTTTTGGGGTTGGTTTAACGGGACACCAATTGAACAACCATCTTCTTTTTTTTTTGGGGGGGGGTCCCTAAACAAAGACACGCCCAGTTTTGACCTACGTTTGCCGAGCCGTTTTAGCTGGCTTTCGGTCCAGGTTTCGCGTTTCGGATGGCCAGGGATCTCCAAAGAACGAGGAGTACACGTCCCGTGTCGCGGGCACCATGTCCAGGCCAAAATGTGCTTGCTTCATTTTCAGGTGTCTCCATCATCCCGGAACAAAACAATAATAGTCCTTGGTGGTTTCCAGCCATCCGGTTCCTTAAGTTTTTTGGATGTTTAGTTGGTTTAGTGGAGGTTTCCGTTTAACCTATAAAAAGTTAACTTTCAGCAGGGAATCTGAGGACAGCCCAGAATTGAATACCTTGTTGGGATCGTACTTAAGGCCTGATTGCTGGAATTTCAACTATGGAGCACGGTGGGATTGTGGATGCTTAAGACGTCACCTGTTGGGTCCCATACAAGGGCCTTTCCTTTTGGTGGGGTGATGTTTGTGTCTTTGCTGTTGGTTTTGCTTTGTGTCCTTTCCCACGGCCGCATGTTCCTTGTGAAGGTACAGTAGTTGGAGCAACCCTGTTCTAATTGTCCCAAAGTTCAGAACGCGCGTTGGGATCGGATGGCGCTCCTCCCTCGCGGAAAGAGCAACCCTGCTCACATCCCAAAGGCACTGCCCAATTTCTGGGTGAATTCTAGCGACCTCACGCGACCTCACCCCAAATGGTGGTTTATGTGAGGAATAGCCCCCAAACCACCGCAAGTGTCAGGCTGGTGAACTATCATAATTCACCCAGCGATTTGGGAGCACACTCAGACCGGCGGGAATGCGAGCGGGAAGTCCCTCGGCGCAGGCTGGTGGCGGCGGCAGAGGTTCTCTTGGCAGTGCGCCAGCGCACCTTGAGGCAAGTTTCGTTTCTTAGGTGGCTGTGGGTCAAAACTGTTTTGGTACCGTTTTGGGGTAGGTGTATCACCCAATTTAGTCTTTTTTAGTGGGGATTGGGATGTTCACTGGGGGTACTGTGTTTGTGTTTGTGTTTGTGTGTGTGGTTGTTTTTGTTTGTGTGTGTGTGTTTGTGTGTGTGTGTGTTTGTGTGTGTTTGTGTGTTTGTGTGTGTCTGTGTCTGTGTCTGTGTCTGTGTGTGTTTGTGTGTGTTTGTGTGTGTTTGTGTGTGTTTGTGTGTGTTTGTGTGTGTTTGTGTGTGTGTGTGTGTGTTTGTGTGTGTGTGTGTTTCTGTGTGTGTGTGTTTGTGCGTGTGTGTGTGTGCGTGTGTGCGTGTGCGTGTGCGTGCGTGCGTGTGTGTGTGTGTGTGTGTGTGCGGAGTGGCAGAAAACCCTGCCACCAAAACCTCTTTCTGTTGCAGCAGGGGGACCAGGCGTCTTGCTGCTGACCTGGTCTAACAAAGCTAGGCAGCAAGACGGGATACCGGAGTTGGCCACTCCGGCGTACCTGCATTTCCGTGATGCCGTGATTCTGAAAGTCCATTTGGCCCCTTTGGTTGCGGCGCTGTTTGTGCTTCTTGTTCTTTCGGGTAACGTGTTCGCTGCTAGAGGGAAGCCGAGTGCATCGCGAGCAGAACCCAGTCGAGACTCACCAGTTGTACTCGAGACTCACCAGTTGTACTCGAAAGATTAGCACTCTCCATCTGGAGTTTAAGTGTGTACACCCCATTCGTGGGGAATCCTCGGGTGTACCCATTGTGTGACCCCGGGCCGGCTCTGTCGGAAAATTTGACCTCAACGTGCTTATCATAGAACAGCGGAATTTCACATTTAACCAGGAACGAGGTTTCACTAAAGGGAAGAATGCCACCAGACCATAGTGACGTCTCACCACAGCGGCTGGCTGCCGACTTTCATTGCATTTGCTGACCATTGGTTGAACTTGTTGCTCGTATTATTGCGGTTGACGATTGTTGATTTGTATTTGCTTTGCCTTGAACATGTCGATCGACCATTGCAGCTGGGGCCGTTAACTTGCATTTGCATTGATTTGAATGTTGTCGGGTCCGATTCTCTCAAGGTGGAAGTGTGCAGATTCAGAGTCAGTTGAGTCACCATGTCTCGACGTGATGATCGTGATAGATCCAGGACTCGGCGCAGACGTGATCGGAGTCCGTCCCCTCAAGCTCACAAAGCACGCCGACGTGAGCACAATGACAACCAGGTCTCGGAGAACATGGATTGGAACAACTTGGCTTCATGGCAACACAACTCCGGCTACAACGCTGCCAACAACTTTCCGATGATGCCTACCAACTTTCAATCGACTCACAATCCCACACAACAATTCCAATACCCAGCGATCAACTACATGATGCCGATCCCTCCAGATCCCACGCCATCCAAGTTCATGCCACCAGTGATGCCACCACCGGTTACTACTTCCCAACCTACACCGTCACCTGGACCTCCTGCGGCTCTACCGGTTCGTCCTCAGAAAGCCTGGCTTACTCCCTCGCCTGACTGGACACCTGGAGATGGCATGTTTGATGTCAATCAGCTCTACAACTTCAGCCTGCCCATGACTGTTGCCAACACTCCGCATGGCAACCTTCGCGACCTGTCAGGCATGGATATTAGGGACGTACGCCTGGTTCAGGTTATCCACGGGGGCCTCACCAACTGGCTACTCAGGCCGTTTGCACATGGCCGATTCGTGACGTGGGAAGGCTTTCGCACCCGCACCGAGGCCTTACTTTGGAGTACCTGTTCCAAATTACTACGAAGATCACAGTCACTCAACCTGCTCACCCTGGAAAAGGACCTTGCCAACACGCTGGGTCTCAACATCGATGACTTCAATCAGCGCATCAAGGTCCATGACCATTTGGCCAACTTGGTGCTTCAATTTCTTCAACAGCATCACACCTCTCTCGCACCTGCCGCCCAGACCGAGGACATGGTCAAAAAGTTCAATGATTTGAATCGTGCCCACGAACTTCTCCAAGCTCAGTATTCCGCATCACTTCGCGCATCGACCTCTCCCACGATGACAAGCCAGAAGGATGATGCAGAGTTGGTTACACCGCCACCGGTCAACCACACACCATCCTCGTCACCTGCCAGCTCCCTTCCCACAGCCAGCGCAGCCGCCCTGGATGGCAAGTCGTTTGATAGCGTGGTGCAACCTCGGATCATCCAGTCTCTTCACGGAGTGTCGTCACCGCCGTCCAAACCGGCGGCGTCACAATTGCTCACCATGAACAGCACGCCGGATGAAGTTGTCAAGTACTACACATGGACCAGTGACCAACCTCGCCTTTTTCTCAAGCAATCACCCACAACAACCACTTTGGCATCGCTGGTTAAGTGGGCCAATCACCCGACCCGGCTCAACGGCAACAAGTCATTAGATTCTATGGCGACGCAGCTCCTTCAGGCGCGGCAACGCATGCCGAAAGGCGACGCGCCCACGCTCGGGGCAATGGCAGCTTCGTGGGGATTAGAACCCGGCTATCTTACCAAACTCACTGAGAAGGCATTGAGTCACCTCATCGTGACGGCTCGTCTACTGTGTGGATGAGAAGGCATCATGATGACCTTCGTTCTCATATGAGCCCGGAGCGGCAACAATGTCACGGATGAGTCCAGGTGAAAACTCGTCCGTCAAGTGTCTGCGTTGCACCAGATTGATCTTGTACTTGCTCGTTCTTGCATTGTCTCTTGTGTGATTGTCTGTGATGCTTGTATTCATGTCGCCGCCTTGTGGTAGATTTCGTTGGTTGCATCTCACCATGTTGGATGAACTTCGCCGCTGCGAAATCTATGATGATGTTGCACAATGGCAGTCGCTGGACGACCTTCTGCACTCGTTGACCATATTCTCTACGTGCTGGCAGTACTGTTTTCCTGGACTACCACCACCGTCGATTCCAACTGAGGAGTACGAATCCATCACACAATTGCCGTGGCTGGGTCTCATCCTCGAGGTCTTAGTTGTGGTCCGGATAGCCCTTCAGATTCCGAATCACGCTATGTCAAACTCTCAGCACACCGTGGCCAACAGGTACGAGCTTCACAGATGTCGGTGCACTGCCTATTTATTGATTAGTTTCTTACAACGTCTCATTTCACAAGATCACGGCTACTTCCCACCGTTCTTTGAAGTCCTTCACTTCTACAAGACTTCTCTCTTGTGTGAAATCATGCACTCTACTTTCGCTGACACGCGGCATCTACGCTCATTGCGGGCGCGACTTCCTGACCTCTATGACTTCATACATGATCCAGGTCATCACCAACAACCGTGCGTCTACATTCGACTTTGCCCATGGCACACACCATACTATGTTGGGGCGACTGATCAGGATGTTCTACGTCGTGAACACTCACGCAGTCGCAAATTTCTACAACTACTTCGTGGACGGCATGCCTTCTTTGAACCAGCGCTTCACTACTGGAAAAGATCCAATACTTACTGGCTCTTCTGTGCTATACCAGTGGAAATCAAACTACCAGTTTCCTCGGTGTGGGTTCAAGAAAGCAAATGGCAATACCTGCTACGCCCGCATTTGAATGCGCCCTGGGTACACAGAATCTTGCGCAAGGTGGGCTTCCGGGAACATCTTGTGGATTTTCGACGCCACTCGCTGTCGTCTCCCACTTCCCTCAGCTTGCACAAGCGCTTTCGACGACGACTACATCCGGATCTCCAACGGCAACTACGACCTCACATCCAGGATGACGTCCAAGCCCATTACTCGATTCTCTATCAGCTGGGATCTAATACAGGAGCGTCGTTCCAAGTCATGCGTGACCTACTGTCGGCGGCTTTCCCTCCCACTCAGCTGTATTACTTATTGCGGCTCGCAGTCTTTGTCAACGAGCCCTTCCGCTCCAAGGCGCAGAAACTCCTCGCCCAGGTGCTGCGCAAACGACGGCTACAACCACCCACCACTTTGACACAGCTACTCTTACCGCCGCTACATGTCCGGAATTGGAAAGCTCTACTTGGCACATGGTTACAAAGCTGGATTGCTTCTCATCGGGATTTGTTCCCTTCTCTTTTCATTCCAAAGATCAGGGTTGTGGAAACTCGCAGCGCCACATTGGGCGACAAGATATACAACTACCGCACATGGCAGCGCAAATGGACTCCTGAAACATCCTTTCCGTGTCGCTGTCTGGACATCGATGATCACCATCTACACCGTGCACATGGTCACGCTGTAATGGTGGATGAGTTTTCTCGCATCAATGCGGACATTGACGTTGAAATCATGGCCGCCTCAATGAAGGATCAGTTTTTCGGTGATGTCGACTTATTGCATCAACGTTTCACCACACAGCTTCGCAAACTTGCTCGCCGATGGCATGTACATGGTTCCAGTCTCCTTTCAGATCTACAGCCGGTTGTGACTCAGTTAATGGACACTCATCGGATGAACCTCCAAGATCGGGCTTATTGGTCATCGTTATCGTTGCAACGCACTGTGGCTTCTTTGTCTTCGTGGGTTGTTATCCCAGCAGATCATTTTCCCTCCCGCGCACATGTGATGTGCCCGTCCTTGTTTGCCATACTGATGCGAAAGACATTCTGCTCGGGGGACGTCTTCTCACTTTGTCGCGAATCCGCAGCATCCTTTCGCTCTGAAGTGGTAACCACGGTACCTTCTCTCCTACGTCAACGATATGCATGGGGACTTCGACTTCAAGCACCGTTGCCCACAGCACGCATCCTCCCAAAGCCGACCAAGGACTGGCAGAAAGCTCGACCCATCATTTCATTCTTTCGCACATGGGCAGCTCCCTTCCTCACGGTCTTCGGTGCACTCATATTTGAACTTACCAAGGCTGCCTTCCCCGACATTGCAGGTCAACTTTCAGTACAAGAACTTATCCAGCAGCTGTGGGAAGCACTGTCAAAAGCAGATCCTGATGAGTACATCCACCTGGTGTCGCAAGACCTGTCAGGCTTCTTCACGTCCATTCCTACGGAACGATTCCACCAGGCGCTTCAAGTGCTTCTCCATCGATACGATCAAGTTGTTGGCCTTCGCAGTTCCTCACAATGGTCCGTGTACGAAGTCAAGTCAGATCATCGACGCCGTATGTTCAAAGGAAAGTGGCGCCGTCAAACCAAGATCCCTCGAATTTTTTCGTGAACAAGATCTCCGGCACCTTCTGGACTTTGTCATTGACAACAGTCACTTCGAGATCAACGGATACTTGTTCCGCCAAGAACGAGGAGTCGCTATGGGATCACCAGCCGCGCCACCGTTGTGCAATTTGGTCGCTACGGTTGAGGATTTCTTCTGGCACCAAACCATGAGTTCTTTGCGGTTCTGCATGCCCGACATTGGTGTGATTTGGCATGAGCGCTACGTAGATAATCGTTTCATTCTCCTTCGAGACTAAGCTCCACACTCGCCCGTGCTCATGAACTTTCTTTCCCTGGAATTTTATCGCCCGCCAGTAATGCTTGAGGTCCAACATGATGACAAAGTACTGGGTTACCGATGTGATTCTTCCTCCAGAACTATTACACCACAGCTACCTGATCATCCCTCCCAAATCAAAGGAATTCGGAGTGCCAATGATCAGATGTTCACTTATTCTTCTTGGTCTTCTCGCTCGTGGCTCATCATACGCGGTGCACAACCGGCGGTTCAGCAACAACATGGGCTCGACGCTCTCAAACGCCTTTATGAGGCCAAAGGTTTTGAATCCCACCTTCTGCGTGACGTTCGGCGTCGACTCGGGACAAAATCTGCATGTGAGCTTGTCATTCTGTCTCTTCTTGTGCATGCTTGAGACAGTTGTTGTTGCATTGTGCTTTGTTTGCATGTAGCTGGCTCAGAACCATGGCGGAATATATGGTCACCAGCCTTCTGCGTTCTGACGGATCAGTACAAACCACGAGCCGCGTGACGCTCGAGCACCTCCCCAACTTCATCAACGGCAATGAGATCCAAATGTTCATTCGGACTCACGGCATAGCACACCAGCAAAGTGTGCAATCCCACGGCCCGTCACGTGACGTACCAGCACTCACTGGGCAGCCCCGATCGCGTTCCCCCCGATCACGAGTTCCGCGGATCCAGCTCACACCGGGCCCGCAAGGGCATTCGGATGAGGAGGAGGATTGGGGTGAATGGAGGAGTAGTGGTAGACGCGCCCATAGTGATCAAAGGAGGCCACGCTCGCCTCCGTTTCCTCCTGCTCATGGCAGTCCTTCTGAGAACCGCATCGCGCTGGTGCCTCTCCCAGTTCGTCGGCAGGTGCCTGATTTGGGGATTCATCGCTTCAAGCTGCGCACTGGGTGCCGGATCGAGGAGATTGCCATCGAAGTGAATGATGTCCTCTACTACACCTTGCCTTCGATTGCCGCCTTGGTATTTCCTGAACCAGAGCTGTTGAAGAAATCATGGGAGTCGGTCTACAGGAGCCTCATGCCGCACCGACGCAGTATCATCGAAGATGAACAGCGGGTCAAATCCATTTCGGAGTTTCCGTTTGCTCAGCCACCACATGGGGTTCCGGGACGCTGGACGGATCAAGTGGTCAAGGACATTTCGGACTTCTTCCAGATCTCATGGCGGTCACTATCGCAGCAACTCATCGTCCAGCTCGGCATTTGCGAGGAGAAGTGGCCATATATCAGCAGAACCACACGGACGTTTCACCACTTCTCCGCGGACAAAAAGAACTCGCAGAAGAACCTCTTTGGGATCATCTTCTCATTTGAGCCACGCCGATCGTTGCCGGACAAGCATCGCACTCAATCGCAGTCCACATTTTTCTGGTCCCATAACACCAATATGCAGGCTGCCATGCAAATCCTGCGTGATGAGGAACTGATCCGACCTTCGAAGTGGCAAGAACATCCTTCCCCCAATCGTGAATGCTCCAACTGGAACGAAGTCTGGTTGCCTCCGATGGGATTCTACTGCAGGGGCAGCCTCCATTCTCAGGAAGCGGCAATCCAATCTGCAGCGCAGTTCGGTGGAATTCGGACGGACCGCCCGGTATGCATTGGTGGCTCTGCTCGTCTCCGGCAACAGCATTGCACTATACCCCGCGGCGGCGTGTACGCGGACATAGCAGCCTCCCATTACTATGATTGCATTCACGCCAAAGATGGCAGGTGGAAACTCCGGTCTTCGATTGCAGTGCCCAGCTACATGGGCATGTTCTGGTGAACCATGGTGGCATGCCAGTACAATAGCGTTGCTACTGACCCGACGTGGTGTGCGCTTTGTTTTCATGATGTGCATCATGACGCTCCTCTTCCGGAAAA
>CAUJNA010003211.1:771377-805615 GCA_963377175.1 Effrenium voratum
GTTTGTGTTTGTGTGTGTGGTTGTTTTTGTTTGTGTGTGTGTGTTTGTTTTTGTTTGTGTGCGTGTGTGTTTGTTTTTGTTTGTGTGTGTGTGTGTTTGTGCCTCTTACCTTGAGCACAGTGAAGTTTTGGTGATCTCAACGAACTGGCGGGTACAGCGAGCTTGGGCCCATGATGAAGGCTTCTGACTTGAGGATACGTTTTCCAGCCTCAGCCTCACTTCATCGTTGCTGATTTTTGACTTGTGGCGAAAGGCATCAATGGTCTGATTCATAAGGTGGAAGGTGGTTGTTGTTCACGTGTTGGACAGGCGTTGCAGCTTCGTGACGACACACACACACACACCGCTTAGATCACAGCTTTGATTCCGCCCTTTGGGACGAGACAGGAGCCGAGTCCTGGGGCCGAGTGGGACCCGTCCTCAAGGTAAGGACCATGTGTTGAAGCGGCTGGCCGTTTTGATGGAGCCTTGTCCGGTGCCTTGAGGACCCTTGAACGGATGCTGGCCATTTGTCCCCTTACGCTGTCTGCCGAATTCTGGATGTCGGATTTCGGCCAATGGACATCCCAAGAGGATGGATACTCATGTTTGTCGGTGTTTAAAGCTTCAAATCGTCGTAACCTTGTTGGTACAGGTCCAAGTACAGGGGATCCACCCCTGGGTTCCCCACTAGTGTTGACCCCGGATGAATAAACCACTGTCTATGAATATGGGGGGGGGTTCCCTCCAAAAGTGATAAATTCCCACTAAAGCCAGGGACAGCCCCATTAAAAAAACAAACAAACAAAACAGGGGTTTATGAATCTGGGGTCAACATTCAACGTCAGCTTGGGCGATTTTTGGGGATCCCGGGACAGTTTGGGCAGGGCCTTGGAAGAGCTGAACGAGCAGCTCACCAAGCAGCGGGGCGCCCTATCGATGGTCTGGAAAAATGCCTCCTATAAGCTTCCCCCCAAAATGATGTCACACGGATAATTTTGGGAAGTTGGAGGTTGGAAACCTTGAGGGGATGGGAAATCTGGTTTGTCCTGGGAATCCTTAACTTTGGTGCATTTTGCCAAGGGATGTTAGGACTTTAACTTTTTGCCAACTAATGGGTTTTTGCGTATTAAACCACTAAAAGTTAAACACTTTTAGCAGGGGAGCAGAAAGCAACCGAGTTCCATGATTGTCGCCAACGCTTGGTGCGCAAAAATAAATTAGAGGTAGGGGTTCACATTGATAAAAGGGTCCATCCAATACTTGTTTCCCACGATTTCCCTTGATTGGCAAAAAGAAATACTCTGTGGTTAAAGGGGGGCCTTATAAATTCCAGTTACAGGTAGGGACAAACGTGCCGGTCTAAAAAAGTCGGCATCCTTTTGGGCCAGAAACTGTCAAGGGAACTTGGAAAGAAAGTGGGTCCCCGCACATATTGAACCCATCTTTGGGCGGTAGGGTCTCAAGCCGTATCTGCGATCCGGAAGGAAACCTCCCACATTCCCCCCTCCCGTTGCACTAGTACCCGGTTTGACACTATTTGCTTCTGCCTTTCTTTGTTGAATGCGGCAATGCGTTTGACGTTTCGATGGGGCCAGCATTTCCCAATGGATTTGCCCTTGTCCCATTTTCAGTGGAGGTGCTCCCTCTAAAACCAACTCGCAACAAGCAACGCCCTTTGTTCCCATATTGGAAACCATTCATTGAAAACATATAATCGGTTGGCCTTGACAATTGTATGGAGGCTTCAACGATAGCAACCTCACAAGAAAGCGCTTGCCATTATCGCCAAGCATCTGCCATTAGGCGAATGATATCGGGAATCAATCCCCGCTCTCACCACAAACGGCCGGGGCGGATCGGCTAACTTTTCCGCTTGCAAGCTCAGGTGGTTCCGTGTTTCTTGGCTGCAGAGCTGCGTGAGTGGATGAACCTTCTCCTAGGTCCCCCAGCTGGGTGCCCTTTTTATCCCCCATTTTTTGGGGAGGGTTCCCCTACTAAAATAGACTACAGAAAAAAAAGGTACCCTTGTTCTAACCTCTCTAGTGGAGGACCTAGATTCTCTCATGGTGGACCAACATGAGATCCGGGTTCCAAATGAGGCCCTATGCCTGTGGCGGGTTGTGATGCTGGTATTGTCCTGGATAGGGATTCTTGGAAAGCCCATATCTAAATGAAGTGCATAGGATTGGCCAAATAGCATGAACCTGTTGTACCTTTCAATCAGGAGCACAGCAGCATGGGATGAAACAAATCCGGCAACTTTATTTGTATTGGAATTTCGTATTGAAAGGGTGGTGACACTTTGACACGAGAGGGTTGAATAGATTGCTGGCTGCGGATATGACATGTCATTTGCATCGAACTTTTCCTTGCAGAACTGCTCATTCTCCGCCATTCACTTGCAATCAAAGCGCATAATATGCGGTTTTCATGTTAACCAGTGTTGGCCAGCATGGTTTGTTATACAGAAGTGTCAAGCTTGATATTTCAGATCACTTGGACACTGCTTCGTGAGCGTCGGGACCAACCATTTTCTAGGGGGGTTCCTGGAATGTAGGGGGACACAGCATAGGGCAGCCGCGCAATTCCAGTCCGCTTTCCGTGCGAGTCCATGGGTTGTTCACCGATTTTACCCCTTGTCCAATGATCGGTGAAGTGAACCGGCGGGTTTTGGAAGACGACCATCCTCTTCAAAACTAACCTGGTCTTCCATGATTGTTTCTTGACCATTCAATCCACTTTTTCAGCCCAAAGGAAACCACTTTTTGTTTTGTGGCTGGGTGAAACCGCCTCTTTGTTGCCTAGCAACTTGGATTTGATTTCACCCTCTCTCAAAAGGGTCCCCGAGGTGAACTCCGGGAACACCGTGGCGGCAGGCCTCGCAGCGCCTTGGATCGAACCTGCAGTGGTGTTCATGTCGGTCGCAAGCGAAGAGGCTCTCTCGACAAGATGCTAACAACGAGCAATGGACATGTTGTTTGGAGGATGCTCCTTTTGGTGTCTGAAGTCAATGAGCATTGACCAGTGTATAATTTTCATTCAGGGTTCTTGGAAAGATGGACGGAGTTTGCGGGTGAAAATCGAGCTTGAGTTCTCCAAGAAGGTGCCCAAGTAAGCTTCTGGGATCTTATTGCAACCAGGATGGATGACCGGTGGATTTGATGTGGGCTAATGCCATTTTTAGGAGATGATCCGAAACTTGGGGGGAGCCATTCCCTATGAATCTGGGGTGCACCCGAGCAGCTCATGTTTACTTCAGGTGTGGGTTTTGCTTGCAGGATCGGTTGCTGCTGGCAACGCTGGCTGACGTCTCAGGCGACAAATAACCCCCTAGATCTGCAACTTTGAGTCAAAGGAAAACACGATGGATCGACTTGCATCACCAGCTAGAAAAGGTCGAAGCGACATTTGGCTGCTTCAGGCGACTTTTTGTTTTGTTCCTTGTTGGTTTCCAAGAATGGTCATGACTGTATTTGGTGGCACAAGGAAAGTTTCTTAGCAGCTGCTTCTTTTTGTGGGTTACCAAATTCCAAGTGGCAGTATCCCAAAAGAGCTACCAACGTAGTCTTCCAGGAGCAACCCTGAATATGAATGTGATCACATCGCATTTCGGCTTCGCAATATTTTCCTCGTTTTTGTTTAGGGGTCTATTGAAGTGGCATCTTGACAACTACCCCGATGGTGACTGACAGGAAATTCGCACACAGGAATGTTGAGAACCTGTGAGACCTCCTGGAAGACAAGCTTTGGCCAGTATGTACTATAGGTATGAGTATCAATGAAATTTAGGCACAGAACCAGGGAAGCCCTTTGCACTCACTGACTCCCTTACAACATAGGGCCCTTGTCAGCAAACATGTATACTGTATATGCCTGCGTTCACATATTTGCAAATATGTTGCAACCCCCCCCCCCCTCGTGGTCATGGTACCCCATTGAGGGCTGGTTATGGGTTGAGGATGGGTTAGTTTCCGGGTTTCAGCTGGGTGGGGAGTTGGCTCGCATATATCTGCATATATATAATATATAGATAAATGAATATAGATACATGTATATACATATATAAATATACCTTATATATACACCTTATAATAAATATACACACCTTATATATACAATATCATGTACCGACCACAACGTGGGTTTGCGAAGGCGGCCTCCGCAGGTGGCCTCCTTCGGCTCGCTCTTCGTGGCGCCGCCCATGGGCGTGGCGCTGGGCGCCTCCAGCGCCGCCATGGGCCTCGGCAGCCGCACCGGGGACGCCGTGGCGGAGGCGGCGCCTTGGAGCCAGGGCTGTGGGGCGGTGGGGGGGGGGGAGGAGTCCTTTGGTTTGAGGGATCCCTTTTAGTCGAAACGTTGTATGTCAGCACGTTGTGGGTATGATCCCAGGTCTTTTGAACCTATCAAATTAGCTGCACCGCCGCTTGTAATTTGAATGGCAGGAGTGTGTGGCAGGAGCGGCCGCGCAAGTCAAACATGGGGCCGCGCAAGTAAAGCGCAAGTGAAGCGCAAGTGACGCAGTGATTCATCATCATCATCATCATCATCATCATCATCATCATCATCATCATCATCATCATCATCATCATCATCATCATCATCATCATCATCCGCATGGTCGAAAGAATCCGGAAGATTGCTAAATTTTCGCGCAAGTCGCGCGCAAGTCGTAGATGCCTTGGATCAGGAGTGGCCCATTTCTGTAGTTTGCATTTTCTTTGTTTCTGCAGATCCCAGCAATGAGTTGCAGCAGCAGCCAGCAGCAGCAGCAGCAGCCAGCAGCAGCAGCAGCAGCAGCAGCCAGCAGCAGCAGCCGCAGCAGCAGCAGCCGCAGCAGCAGCCAGCAGCAGCAGCAGCAGCAGCCAGCAGCAGCAGCAGCCAGCAACAATTTGCAGCGGTGTACACACCTGAGACCTCATACACTTAAGGGGCATGTTTTTGGGGGACCTCACTCTTATGAAGACCGCCGCTTGGATTTGCAATGAAAACTTCCTGGGATAAGAGTTTTAATGCGGTTTTTTTCCAGCTCAATTTGTTAAAAATGGAAGTGGGGGAGGGGGGTGAAGTCTGGAATTCCATTTGTGGTTCCAAAGTTCCAGGTGTTTTTTTGTTCAAAGGCTTCCCATCGAACTGTGTCCCATCAAAAAGTCCTTGTGTTAGAGCCAGAAAACAAGTCAACTCCGGACTCCAGTTCAATGATAGCTCCAGTTTGTTAGTAGGGGGCTCTTTTTCGAGCTTTTTGGCCGGGTTTGAAGGGGGAAGCCCGCCATTTTTTTGGGGGTCCTTATTTGGAAACACACTCAGAAGCACCCCGCCCACCCCCCCCCCCCCTTCGCCCTTATGACTCCTGGGACCCAAGAAAAAGTCGTCAGGGCGAGCTACAAAGAGAAAGGCAGCCGAATAAGTAGGTCTTGGGGTTGGCCCCTTGGGGTGGGGCCCTGGACGAGATGTGAAGTCTCAGAGTCTGGGAGAATGACCTCAACAGCCGATATGCTGATGAATACAGACCGGATTTAGGCAAGTCGCAGCCTGGTAGCAATGCTGCCCCACGACAGATTATGGACGAGGATCAGAAATCCCACGCCCATTTAGAGCAACCCACTTCGGAACAAGGACACTTTGTGAGAAGCCTGTTGATAGGGGCTTGAGGTACGCCCTGGTCCCTGAAGGGAAACCAACTCGTTTTGGTTTCCTATCCTTCTTGGCTATTTGGTTATTAGATCTGTGGACTTCAGGTTTTTGGTTGAACCAGGTGGGATTGTCCTTTGGACCCTCAAAACTTTCTGCAGACCACAACCAAGTGGCTGCCTTTTGGTTTCCCAGTCAACACCATAAACAAAGAACGGATCTACCCTCCCACCAACTAACAGGAAGTGCAAAACGGCCCTTTCCAAGAGGAATCCAAGAGGAAAGTGGTCTTTCCACAGGGGTCTGTGCACTTCCATGTTAGCTGGTGGGAGGGTGCACATGTTGTTGGGCGGAGGGGTCAACAGCGAGGAAGTATTTTACCTGATCTCACCGAGGACAAGGGCCGGAGCCTTGCCAAGCTCATGGAGGTGGACTCCACAGAGCAGCGCTTCGGTTGGAGGTGAACTCACCCCAGGTGGGTGCGCGATTTTCGTTTGAGCTAGGTCCCCCAGTATTGCCCTTTTACCCTTTTTTTGGGGAGGGTTCCCCTACTAAAATAGACTACAGAAAGAAAAAAAAGGTACCCTTATTCTATCCTCTCTACTGGAGAACCTAGTGAGGGTACCCTGTTTACCCTGATTTGAAGGGCAAGCACGAGCAAAACAGCCTTGATGGTTCATTTCTCCTAAGAGTGATGGATGACGGATAATTATCAACTTTTCCCGACCGGCTATTTGGCAGCAAGAGAAAGGTCTGTATGTTGCTTGTGTTTGCTTGTTTGTGCATTGCAATGGCCGCTCGCACTGTTTCACATTCTTCAAACGTTGAGGGGTCGATCTTCAACAATAACTTTGTGTTTTGTGTTTTTCAGGTCCCGACCAACAGAAGGTCGTTGTGTTTGTTGCATGATTCCCATGCGCAACCATCAAACGGTGAACCTTCTGTGGATAGCCGTGGGGTCAGAAGTCCAAAAACCCTCTTTTCTGCATTTTCCAGTTGAGCAGCACCCAATCGTGAACGGGCTTTATGGGGTCGACCCTCAAAAGCTCGGTGTTTTGTTGCATTCTCGAAACCCACTACGGATTGAGGGGTTGACCCTCAAAAACCCAGTGTGGCTTTGCATTTGTTAGTTTGCTAAGCAGCTTGCCGGCTGCCCAGCACCGGGAGTTATTCACTGTTGGCGGATCCGAAAACGGGCAGCCCAGAATCCATGCCATCGAGCCGATGTCGAGGCTCGCCTTCGAGTCCGTGGAGTCGGAGTTGCGCTGCGTCCTCGCCCGCGCGGCGGCGGCCGCCAAGCAGCGCCAGACCGCGCCCAAGGCGGCGGCCCTCGCGGCGTACGCCCAGACGGCGCGCCTCGGATGCGGACGCGGGGGCTTCCAGCTTACGGACTGAGAATACCCACCTGTTGACGGTAGGAGGCTATCACCTGACCAAACATGGCTCAATTGTCCATGGAACGTGTTTGACAAACAGGGGGGAAAGCAAGTCGTCATGTTTGGTTTGACCGTTACACTGGGATGTTTGGGGGAGTATGTGCGTTTTGCCGCCAACCCGTAGCAAGCAAAACCCTTTTGCCGCATAGAATTGTGTTTCCTGTGAGATTGAGGCACCTCGAGCAAAAATTGGGCCACTGGCAGAAAGCATTCAAAATTGACAGAAGAGCATCAGCACTGGGTCCCTCAAAAGGAGATTGCTCTGAACATAGGCGGTTGTTCGCGTAGCCTCAGTGCGGCCTCAGTCGTCGAACGCGAACCGCGATGACATAACCGTTCACTCTATTTAAATTTAGTTGTTGTATTTGTTTAGTCATGCCAACCCAACATGTCATTGCCTGTCATGTCCAGCTCGTTTAAGGCAGTGAGAGTTTGAGGAGGTTCCCGATTGTCCCAGTTGGATCTGGGTCCTTCTTCCCTTCTCGCAGATGTGGCTTTCAGGGCACACCCATCTGACATGAGCTTGATGAGGTTTGCTATGACAAACGGCTGTGATTGCTATGGCTTTAAGTAAGACCCATCCAGATTGATTGCTTTCAAGTGACCCCAAATGAGTGATGCACCACTATTTCACTTTGAGAAAGAAAAGGGGCCCACCTCCAGTGCATGACGCTGATGTAATCTGTTCCCCGCAGCAACAATACTTACCCCTCATTCATAATTGGTGCCTGTGGAGAACAAAGTAATTGAGTGCGGACAAATTGTTTTGTGCTAGCCAGTGCTCGAACACGAGGCTGCGTCCAAAGCAGCAGTTTGTCACCTCTCGCGACCTGGTGCCCGGACTGAGTTGATTCTCTATCGGTACTGCGCAAGTAAAGAAAAGAAACATCCTTGAGTAAGCGTAGCATTCAACCTGTAGTTCCCGATTGTTCCAGGGACCCGTGTTTGCAGAAATCGCCCAAAACAGGGCAGAATATAGGATCAACCTTGCAACATCCCATTGCCTTAAGAGGCCAATCCTATCCCCAAAAAAAAATTGGTCAGCATGTCCGATTTGCTACTTGAAGTAATCTCTTCTGCTTGGTTATTTGAAATTTGCAAGGAAAACCACGTGGAATAACAGCACATGGGAGAGGTTGACCAGATACATAGCGAGCCCCGCGAAAAATCCTCAAGGAGCCTTAGCCCAAGATGGCCTGAGGAATTTGGTGCTGGTGCGTTCGGCCAAGTACATCGCGCTGAGCCAGGCGGGATACTGGATACCGTATTTCGCAGACCGGGCCTTTTTGACACCCTTCTCTTGCCTGTTGAGTTGGCGATGCTTGCTTTTGGCAGACAGCCTGATTGGGAAGAAACAAGCTGCCTCCAGGTGTATTTATTTGATCTTACTTCAAAACCCAAGCCTGAAACCTGTTCGAGGAAAGCCTGAAAGGCAAGTGCAAACTGTTACCCTTCCTCATGAAACATAGAACCCGGGAGGTACCTGGGAGATCGATTTCTTGCAGGGACCCCGTGCCGGGTGTGATGTGGGAGTGGGACAGAAATTCCAGAGACTCCCTCCAATCATACTGTGGATGAGCGAAATCCTGCACTACCTAAAGAACCCTGGAATGATTCGATTCCCCTGCCAATACCGACAATCGTGATGGTTTCACATGATTCCAAAGTGATGCGAAATGGATTTCGCCCATCCATACCTCCCTTACAAAACACCAAAACACCAGCCGTGAATTCGGCATATGGAGTTACGGGCAGGACCTCCTTGCCCCCCCCCCCCCACCTATGAGTCAAACTCATAGTTCTTGCAAGTTCGAGGTACTGGTTGATGTCATTTGCTGATTAAGTCTTCCGCTGGTGGGAAACCAAAAACAGGACCCGATTCGGTGTGGGATTTCCTCCGGGTTAGGAGTTTCGCCTGCTTCTGTTAGGGCTTCCCTCCTTTTTTTCAGGAATGCTCCTGGTTGCGTATCCGATGTGTTTGGGTGTGTCTCCTTTGTGTTCTGTGTTTTTCAACATGGTTCTTTACTTTCTTGTCGAGGACTCTGTTTTGTCGACCCCTGACCTGCTTTTTGGACCCATAAGGCAAAAGGTGAAGCACCAAATTGTCAATCGCGCAATTTTGGGTAAACAAAAACTGGGTCCACTCCGTGTGTCCCCTGCCTTTTCCGAGTGTTTCTTCTTGGCAACCTGGTCGGTTCATCCTCGATGTCCAGGTTTGCGGGCGAGCTCTGACCTCCCCCCCCACAACTCCACCCATTCATCCACCCCTCCCAACTCCAAGTCCACTCCAACTCTACTTTGCATTTTGCCAAGGGATGTCAGGACCTCAACTTTTTGCCAACTTTTCCGGTTTTTTTCTGATTGAAACCACCAAGAGTTAAAAAACAACTTTCAGCCGGGGAGCGGAAAGCCAGCGAGTAAAAAATAACTCCAGGTGGCCCTGGGTCAAAACCTATGCCGATCCCATTTTGGGGCGGATGAAACACCCTGCCACCTTTGATGTTCACCAAGCGTACAGGGTTTCGACCCACAGCCATATGACAAGGAGCCAGCTAGTTGGTCCCTTTTTGGGGAACTAAAGCTACGCTCTCAAGCAGGGGCGCCACCCAGCTTAGATGTTGTAAGGGGTTTTGACAACCACAGCCAGGTGGTTCCAAATTTAGGGCGTTGAGCTACATCAAACCTCCAGTGCAACATCAAACCTCCAAAATTTAGCCCACAAATTTAGCGAAACCACTAAAAGAGAAAAAAAAGGCTTCGCAAAAAGCAACGAGTCCAGGTCTCCCCATGTTCCTGGGTTTCCTCGGTTTCCGAGCCCAGCGCCCGCTGTTACTCGAGAGGCGGGGGCCGAGGGCGTGGCATTGGCCGGGCGGCTGCTGGGCGGCGTGGGCGCCGGCCTGGCGGTGGGGGTGGCGGTGCACGGATGGTCCACCCTGAAGCCTATGCAGCGGCTCGGCCGGGTTTTTGAACGCGACTTTTGGTGGAGGGGATCCTCTCAACATGGCGCCAATCAGACGAAGTGGTCCAAAACTTGCTGCTTCTAATTGCTTAAGATTGTTTGTTTGTTTATGTTCCCACTTCTTTTTAGGGAGTCCATCACTGCTGGATTTTGTTTTTTCTTCCAGCGGGCTTAAGCAAATGGAAGTTTGTGGAGGGGATCCTCTTAAAATGTCGCCAATCAGACGAAGTGGTCGAAAACGCAAGGAGGAGAAACCAGTTGGGCGCAGGGAACAAGTCAGGTGTCACTCTTGGTGGTCATCCACTTTACTTAGATTTGTTTCAACAAGTTGGGTGCAGAGAAAAAGTCAGGTGTCACCATCCACTTTACTTAGAATTGTTTCAACCAGTTGGGTGCAGGGAGAAAGAAAGTCGGGTCCCACTCTCGGTGGTCGACCACCAAGAGTGAGAAATTTGGTGACACCTCACGTTTTCCTGCACCCAACTGGTTGAAGCAAATCCAAGTAAAGTGGATAACCACCAAGAGTTGGTGACTGACTTTTCCCTGCACCCAACTGGCTGAAACAAATCTAAGTAAATTGTACGACCGCCAACAGTATAGTGACACCTGACTTTATTCGTGCACCCAACCAAAATTAAGTGAAGTGGATATCCACTTTACTTCGATTTGTTTCACTGTCCCAAAGGAGCCAAAAGGCACTACGGAGAACTCGCAACGGCACATTGGAAGCGAAAAACGATCCAGAGAGAAGTCGAACCTTCATGACTTGTGCTTGTCTGCAGCAGCGCAGCAAGACAAAGCCACGCCCATTGGCCAACTGGATCTGCTGGCGAAGTAACTTGTTTTTGTGTTTCCCTATCCAACGTGTCGTTCGGGTTGTTGTCTTTGTGTTCCATGGGAAGCCCTTGTAGGATCTGCATCCAATTGCAAGTTTGGTTCCCCAATCTGGAGGTGTGTCTGACAAGTAATTGCTTCCGTTTTGGTTTGCCTTCAAAGCGGATTCTTATGCGTGCTAATTTGGTCAACAGACCCATCTACTGTAGGCGTTCTCGGCAACCAGATTCCTATTCAGGGAATCAAGGTTAATCTTCGGAGTTTTGACCATATGGCGCACGTGGATATGTCTCCAAATTCTTGACCTCTCCAGTTCGGTTTCCTGGATATCCCGCTAGAACCGAGAGAACCTCTGGGCTGGGGCTCGGGCCGTCGGGTAAGGAAGCTGGTGAAGGAGAAGATCGACGAGATCCAGAGGTCCATGGAGTATCTGGTGGCTTGGACTGTCAAACTCAGGGGCTAACTAGATGAACCCAGTTAACTCAATGAACATGGGATCAAATTAAGGGTTTTCCACCCAAGTGGAAGATAGGTGGCAGGGGCTGTGGGGCCCAAGCTGGTTTCACTATCCCCTTAGCAGAAATGAAGATAAGTGGAATGAGGCTGTGGGGGACTCAAAACCAAAAGGCACAATGAGATAGTAGTGTGCGTAAGTAGTACCCTCTTATATTGCCCTCCCACTAATGGAATCCACCAGAAGATCCTGCGCGGAGGTAGCGGCAAGTGGGCTTCCAGCCAGGATACTTTTTCTGGCATTTGGTTGTTGCCTTTCTTCTGCAGCGACATGTCATGTTTCCCCGGGAGGGGGGGGGTGTTGAAGGTTGTCAAAGGGCAACTGAGTGAAGAACCCGCACTTCACCTCCTCCTGAGTATCCCAGTTTGTTTCTGTGTTTCTTGTCTTTTCTGTATTTTGCTTTTCCGTCAGTGTCTTGCTTCAGCAGTTGTTTGTTAGTACAATGTGTGAGGTGTGACTGAACTTTGTTCTATCCATGGCAGCTTTGTTGAACCTAGAGATCCTTTGAAAAGGACAGCCATAAAAGGTGCGGCCGCCATTTTGTTTCTGTCAATGGTTTTGGAGTTTGCAAGTTTTGAAAAGGAATACCACCATGTTGGGGGGTCCGCTAAAAACAAGAGTCATACCAATTTGTTGTCTCCAGGTTTTCAAAACCAGGGTTGATGAAGGTTAGTAGGGGACAATCCCAGCCATAAGTAGTTGCGGCCGCCTTTCAATTTCCTTACCGGGTTCTGGGCCAACCATTTTAATGCAGGGTTTTGATTGTGACTCAAAAAGGAAACCACCATGTTGCGGAGTCCAATAACAACAGAGAGACGCAATTTTTGGGTTTGAAAACTACCATGTTGGGGGGTCCAGTACAATAAGAGACACCAATTGTTGTTTCCAGGTTTTGACTGAGGAAGTGAGCCACTTGCTCAAAGCCCGGGTAGAGAATGGTTAGTAGGGGACAACGCCTTTCAATTTCCTTACACGTTTCTGGGTCAACCATTCTGGTGCCGGGTGATGACTCAAGTTGAGTTTTTCGCTGCGAGGAAGGCCTGCGGAAGCAGATGTGCAGCGCCTTGGTTTGCCCCGGCTGCGGGGAGGCCTTGTCCTTCGGGCGCGAGGATTTGCGGCGCTGCAGCCGCTTCCATTGCCTTCCGGCCGAAACGGATGGGGCGTTTGGGGGGTGGGGGGGGGGTGTTGGACTGTTCCGGACAGTGCAACAAGCCCTTTGTAAGACTATTGAATAGAGAGTAGAATGGAGCCAGTAGCTGAGCTTGGTGTAAGCTTCTGGAAATGCACGGGGAGGGGGGGGGGGGCGGCTTGGGGTCTACAGTCGGGGGATGGAAGGGTGGGGGGGGGGAGTACCCGTATGATAGAAACTTGAGGTGTCTATTTTGCAACCGCCTTGTTTTCAGGGTAGTGGTCATTGAGGGTTCCTATCCCCACGCCCTCAGTCATGTCTATGGACGGGGGCTTTTTCAACCACGGCTGCCCCCATAATTTAATCGAGAATTTATTCCACTGGCGATCCATGATTCACTTGTACAAAATTAGCTTTAGAGGACTGTGAGCCACCAGGAACAGAGATCGACCTAATCCATCAAAATCCGAACGACATCAGATGGCGCAACATGTGGAAGGGTTGCAAGAGGAACGCCTGGGGGAATGTGCACATGTTTGTTGTTGGTTTGATGAGTTCCCCACACATCCTTTTGCTGAGCAACCTCGTTGACTGGGGGGAAGTGCACAAATGCAGGGTAGCCGGGCTTGTGGAAACAATGAAAGTGTGTGTTGGGGGGGGGGTGACCAATTGAGCAGAGTTGTTTTCTTCTTCTTTTGTTTTTAGCGGTAGTAAAGGGGCAAAGGAGAGTGGACATAGAAGGCCCCGCGTAGGCATATTGCTTCACGCGCGTAGGCGCGCGTAGCCACTTCTTGACAGTCGGCTGGGGAGCTTCTCGCATAGGCCCCGCGTACGCTTGACTTGACAGGTTGCCAGTAGGCGCACGTACAAGTTTTAGCACGAAACACACACCGCGTAGGCTCGGGTAGGCTTTTCAAGGCTGACATACACCTCGCCTAGGCCATCCCGCTTCGTATTTGCGCATGGTTTAGGCGTCGGCGTAGGCTTTTGATACGTCATCAGCATGACCCTTCCAAAACAACTCTGCTCAACTGATGTCCCTTTTTCCAATGTGCGGCATGTGCAAATCTGGCAAAGTATGGACCACAAACTAAGCACAACATCTTGCGAGACAGCGGCAGAAGGGTTGTGAGATCTCATGTGAGATGCTGGGTCAGACGATGGAGAATCCTGAAACTGATTGCAGCAGCTGCTTTGCCAACACTAGTGGCATATGTTGGCAAATTACGCGAAAACATGGTGGTTGTTTTTGTTGATGGTATATATTTCCTTACGTTGGTTGAGGCCACGGCAGGCCCGCGATAGTCAAGTGGTCCTTTTCTCACGGCTGGGAGCAATGAAAGGGTTACGTGTTTTTGTTGGTCCTTAATCGGGGCATCCATGCTGAGATTTTGTGGGGAACTCTTCTTCGTGAATCCACCACTCCGGGACACGTGGACGCGAGGTGGAACCGAGCCAGCAAAATCTCCTTTGAGAAAGATGATTGATCACCTGGATGGAGGGGTTGCCCACACGGCATGCGGGGGCATGTTGGGGCTACATGTCCTTCGGGTTTCTCCCATTGTTGCTTCGGCCGTGACTTGGTTGAAAGCGCTCAGGCTTCCATGCCAGATGTGTGGAGCAGGTGGATCCGCGGGGTGGAAACATCTCTTTTTTAGGGTCCCCATCACACCGATGGACCCCAAACTCACACGGCTTGGCTTTTTTTTGATGGTAAATCTCTTCTTGCTTAGCTTGAGGCAAACAGGGCACCAAACGGTGCAGCTATTTTGAGACAAGGAACACCCAGACAGGGAAAAGGCTGGTATGTGGGCTTTGCTTTAGGATTGTGGAATGAGTAGTTAATTCTTCAAATTCAGCGCTTGGTTTTGCTGAAGCCAGGGGGAAGTAACACGGCTACAAAGATAGATGCGCAATGAGATATGAGGGCGCACTCTGTTTGCTGATACGGCCATGGACGCCCCATGCACAGAGTAACGACAACAGACGTGTACCATCTACAGCATTTGACCTTCATTGCTGCCCTTCCAGCAAGCAACTTGGAAGTGCACAGGCCTCCGTTCCAAAAGTGTCGACACACGTAGGGAAGAGTGCGTATATCCCCTTGTTGGTGGTTTTAACGAAAGGCCAAAAGGACAACCACCACTTTTGGGAGGTCCTGAAAATCAACATGTATTACGGATACATGTATGTATATATATATATACATTGGAAAAGGTAGGCTTTGGCGGGGCCTACCATATACATATAAATATATTATGTATATACAAACAATTGGTGGCCTGTATATTATTATTTATATATATATATATTTGTGAAGGTCCTGTAGAATTTCCTGGCTTCTCAGAACTCATGAACAATTGTTGTCTTCCCGGTCGGATGGCGTTGGCCGATTGTTGGATACTGGACAGTTGTGTGATTGGGTGGAACAGGCGATCGATTCATTGAAACATGTGCTTCCTTTTCCTTTCCCGACTTGTTGACCCTTGCATGCTCGTCATTTTGCCGTTGCTTTCTCTTGCTTTCCCTTCCAACTGTTGACGGGTTGTCTGGTGTTTTGTGGGACCAAAACAAGCGAAACACACAAGCAAGGACTGAACAATACACTGTTGTGTCTGGTGTTTTGTGGGCGCAACCAGTAACAAACACACTGTTGTGTCTGGTGTTTTGTGGGAGTAAAAACGTGAAAACAAAGAACAATAAAACACGTCTCTTGGTGGCTCCCAGCCATCCCCTTCAGCCTTTCAGTTTTTGAGTGTTTAGTGTTAGTTTCCATTTAACCCACTAAAAGTTAGTCACTTTTAGCGGGGGATCCGAAAACGGGCATCCCAGGCCCACGTTTTTGTTCGCATCTTTGGGAAGATGTGCAGGAGCCCAGCTGCCCGCAGTGTTTGGACCCCGTGGCGAAGGTGAAGAGCAGCGACCAGCTGAATGCGCTGCTGTGGCTCGCCGGGCTCCGCGTCTCGGCCTTCGGCCTTCGGTCTTCGGTCTTCAGACGCGGTCAGAGGGGCGGGGCGGGGGCGGGAGGGGGTATATTGGGGGCGATGTGGGGTGGCCGGAAAGCATATGTGAGATTTTAGGGTAGGTAGCCAGCCTACCAACCAACATGGAAGTGTACAAACAAACCGTTCCAGAAACAAATAGTTTTTCAGAAAGACACCTATGCACTTTCAAGTTTGTTGGTGGGAAATGTGAAGCAGAACCTGAGAATTGTGTTTGGACTACTCCAGATGGCCAAGAGAACTCTTGGAACTCGGACACCAGGAGAGTTTTCTGAAACTCAAAGCCTAAGACCCAAGAAGGTCCGTACGCAATACCAGGGTGTTCCTGAACACGTACTGAGAATGCACACATAGGCCTGAAGAACCTAAGAAGCATGCATGATAATTCGCCAAGCAAGCCTGACTGAGGCTAAAGAAGATAAACAAAAGGCTCAATGAAGCCTAAAGGATGCCAGAGTAAATCTAAAGGATGTCAACATGAAAATCAGCCTGATTACGACCCAACGGCTCCATACGGAGATGCATCCAAAAGCTTGCCCTATGCCATCATAAGATAGAACATGCATGCTTAAGGAAGTCTGAAGCCTGAAACAAATCCGAAGAAACCTGAAGAATGCCCAAAGCAGATTGAAGCATGCCCAAAGAAGCCTTTGCAATGCCAAAAGGCAGCAACAAGAGAACTGCTGAGCCCCTCTGGGAGCGTGAGTTGCCTTAGAAGAACCATGCTGACCAATCAAGGACAATGGGGTCAGTAACAGGGGAGTTGGATGAAAAGCCACAAGGAATGTGTTTGGGGCTGTCCAATCAGCAAACAGCCAGCTGACCAGTTTTTGTTTGTATGTTTTTCCGCTCCACTGTGTTTGGCATTTTGTTTAATGGTCAATTGAGCCTCAGGTTCATTGGAAACACTTCATGTGAGGGCCCCCTGCCCAATGATCCAGTTGCTTTGCTTTGCCGTGGCATGGCTTGGCGCTGAATGACCCTTATTCCAAGTGCACCGATGATTCTGCTTGCCATGTACCCGTGTAGCCAACCGATGGAGCCACCCTCTAACCGCGCAAAGTAACCTTGGCTGGTTGCCTACCGCAGGAATCCTGAACAATTTCTTGTTGATCTCCGAAAGTTGCACATTTTTTGGAACTCGCCACTAGATATTGCAAATGTTGAAGTTGGGAAATTGGGAAAGCCGACGCCTTCTGTGCCTCCAGTTCGAGTTGCCTGAATTTCTTGTTGCTGATCTCCGAAAGTTGCACATTTGTTGAAAAGCCCACCACTGGGTTGCCAAAATGTCGAAGGGGAACTCGGGAACACCGCCGCCCGCGTGGTAACTCGCCCACCTGTGCCCAACTGGGTATGGGCCAAAGTTAATCCACCAGGAATTGGACCGCAGGTTGAATCGTCCTTGGTTCCATTTACCAGGGTCCCATCTTGGGCACCAATTTTTGACCCACAGCCAACTCGAGGCGACTTCTGCGCGGTGACTTTGGAGGCCTTGGGCCCGCAGCTGCAGAAGGCCAACGACCGGCTTCAGCGCCTGGCCGCAGAGGCCACACGCTGAGAGACCGCATTTTTGAACCCCAGGATACCCGACTTCCATTGGCTGAATGAGAGTTGTTTTTTTCAATCAATGTTTTTTTCCACGGAATCTATCACTACCGAATTAGTGTTTCCAGGGGTAAGCAAATGGAAGCCTAAGGTTCCCTTGAATGTTCATTATGAAGGTTGCACGGGATGGAGCCATACATCACGACTGAAATGCCACTAATCCAGTTAAAACAGAAGCAACTGACAATGACATCACTGTGAGGATGGGGAAGGGCGTTTAACACAGTGCCAACGGTCCATCTTGGGCCTGAGAGGCAGCGGCAGAGTTGTCGAACCGAAACCTTCAATCTGTCGGCTTTTGTATGTTGCCGTTATTCACTTGGAGGTGAAACCTAAAGCAAAAGTCAAGGCCTTGAACCCCCCAAGTTTCTAACCAACTTGCACTCCAGGATGTGCGAGGCCTCTTCATGAAGTCGGCGCCGGAGGACTGGTCTCGGGATGAGGATATATGAATGAAATATCTAAAAATATGAAAAGTCTGAACAGTTTGGAAGTCACAGCAAATATGATCACAGGGGTGCCTCATGGCGTGTCTTTATCCGTGTATAATATATATATATATACATACTTGCTAATTATTTGTGTTGGTCAGCTAGGACACGTTTCTTTTTGTGTCAACCGATCGATGTGCACGTGAGACGGAGCATGGCTACTACCGGAGTTCGGCCAAAATGTGAAGCACACACGTGCAAGGAATGCAGACCCTTCCGACTTGTTGGCACTGATTGTCCACAAGCACGTAGCAAGCATGACTAAGAGTCCTATGAAATTGAACCAGAAAAGACTTGGTAGCTAGAGATGTTGAAACAATCTGGTGATTCTAGAGGCACCTGGGTTTCGTCATGCGCAGGCCACGTATTGTGAAGTTGCTGTCCGTCCGATCCCTTCGCTGTGTGTCATTCTGTATCTACGCTTCCATTCTTTTCAGAAAACCACAAAAGTCCAAGGGACAAGGGCCTGCTGAAGGACGGTTGACTGAGATGGAACATCAATCGCCAGACCATTTGGCTGTGGGTCAAAACCAACGGTACCATTTTGGGGTAGGTGAATTCACCACCCATTTTAGTCTATTTTAGTGGGGATTGAATCGGATGTTCACTGGGGGTACGGGGTTTTGACCCATGGCCATTTCATTGCACTTCAGACATCTTCAGCGCGTCGCAAATCATGCGCAGGAGGTGGAGAGTCCTTCTTCCTTCAGCAGCAGCCCAAAAAAGATGGACGAGGCCTGAACATGGACTTGGAGAACTTGGTGGCCCTCAGCCGTTTGGTTCCTTAGCTTTCTAGGCTTTTAGGGTATAGTGGTAGTTTCCATTTAACCCACCAAAAGTTAAACTTTTAGCAGGGGATCTGAGGGCAGCCAAGGGAACTGGTGGTTCTTTTGTTATCTTTTGTTCCTTTGCTAGCTGTTCCGTTTTTGGACACATAAACCAAATGGTGAAGGTTCCCCAGGTGCTCGTTTTTGGGTGCCGAAAACCAGAAGGTGAAACAGGGCGGGCCCAATTAAACATTCGCAAAGGCAAGCATGCTGGGAGAATTGTGTGTACGCTGTGTTCTGTGTTGGCAGATACGTTTCACACATGTATAAACTAATATATATATATATATGATAATACAACAATAGATGAGTATGCACTAAAATCATCGGTAGCGTTCCACTGTAATTATTCGAGGCTCCTTGGGGTGAGCAAATTCGACAATAGGCGACCAAAACCGATACCCCCTTTGAACCTCAAACCGCTGAACACCGATAGGGGACCGCCCAACTTCCCATGGCATTGAGTTTAGTAAAGTGTTTTTTGTTTGCTACTTACATATATATATATATGTATATAAATTATCCTGAGCTTGTCACACATTGGATTGCTGACTTTGCAAGCTTGCTTGTAGGAAGTGGGAGCCAACCGAAACATGGTCATGACCCGCGAACTTGGGAACAGTGGATTTGTTTGTTGTTGTTGCATCACGATTGCTGGTCTGGTATGTGGGCAGTAGTGTTTCCTCATTGGTGCAGGAAGCTTCAGGGGTGATATGAAAGAGTGCTGTGGACAATGGCTCAAAACAGGCGCGACCACACACATACAAACGGACAAACCCACAGCTTTGCAGATGCCAAAGCTAAGGAATACTTCAAGGAAGGAGCCAATCCCAGGAAAATGCTTTGCAACATCTGAGGGGTGAAGCTCCTGGATTGAACATCGAACATCAATTTCCTCAGACGATTCAATATTAAATGTTCATTTGTACGAGCTAAGGACGTAGGGAGAAAACTTGGTCAGACATTGGGAGACTGGACAAATGCATTGCTGCATGAGGCGTTGCCTGCTTTGTTTCGAGCAGAATAACGCTGGACTTTGTGTGTGCACGTTGTTGGTGGTGTGTGTGAATGCAAAGGCGTGCATGCGTGCTTCTGTCCGTGCGTGGGTTTGTGTGTGTGTATGCTTGTTCTGCGCGTGTGCGTGTGTGCGTGTGTGGAGGTGTGGGTGTCTGTGTGAGTGCGTGCGCGCGGGCGTGCGTGCGTGCGTGCGTGCGTGCGTGCGTGCGTGCGTGCGTGCGTGCGTGCGTGCGTGCGTGCGTGCGTGCGTGCGTGCGTGCGCGTGTGTGTGTGTGTGTGTGTGTGTGTGTGTGTGTGTGTGTGTGTGTGTGTGTGTGTGTGTGTGTGTGTGTGTGTGTGTGTGTGCGGAGTGACAGAATGCCCTGTCACCACCCTTTCGGTTTCTCAGCAGGGGGGTCACCCGCAGTCACGACCGGTGACCCAACGAAGAGGGTCGTGACCTGCGCTGATATCTGACCTGATCAGTCAGACGTACCTGCCGAGATGGTTGTGTTGTTCTGAATGTCCTTTTGGTCCCCCTGAACTGCCGTTGCTTCTGTGTGTCCCTGTTAAAGTAACTACAGGGAAGCCAAGCGTTATGCGAGTCGAACCTCATCATACTCGAGACTTATCAGTTGTACTCGAGACTCATCAGTTGTACTCGAAAGATTAGCACTCTCCATTTGGAGTTTAAGTGTGTACACCCCATTCGTGGGGAATCCTCGGGTGTACCCATTGTGTGACCCCGGGCCGGCTCTGTCGGAAAATTTGACCTCAACGTGCTTATCATAGAACAGCGGAATTTCACATTTAACCAGGAACGAGGTTTCACTAAAGGGAAGACAGCGGTCAGATCATAGAGACGTCTCACCACTGATGTTTGCGTTTGCTTGCCATTTGTTGGATTCGTTGATACCTTGCCGTTGCATGGATTTGCTTGTTGTCTGATACCTGTCTCTCAAGATGGAAGCGTGAAGATTGAGAGTCGATTGTGTAACCATGTCTCGACGTGATGATCGTGATAGATCCAGGACTCGGCGCAGACGTGATCGGAGTACTTCTCCTCAGGCTCGTAAAGCACACCGACGTGAACACAATGACCACCACGTCTCGGAAGGCATGGATTGGAACAACCTGGTATCTTGGCAACACAATTCCGGCTACAACTCTGCCAACAATTTCCCGATGATGCCCACCAATTTTCAATCGACTCATAGTCCCACACAGCAATTCCAACATCCAGCAATCAACTACATGATGCCGATCCCTCCAGACCCCACGCCAACGAAGTTCATGCCACCCGTGATGCCACCACCGGTCACTACCCCGCAACCTACACCGCCACCTGGACCTCCTGCGGCTCTACCGGTTCGTCCTCAGAAAGCCTGGCTTACACCATCGCCTGACTGGACACCTGGAGAGGGCATGTTTGATGTCAATCAGCTCTACAACTTCAGCCTGCCCATGACCGTTGCCAACACTCCGCATGGCAACCTGCGCGACATGTCAGGCATGGATATTCGTGACGTTCGCCTGGTTCAGGTTATTCATGGGGGCCTCACCAACTGGCTGCTCCGACCGTTCGCTCACGGCAGATTCGTGACATGGGAAGGCTTTCGCACTCGCACCGAGGCCTTACTTTGGAGTACCTGTTCCAAACTACTACGACGATCACAGTCGATCAACCTGCTCACCCTGGAAAAGGACCTTGCCAACTCGCTGGGTCTCAACATCGATGACTTCAATCAGCGGATCAAGGTTCATGACCATTTGGCCAGCTTGGTACTTCAATTTCTTCAGCAACACCACGCTTCTCTCACACCTTCCACCCAGACAGATGACATGGTCAAGAAGTACAATGATCTAAATCGTGCGCATGAGCTGCTCCAGGCTCAGTATTCAGCATCGCTGCGCGCTTCGACCTCTCCCCACGATGGCAAGCCAGAAAGATGATGCAGAGTTGGTTACACCGCCACCGGTCAACCACACACAATCCTCGTCACCTGCCAGCTCCCTCCCTACAGCCAGCGCAGCGGCCCTTGATGGCAAGTCGTTTGATAGCGCGGTGCAACCCCGGATCATTCAGTCTCTTCACGGAGTGTCTTCACCGCCGTCCAAGCCGGCGGCGTCACAATTGCTCACCATGCACAGCACGCCGGAAGAAGTTGTCAAGTACTACACATGGACCAGTGACCAGCCACGCCTTTATCTCAAGCAATCGCCCACAACCACAACTTTGACGTCACTGGTCAAGTGGGCCAATCACCCGTCCCGGCTCAACGGCAACAAGTCATTAGATTCCATGGCGACGCAGCTCCTTCAAGCGCGTCAACGCATGCCGAAAGGCGACGCACCTACTCTCGGGGCGATGGCGGCTTCGTGGGGACTGGAGCCCGGCTATCTCACCAAGCTCACTGAGAAGGCATTGAGTCACCTCATCGTGACCGCTCGCTTACTCAGCGGATGAGCAGGCATCTTAACGACCTTCGTTCTCTTATGAGCCCGGAGCGGCAACCGTGTCACGGATGAGTCAAGGTTAAAACTCGTCCGTCATCTTTTTGCGTTGCATCAGTTTGATCTTGTGCTTGGTTGTGCTTGCATTGCCTTGTGCGTGATTGTCTGTGCAGCTTGTATCCATGTCGCCGCCTTATGGTAGATTTCATTGGTTGCATTTTCACCATGTTGGATGAGCTTCGCCGCTGTGGAATCTATGATGATGTTGCACAATGGCAGTCTCTGGGCAACTTTTTACACTCGTTGACCATGTTCTCTACGTGCTGGCAATACTGCTTCCCTGGACTACCACCACCGTCGATACCAGCTGATGAGTACGAATCAATCACACAACTACCGTGGTTGGGCCTCATTCTGGAAGTCTTAGTTGTGGTCCGGATTGCCCTTCAGATTCCGAATCACGCTATGTCACACTCTCAACACACTGTGGCCAACAGGTATGAGATTCATAGATGTCGGTGCACTGCCTATTTATTGATCAGTTTCTTACAACGTCTCATTTCCCAAGATCATGGCTACTTTCCGCCGTTCTTTGAAGTCCTTCACTTCTACAAGGCTTCTCTCTTGTGTGAAATTATGCACTCCACTTTTGCCGACACGCGACATCTTCGCTCATTGCGGGCACGATTTCCGGACCTCTATGACTTCATTCACGATCCAGGTCATCATCAACAACCGTGCGTCTACATCCGACTTTCCCCATGGCACACACCTTACTACGTTGGTGCGACTGATCAGGATGTTCTACGACGTGAACACTCACGCAGTCGCAAATTTCTACAACTACTTCGGGGACGTCATGCCTTCTTCGAACCCGCGCTTCACTACTGGAAGCGATCCAATACTTACTGGCTCTTCTGTGCTGTTCCGGTTGAGATCAAACTTCCCGTTTCCTCGGTTTGGGTCCAGGAAAGCAAATGGCAATACCTGCTACGCCCGCATTTGAATGCACCCTGGGTACACAGACTTCTGCGAAAGGTGGGCTTCCGGGAACACCTCGTTGATTTTCGACGTCACTCGTTGTCGTCTCCCACTTCCCTCGGCTTGCACAAACGCTTTCGACGACGACTACATCCGGATCTTCAACGGCAACTACGTCCCGACATGCTGGATGACATTCAGGCCCATTACTCTATTCTCTATCAGCTGGGATCCAATACAGGTGCATCGTTCCAAGCCATGCGTGACCTTCTGTCGGCAGCTTTCCCTCCTACTCAGCTTTACTACTTTCTGCGGCTCTCCGTCTTTGTCAACGAGCCCTTCCGCTCCAAGGCGCAGAAACTCCTCGCCCAGGTGTTACGCAAACGACAGCTACAATCACCCACCACTTTGACACAACTACTCCTACCGCCTCTACATGTCCGGAATTGGAAAGCTCTACTTGGCACATGGTTACAAAGCTGGATTACTTCTCATCGTGATTTGTTTCCCTCCCTTTTCCTTCCAAAGATCCGGGTGGTGGAAACTCGCAGTGCCACGTTGGGCGACAAGATCTACAACTACCGCACATGGCAGCGCAGATGGACTCCTGAAACATCTTTTCCGTGTCGCTGTTTGGACATCGATGATCACCATATACACCGAGCACATGGACATGCTGTAATGGTTGATGAGTTCTCACGCATCAATGCGGACATTGACATGGAAATCATGGCCGCGTCAATGAAGGATCAGTATTTCGGTGATGTCGACTTGTTACATCAACGTTTCACTACGCAACTTCGCAAACTTGCTCGTCGCTGGCATGTGCATGGTTCCAGTCTTCTTGTTGATCTGCAGCCGGTTTGACTCAGTTGATGGACACTCATCGAGCTAACCTTCAAGATCGTGCTTATTGGTCATCGACATCGTTGCAGCGCACCGTGGCTTCTCTGTCATCGTGGGTTGTAATCCCCGCGGATCATTTCCCCTCCCGCGCACATGTGATTTGTCCGTCCCTGTTTGCCATACTGATGCGGAAGACCTTTTGCTCGGGAGATGTCTTTTCGCTATGCCGTGAATCCGCAGCATCTTTTCGCTCTGAAGTGGTGACTACGGTACCTTCCCTCCTACGTCAGCGATATGCATGGGGACTTCGACTTCAAGCACCGTTGCCCACAGCTCGCATCCTTCCAAAGCCGACCAAGGACTGGCAGAAAGCACGACCCATCATTTCATTCTTTCGCACGTGGGCAGCTCCCTTCCTCACGGTCTTCGGCGCCCTCATATTTGAACTTACCAAAGCTACTTTTCCCGACATTGCAGGTCAACTTTCAGTACAAGAACTTGTCCAGCAGCTGTGGGAGTCGCTGTCAAAGGCAGATCCCGATGAATACATCCACCTGGTGTCACAAGACCTGTCAGGCTTCTTCACGTCCATTCCTACGGAACGCTTCCACCAGGCACTACAGGTGCTTCTCCATCGGTACGATCAAGTTGTTGGCCTTCGCAGATCCTCTCAATGGTCAGTGTTCGAAGTAAAGTCTGATCATCGACGCCGTATGTTCAAAGGAAAATGGCGCCGTCAAACAAAGATCCCTCGAACTTTTCATGAACAAGATCTCCGGCACCTTCTGGACTTTGTCATTGACAACAGTCACTTCGAGATCAACGGATACTTGTTCCGCCAAGAACGGGGAGTCGCTATGGGATCACCAGCCGCGCCACCGCTCTGCAATTTGGTTGCCACGGTTGAGGATTTCTTCTGGCACCAGACAATGTGCTCTCTGCGTTTTCGCATGCCCGATATCGGTGTGATCTGGCATGAGCGCTACGTCGACAATCGTTTCATTCTACTTCGTGATTCTGCCCCACACTCGCCCGTGCTCATGAATTTTCTTTCCCTGGAATTTTATCGCCCACCAGTGATGCTTGAGGTTCAACATGATGACAAAGTGCTGGGCTATCGATGTGATTCTTCTTCCAGAACTATTACACCACAGCTACCTGATCATCCCTCCCAAATCAAAGGAATTCGGAGTGCCAATGATCAGATGTTTACTTATTCTTCCTGGTCTTCTCGCTCCTGGCTCATCATACGTGGTGCACAACCTGCGGTTCAGCAACAGCAAGGACTTAACGCTCTCAAGCGCCTTTATGAGGCCAAAGGTTTCGACCCCCACCTTCTCCGTGACGTTCGGCGTCGACTCGGGACAAAATCTGCATGTGAGCTTGTCATGTTGTCTCTTCTTGCGCACGCTTGTGATTGTTGTTGATGTATTGCGTTGTGTCTGCATGCAGCTGGCTCAGAACCATGGCGGAGTACACGGTCACCAGTCTCTTACGCTCAGACGGATCAGTGCAAACTACGAGCCGCGTGACGCTGGAGCACCTTCCCAACTTCATCAACGGCAATGAGATGCAAATGTTCATCCGGACACACGGACTAGCACACCAGCAAAGTGTACAATCCCACGGCCCATCCCGTGACGCTCCGGCACTTGGATCCGAGGCCAACATCCGAGCGGTACGCAATCACACCGGAAGGTCACGTTCGCGCTCACCCAGGTCCCGCCATTCCCGGATCAAGCTCACCCCAGGCCCACAGGGAAAGTCAGATGAGGAGGAGGACTGGGGTGAATGGAAAAGTGATGGGAGGCGTGCTCATAGTGATCAAAGGAGGCCCCGCTCGCCTCCGTTGCCTCCCGCTCAAGTCAGTCCATCCGAGAACCGCATTGTGCTGCTTCCTCTCTCAGTTCGACAGCATGTACCCGATTTTGGCAGTCATCGCTTCAAGCTGCGCACTGGTTGCCGGGTCGAGGAAATTGCCATCGTAGTGAACGATGTCCTTTACTACACCTTGCCCTCGATTGCCGCCTTAGTATTTCCTGAACCTGAGCAGTGGAAGAAATCGTGGGAGACGGTCTACAGGAGCCTCATGCCGCATCGCCGCAGCATCATCGAAGATGAGCAGCGGGTCAAGTCCATTTCGGAGTTTCCGTTTTCTCCGCCACCACATGGCGTCCCGGGACGTTGGACGGATCAAGTGGTCAGAGACATGTCTGACTACTTCCAGATCTCCCCGAAGTCACTGCCGCAGCAACTCATCGTACAGCTTGGCATTTGCGAAGAAAAATGGCCATATATCCGCAGGACTGCACGGACGTATCACCACTTCTCGACGGACAAAAAGAACTCCCAGAAGAACCTCTTCGGGATCATCTTCTCGTTTGAGCCGCGCCGATTGCTGCCGGACAAGCATCGCACTCAGTCACAGTCGACGTTTTTCTGGTCCCACAATACCAATATGCAGGCGGCCATGAACATCCTGCGTGATGAAGAGCTGATCAGACCCTCAAAATGGCAAGAGCATCCTTCCCCCAACCGCGAGTGCTCAAACTGGAACGAAGTCTGGTTGCCTCCGATGGGATTTTACTGCAGGGGCAGCCTTCAATCTCAGGAAGCGGCATCCAATCAGCAGCGCAGTTCGCGGGAATTCACACGGATCGCCCCGTGTGCATTGGTGGAACTGCACGACTCCGGCAACAGCATTGCACCATACCCCGTGGCGGAGTGTACGCTGACATAGCTGCTTCCCATTACTATGACTGCATTCACGCCAAAGATGGCAGGTGGAAACTCCGATCATCGATTGCGGTGCCCAGCTACATGGGCATGTTCTGGTGAACGACTATGGCAATGCAGTCTGACAACCCTTTTGCACAGGCCCACCGTGGTTTGTGCCCTGACTTTCATGGTGTACATCATGACGCTCCTCTTCCGGAAAAAGCGTATGGGGTTGCCTGAGGCTCATGTCTTGATGAAGTGTGTTGCATGCTTGTTGTGTTGCTTGCCGTCGCCGCATTTTGAGTAGATTACTGATTGACTTGGCCCTCTCTGTCGCATCTTCACCTGCATTGTGATGGATCATGGGGACCTTTTACGTGAATGTCGGCACATGCTGCTTGCCATCTCGTCGCAAATCAGTCTTCTTCTGGCCGGACTGCAACGTCTTGAAGGCCAGCAGCGGCATCCACAGCCGCCACCACCGCCACCGGTTCCTGACGGCCAACTACCGCCGCTACCCCCGCCATCTACGACGCCACCGCCCTTGCCGGCAACATCAGTCCGGCCAGATTACATGACAGCACCGGTCACTCTTGTGGCCACCTCAGACAACCGTACGGAGCACCCTGCTCACGTCCGCACGGTGAGTGTCAGTACTTCCTGGGAGCACAGACGGAGGAGAAGGTCCAGACATCGGGAGCCTCATCGGCGTCGATCTCGCAGTCATCACCGGCGGCTTCCTGGCCGACCTGACGACGCGGTTCCCACGTCCCGCCGCCATGCCTACAATCCGAAGTACCCGCCGGCAGTCAAGGCCATGCCGGCGTGTCGACCATCAGGTCTGTCGTATGACCGTTGACGGAACACCAGCGGCAAAAGACCTCAGTATTTCGGCGCATGCATGTTCGCAAGCATCATGTCTTCGCAGTTCCGCAGCCTTACTTGCTTGATTTGTCCTTGCTGTGTGTTCATTTGCCATGCAGTTGTCAGCCGAGTTTGTGAATAACCTGGTGGCGGTACTCAATGTCCTTGCATCCCAAGTTGCGACAGCTCTGGACACCCTGAACTTTGCCCTGATGACCGAGCGAAGCCATCCGTCAGACACTAGAGTGTCTCCCAGGGCACCACGGAACTCCAGGCACGGGCTGCGCCCTCGCATCATCACAGAGCGCATTTCGTCTGACCGATCCCGCTCTCCCACTCGAATTCGAACCCGACCTTTGGACACTTCATCCACCTGGTATATACCGGCCTTATCCCCGCCTCGTGCGGCACATCGGGATGCCGCTGACAACAATTCTGGTCGTCGGCCTGAATCGATGTTGGATCACCTGCCACCACCACGGCCGCTTGCTCCCTTAGCCCCACACGGCGGACGAGAACCAGGACAGATGACGCCTACGACACCTGACTCGGATTCTGATGGTTCAGTGCGTCCACATCCAGGTGCCTCGTCGTTCCGACCGTCTCCTACGGTGGTTCATGGACCTCGGGAACTTCTACAAGAATTCACCATTGCACTTCGCAATGCACACCGTGAACCTTTCACGGCATGGACACAGGGTGAGCTGGATGAGATGGTGCGACGGAAGAAAGACAAGGATTCCAGGCCCACCTACAAAACCATTGCTCGGTTCCTTCAGAAGCCCATTGAGGAAGTCAAGCAGGCATGGAAGGTCTATCAGCAACTTGAGGCTCGCGGCTAGGAACCCGGTCATCAAATGCAACAGCGACCACAGGAGGACTAAATGGTAGGCCGTGGCGGTGTATTCGGTTAGCGCTGCAGGTTGTTGCGACGGTTGGGATTGCAGTCATTATTGATCACATGAAATTTGCTTGCTTGCACTTGACTGGCATTTTACCAGGGTAATATTGCTTGCCGTTGTGGGTGTTGCCGCTGACGTGAATTGAATGCATGACTGACTTGCTCAAATCATGTCGGAACAAGTCGTACAGACGTACATTACTTGGACCCATGGAGCGCAGCCGACGTGGTTACAGTTTCACGGACCTGGTGCCCTGCTTGACAGACCCATTCGGCAGACTACGTCACCTCCGCCCCCACCAAGTTTTCCACTGCTTCTTCCACCTCCGCCTCCTCCACCGCCACCACCACCGGTGATTCTACACCCACAGTTTATGCCCTCAGTACGGAGCCCCTCGATCTCAGCTCCTCGCGGACAATCCTGCCCTGCCACATCGAAATCGCAGCGCACACGCCTACAGCACTGACAATTCCCGTGATGAAGAGCTACGCAGTCCAGGGCATTCATCCAAACGATCTCGGACAGCATCCGCTTCTGCACCGCGGAGATCTCGGCGGCCCTTTACCGTGGTCCCCTCCAAACGTGCTGACCGTCCATCGCTGTCCCCATCGGCAAATTGCAAGCATTACTGTCATGCCTTCCTGCGCCATGGGCGGAAATGTCTTTCCCCTTGTGCTCGTAGACGACCAGGACATTATCATTGCAGGTGTGCGCGGCATCAACGGCGGTGAAGCTTAGGCGTCGTATAAGTCGTATATTACCAACCTCGCTGCTGTGTCTCACCTTGAGTTTGAAAAGTTGCCTTGCATTGCTTTGGTTGACACTTCAGCTGCGCGCGGTTGTCATTGCATGTGTTAAAACCCTCTAGGCCCCGTGCCGAAATTGGGTAGCTGTTCTGAGGTCCTTGTTGGTGTTGCTTCCCAAGTTCCATTGATCGCCATTTGGCTCAAGACATAATTGAGGTTCAAGATCTGATGTGTGACTGCATACATACGTGATCGGCATTGAGAGCGAAAACTCTTTGCTTGCGCTGCATTTGTCAGGACCACTGTTGTAACTATCATTCCTTCTCCCTTACAACGTTTACACGGGTTCGGCTATAACGGCATCGTCCGTATACACCTTTCTACGTGGTTGGTATTACAGCTTGAGGGTTCGGTGCATAGCGTCCCACGGGACGTCACCTTGCCGTCTCTTGACAGGTTATCAGCCGTAACTACAAGCTCTACACTGGACTGGGAGACAGCTGGTTTATTGCGGGTGCAGGGACAATAAAGGAACGATAACCTACACAGTACAATGGCGTCTTCGGCGAGCCCAAGTACTGCAACTTTTGGGAACAGCAGCTCAGAGGGATCCAATGGATTGATAGCTCTTCCTGCGGTGATGGATATGGTTGCAGATTCACAGGATGAACCTGGGAGCGGAGGTTCCGCGCTATTCAGCGACATATCTACTCCCACAAGATCATGGAAGCAGATCGATGTTCATCAGGAGTCGAAGAAAAGAGAATCCCCACCGGGAAGATCATCATCTTCGCCTGCGACACCACGGACGTCGCAGAAGGGCGTGAGATCGACATCGAAGGGTGGGAGGTCAAAATCACCCACCAGTGCAGATTTTCGCGCCGAGATCAAAGAGAAGAATAAGATGGAGGTGGAGATCGGGGAATATCAGAAGACACTTGATGAAATGTCGGCAGCAATGGCGAATCTTAACCAAGAAGACTATGGAAGCACCATCCGGATCCAGGAGCTGGAAAGACGATGCGAGATTGCCAGCAAGCAGTCGGGAAATCTAGTGAGTCACCACCAACACCACATGGCTGAGGCATGGCGCAAGTTTGAGGAAGAAGCCCAACAGATGCGCAAGGTGGAAATGAACGCATTTCAGTACGGGGAGAAGAAGGACATGGAGTCGAATATTATAATGCAACAGATGAGACAAGCTGAAGGAACTATCATGGAGCAGAAGCGGGAAATTGCATTGATGAAATCCTACATGGCAAGCGAGAAGTCGGCCGCGCAGGAATCAGCTATACGTGCAAATCAGATACACCGTGAGGCTTCACAACAGATATCAGTTTTTCAGCAACAGATCAGAGGCATAGAATCTTCTACATCTATCGAGAAGTTCAACGAGGAGGAGATGGTCCAAAGTCTGAAATCACAGTTGGAGCATGCACTCGTCAAGCGCCCCGAGACGTACTCTTTGGAGGACTCCAGGGAACAGCTGATGGCGAGGCTGAATGACGTTACAGTTTTTGCGGAACAGGAATCGAAGAGAGCAGATTGCTTGCTTCGCGAAAAAGAAGAGATCGTCAAACAGTATGAGTCCGACGTGTCGATGAAGGACCAGATGATTGCTGTCGAAGGTGGTCATCGTCAGGATGCGATCTTGGAGTTAGCCCAGGTCAAAGAAGAGAAACAAGAGGAACGGTGCACGATGGACGAGAAGTCGAAGGAGGCTGCGTACTGGAGATTGACAGCTAAGGGAATGTACGATGAGTACCTCGAGGAGATGCATGAGCTTCAGAGACAACTGAAAGAAAGAGAGGCGACGCTCAAGCAAGAAGAGAGTTTTGTACGCCAACTCGATGCTGACAACGAGGAACTACGTGCACACAAGAAGCTGGAGACCCAGGAAGCCTCCAGCAGCAAAGATGGACATCGTGAACGAGCAGTAGTGAAACGCGCTGAGGGAGGAACCCAGGCTAATTCAAATAGGATAGACAAGAAGGTGGCTGGGTTAGTCCCGTCATCGTCTTCAAATCAAATCCCTAATTCGTCGCTGATGCCAGGTTCGATCCTCTTTCCGTCTTTCGGTGATCCAATGATCGATGTACGCCTATCCCAGATGCAAGGGGTTGTTGGGCATGTCCCACAATCCACTACTACGACTGGTGGTGGTGATGGGGGGGGAAACAACGGTACTACGCCCCCATTGGATTACGGTGGCTTCCCGCCCAATGGGAATGGGCAGGGAGCGGGTCGACGTCAGTTGAGCCTCGCTGGTGGCGGAGGAGGACCTCCGGATGATCCACCCGATGATGAGGATGAGGATGACGACGACGAAGGAGATGAGGAAGACGAGGAAGAAGAAGAGGAAGAAGACGATCGGACACGGAGGAGACGAAGGAGATCGAGAGATACCCGAGAGATCAAGAATGATCGACCGAGAATCTCGAGGAAAGAGGCCGAGAGAGTATCTATTCCGGCCTGGCCAAAGATCCATCAACTTGACACCTGGAAGATGCACCTGCTGATGAATGTTCTGAGCGCATGTGCAGATCCAGATACCGACGCATGGACGAAATGGCTGGAGCAGGCTCTTGGGTTGAACCCAGACCTGGATTTGCTTAGCGATTCAGGTGGCGACAGATTCGCTACGATAGATATTAAGATGGCCATGGGCATGCAGAACATGCTGAAACAAGCACCTGACGACGCCAAGGACGTATACCTCGATGCTACACGACACTCTGAACTACGACATCAACAAGGGGTGATCGTGAAGGGACGAGAGTTGGTGGCATTGGTTATGCAATCATTCAGAACTTCCGATAGAACGGATCTTGTCTACCACATCGAGCATTTATTCAACCTTGACTTTCCTGGCGACAAGAACTTGGTCATGTTCAGGAACAAATGGTATGATTTGCAGCTGAAGATGAGGAGCGAGGACAGACCCAGTAAGCTGGCTCTCAGAGACATCCTTTACAGGAAGATCAAAGGGAGCAAGAAGATGGAGTTCGGCCTCAACGCCTACCATAGACTACCGGACAAGCATCCTCAGAAGACGTATGAATTCTTATTGGCGTTGATCGACTATCAGATCAAGGCAGATCGGGAAGACCTGATGCTCGACATGAAGGAGAAATCGGTCAAGTCGATGATGAAGTCAGGCAGGAAGGATGCGGCTCCAGCAACTGGCAAACAGGAGAACCAGGGTGGCAAGGGCAGAAAGGGGAAACCCGGTGGACCTGACGCCGCTCCTGTGCTCCAAAAAGCCAAGGCAAAGGGCCACGCTGGCAAGAACGGCAAGTCCGACGGTGCCAGCGACAGAGGCAAGAGTCCGGGCGGAAGCAAGGATAACCCCTGCTGGTACCACTTCAAATCGGCGAAGGGGTGCGTGAAAGGGAATGAATGCACTTTTTCCCACAGCAGGAAGACGGAGCATAAGTTGGAGAGCATGTCCAAGGGGAAAGGAAAGGGCAAATCCAAGTCCAGATCATCGTCACCAAAGAGGGATGATGGAGCATGCTTCGCGTTTCAGAAGGGGAAGTGCGATAGGGGAAGCGCTTGTAAGTACGGGCATGAGCTCATCAAGAACAATTCAGCTCCAGCAACGTCAAATGACAAGGCGCAAGCCAAGTCGAAGGCTGCCGCCAAAGCCGCAGCGCCAGCCATTGCAAGGAGGGCCATCGCAAAGCCCGCGATAGTCCTGAAGCAATCGGCTCCTGCAGGGAAGGTAAGCTTCAAGAAGGACGTTGATCAGGTCGAACCGGACGAAGCCGAGACTGTCTACCACGAGCACGAAGACGACGCGATGAGCGAATCATCGAGATGGTCTGGCGAGTCCGAGATCCCCGAGAAAATGGTGTGGTTCAAGGAAGTGCTCGACGTCGACGAGAATGGGGAGATCACCTACCTCGGAGACGAGAGAAGGCAATGGGAACGAAAAGGGGAATGGTACGGTTATGAGGACAATGAGAATGAGCCTTATCAGTACGTGTACGTCGACGAGAAGAAGTTCAAAAGCAGTGATCTTCGTGAATTGTCAGCCTATCAAGTCCAACGATCATTGATACGTGCGAAGATACTGAGAGAAGTAGTGGATGATGTATATAAGAAGCACTACTTCCCGGTGACCAAGGAGAGCAGCATAATGTTCGAGTATGATCGGAACAAGGACGAGATCAAGGAATCGGCTGTCGACTGGAAGAAGCAGCATGGTATGCCGAAGAACGTTTTCGCCATGTCAACGTGCATCAGCAAACGGGTGAAATGGTTGATGGACACCGGATGTGGTCATGATCTCATTGGAGGAGCCAAGGCGAAGAGCCTGGGTGTCGACATCGTGAAAGATGACGACGAGATCGTGTTCCAGACCGCGAATGGTTCCACTTCCACATCTGATGTGGCCAAGATAGTCGAGGACGAGTTGGACGAGACTGTCGAGCCGCATGTATTGGATGAGACACCCACGGTATTGTCAGTGGGGAGGAGATGCATGAAGATGGGTTATGCATTTCACTGGATGCCTGGTAAACTACCTTTCATGGTTACGCCAAAGCAGGGATTCGTGCACTTGCAGGTCAAGGACGACATCCCGTACCTAGTGAGTGATGGTATACTTCGGAGTAACAGGCATCGCCCTACGATAGACGACCTCAAGGAGCACTTTTCGGAAGTATTGGCGATGGTAACGAACGACGAGGCAGATCAGGGAGGTGACGATGAGAACGACGTCACACCCGCCGCTGTCGGTGAGTCCGCAGAGGCCGAGGGCGAACACCACGACGGGGCATTCGACTTCGGGCCACCGGAGGAGCCGGTCCGGTACGTCCGCCTCCCGTGGCTGAGGAAACACCTGTAGATGTTGGGTCAGTCCCGCATCGACATGGTGATGCCGAAGCTCACGAGGAAGAGGTTGACGAAGATGATCCAGATGCCGGGATCGAAGTAGACGTGTACGAAGGATCATCAATAAAGAGGAAAGTGGGAGTCCTCAAGAAGGACGCCAACTCCATAGCTCATTTGCTTACACACAGATACCGAAATCCCTTCTGCGAATCATGCGTCAAGGCAAAGATGAGACACTTCAGATCCCGAACGGGAGCATTTAAAAGAGAAGTGAAGACGTTCGGTGACCTGGTGACGTTCGACTTTGTGACGGCATCAGGAGATCATGAAGTGGAAGGCAGGTATGCGCTCATCATCCGGGACATATATACCGGAATTATCATGGCTTATCCCACCGCGAGAAGAGACACTGACTCAGTCGTCAGGGCTATCAAGCACTTCTGCGGGAGGAGGAAACTCAAGCAGGTATATTCAGATGACGGCCC
>CAUJNA010003212.1:0-32500 GCA_963377175.1 Effrenium voratum
TGGTCATGGGTCAGACAAGTACCCACCCCCCCCTGTGGTTGTGGTCCTGTGGTTGGGTTGTGGTGGTTTAGGGTTGGTTTAGAATTGGTTTAGGGTGTATTTAGGGTGTATTTAGGGTTAGTTTAGGGTTGATTTAGGGTTGGTTTATGTTGATTTAGGGTTGGTTTAGGGTTGGTTTAGGTTTAGAGATGTACGGTTTAGGGTTTGGTTTAGGGTGTATTTAGGGTTGGTTTAGGGTTAGTTTAGGGTTGGTTTAGGGTTGGTTTAGGTTTAGGGTTTATTGTTTAGGGATTGGTTTAGGGTGTATTTGGGGTTAGTTTAGGGTTGGTTTAGGGTTAGTTTAGGGTTGGTTTATGTTGATTTAGCATTGGTTTAGGTTTAGAGGTCTACGGTTTAGGGTTTGGTTTAGGGTATGTTTAGGGTTGGTTTAGGGTTAGTTTAGGGTTGGTTATGGTTGGTTGCGGGTTGGCTTGTCCTGGGGTGGGGGTGCCGGGGTGTCGGGGTGCGAGTTCAGGGGGTCGGGGTGGGGGTGGGACCGTAGGTGCCAGGATCCGGGGGCTCGGGGTCTCGGGCCGGGGCGGGGGGGGTCCTGGGGGACCCATACCATATGGGGGGGGGGGGGTAGCAACACGGAACACGGGACCATATATATATATATATATACAAATATATGTATTATTTGTATTTATATTTGTATGTATTATACACGTACAGCACACACACAAACACACACACACACACACACACACACACACACACACACACACACACACACACGCATACACACACACACACAAACAACAAACACAAATGCGGCCGCGCCGGTCAATCTGAGAGCCCAGCTCGTCATGGGAAAGGATACTCTGCACGTTGTTGGGGTGTGGGGCTGACGAATCCTTGGAGAAAGCGAGTGCATCTACCCCATGTTCCATCTGCTTCAAAGAAACAATATACCTTCTAGACACGACCATTTGCCTCAACAATCAAAACGGGCAAACAACCACATCACACATTCAACAAATGGAATCACATGCAATCATGACTTTGCATTTCGCAACTCCAGTGGCTAGTCCCAGCTGACTGGTTCTTCAGATGTGCCCTGGCAATGGTACACCTGGAAAGCTCCATGGACCAATGCTGCTCATGTGGACCCATTCCCGGGTTGAAAACAGAGGGCCACAGTTTTCCGGCTTCCTTTTTTCCCTTGTACTCATCAAAGGAAACACGCGTAGGGAAGGAACTGTCCCTCACGTGAATTCGGAGGCGAGTTCGGATCAGTTTTTGCATGATGATGCCCTTCTGGCCAAGCGAGATCATGCAAGCCGGTCGCATCTAGCATGTTTGTGGCACGGTGCCTCGTAAGCACCGCCAACACAAATTGCCTATATTTTCCAAAAGGATCGCTGGGTATGGGTGGGTCTCAATATATAGCCTCCCACCCAAAAAAAACCAAGTGGCTTCCGATGGTTTCCTTTGGATTCCTTTAAACCATCGAGGGAAATGAACTCGCGCCTCCAGCCGGTTCCGTGCCCGAACTACACATCCCCATTAAGCTGGGCCAACCTATAGATGTAATGTACATATACGCATATATATATATATATACATATATACATATATATATATATGTATGTTGCTAGCACGTGCCAATTGGCTGTGGCGTGTAGTTTCCCTCAAGCACCCCACAGCCCCACTGGGGAGGGTTAGGACTCCGGCTTGCTCTCTCTTCGCCTAGGCTCAAGCCGATCTGACATGCGAGCGACTGGTGCAAACCTGCGAGCGCTGTCCGCTGAGAGGTGCTATTCGTGGCCCCTTTAAACGATGCTAAAGAGGGAAGCAGAGGGAAGGCCACATGAAACCAACCATTGTAAGGCGGCCCATGAAACAATTAGGGCTCCATGGATGGCACATGCTGCCATATATATATATATATGGGGGTTGACAAGGTTTGAGAGTGTAGGGAAACCACTCGCAAAGATGACTTTCACCACTAAGTGGAGAAAAAGTTGCCATTTTTAGGGGCCAGGAATATTGAATAGCCCCCTTATCTGCAGTTGGAACCTTACTGTGCGGCTTTGCAAGTCTGGGCAGACTTGCAGGATTTTGAACTGGCGCACGCCAAGGCGTGCGCAGGGCCAGGGCACATCGAGGGCGAACAACTCGGATTCAGCCTCGGCATGCGAATCATGCGGACTACAAGACACATTTGGCCATGGGTCAAAAGCCCATACCCCCATTGAACATCCCAATCCCCACTAAAATAGTTTCTAAAATGGGTGCTGAATTCACCTACCCCAAAATGGGATCCCATTGGTTTTGACAACCACAGCCATTTAGTCTACCCTAAACTAGAAGATCGTTTTGGAGGACACACCGGCAAAGACCGGCCAAGCTCCGGGCCCAAAAAAAGACCATGAATTGGCCTGGGGATTCGAAGCACAGCGCCGAAATCGGGCCCTCTTTCCTCGATGGCAGTTGGCTGAAAACGTCACCAACGACACGTGGAATGAATTCTGATTGGAAAGGGACTCTATGGTGCACGGCAGAACACCGCTACACGACATTCGACATATGCGACCGAGCGATTTATTTGAGGCTGTTTCAGCCAAACAACATGTCTTTAACTTTAGTTAACTGGTTGCCCTGAAAAGCTACGCTTGGGACTTGTGTTGACGCGTTTCTGAAGAGTGATCGTTTCTTCCAGCACCCTCCCGGGGTCCATTTGCACCGTAGGCAGTGCTCAAGGGTGGGAGCCATTTTGTGTATGGACCCTTGGAGGGTGCCGGTTGGTCGTTTTTTTTGTTTGGACTGCCCTTTCAAACTGCGGTTTTGGGCGAATACGAAGTAGCCCAGGGAATCAAAGAGGTACACGTGGTTCACGAAGTACCAAAAGAACCCAGTCCCAAAGCACAATGTAGAGGGTGCCGGTGACCAGATTGTGGGAGTGACAGTTAATGAAGATCAAGTTTGGGGAGGTTAGGAAACTGGCAGAAGAAGGTAAAGACAAGGGTCGGGCCCGGGAGCACCTCGGCGACCTGCCGCCCACCTCCTAGTGCCGAACAGCTGGAACACCACGGACCTTTTCCGCGATGGCGCAGCCAATCGCCGCACTATGGCGAACGCACGCAAATCCAAGGAAGTCCCGACGGGGGATCCAAATCTTGAGCCAAACGGCCATTCGGCCGTTTTGCCCCATGATGAAACAACACGTGAACAAAACACACCCCCCTCATCCGATATCTGGACGAGAGAAAGGATGCGAGACAGTTGAGTTCACGTCGAAAGGGACCAACCAAAAATGCCGGTGTCAACTCAGAGGTGAGCCAAACGGCATCACCTGGGCCCCAGTTAAAATCCCGCCACCACCCCGAATTATCGGGGCGACAGGCTTATTTGACGAGTGGACCACATGAGTGAACAAAGACATATTGGAGGAACCAGACGAAGATTCCTCTCGTGCCGTTCATGAGTTGTCATGGGACGATGCCATGCGGAGGGGGATCCTATCTGGATCACCGCGCCTCACTGCACGCCGTGGAACGGTTGGAAGAGGAGTCGAGTTGGGAGGAAAGTAGAAACGGAAGCTCCGAAATTGGTGTGAAAATACCCGGCTATGGCCGGTCCGGCACTTCTAGTGCGGTCACAGCCTCACACAGATCGCCAGGGGAACCATCTCCGGCGCGCACGGCAGCGGTGCGGGAGGGACACGAGCAACGCCGGATCAGCGGTACAGGGCAATGGAGATCATCACCCCCAGCAGCGCTGCACGGGCGAGAGGAGGACCGGCGCGGTCGCGTTTGTCGGCGACACACGTACTGTCCTCGCCCTTCTAAGGCGGATGCTGATTGCGGCACCCGTCTACCGGCGGATGCTGATTGCGGCACCCGTCTACCACCCTGAACCAGGCTCTTCCCGGTCCCTGGGCGCGTCGTCTCTTCGGCGTCCACCACGGTCACCTCGATCACCTCCTCCATCCCGACGGCGATCCTCACCACCACCCCTATTGTGGTCGCCAGCCGGAGGTCGGCGAGGCGGAGGGGGATCTGATTGGTGACGTCGGTCATCCCTGCGCCGGTCCCGGTGGCGATCGCGACGGTCATCGCCCGGGTCATCACGCCCGCGGCGCTCATCTCGCCCCGGGCCGCGCCTCTCGGAGGTCTCCTCATGACGTGGAGGAGGTCGGCGATCATCGCGTCGGCCTCCGCGGGTGTCCCTGCCACGATCATCCCTTTGTCGGGGCGGGCCGGGATCCTCACGTCCTCCTTTGCCAGGTCGATGTTTTCCTCGACCCTTCCCCTCACCCTTAGGACCGCGACGATCCTCGCGGGCCCCAAGCGCGGTCCTTGACCGATCGTCATCTCGTCGGGGCCGCGACTCATCTGCCGCACGAGTGGTCCGAGGCACACCCGGGGGAAGCTCCCACTCGTCGTTGTCGTCATCACGCGGGTCATAGCCGCGATGGCCGCCCAAGGAACCGGTGGCAACCCGTGGTGGGGACGCAGGAGTTCCGGGACCGCCCGATCGAAGACGAACTCGGGGAGTCGCGTCCTCGCCGGTAAAAGGATCCTTCTGGGTGTAGAAACCCTTAGTCCTGCCCCTTCTCTCCCCACCTTCCACACCGCTTCTCGCGGGGACCGGGGATGGGCGGGCAGGCTGGGCCATGCTCTTAGAGCTGGGTTGCCCGCAAGGCGGGACCTGAACGCCCCCCTGCCCTTTTTCGGGCGCGGGGACCCGACCGCGAGATGTCCTTCTGGCCTTGGGTTGGTCGGACTCACCCTCCAGCTCGGACTCGGTGTCAGGGACCCGAGTATTGATGGCCATGTCCTCTTCCTCAAACGGATCCCCAGTCGTAGTAACGCCTGCCGCAATGGGAGCGGGAGGAGGAGGAGGAGGAGTTGGCACAGCTTCGCCAGAAATGACGCCTGCATGCGGCACCACGGGAGTCTCCGGTTCTACCGGGACAGGCGGCGCAGGAGGAGCCGGGGGCGGTGGCGGAGGGGGAGGGATCTCCTCCTCGTCGTCGCCCATGGGCTCGTCAAGGTCGTCAGGCTTCTCGTCATCTTCGCGCGAAGAACCATCCGATCCCAGCTCATCCTCCGCTGATCCAGCAAAGTCGGGCTCGTCTTCGTCCTTCACGCCGGGGCCTGGTGTAAGGCGAATTCCGGGTCGATGGCGATCGCGGGGTCGGAAGCGGTATTTCCTTGGTACGGGGTCGGATAGCTCCTGTTTGATGTCATCCTGGGTTTGAGGACGGTCGGCCAAGCAGGTGTCGTAGGCAACGGTGGACGTCCGGTAGATCAGATCGTCCATACTGCTGAGGTCGTTGAGGGTGTAGACATACCCCTTCTTAATGCCTTCCCGTATCGTGTCCATAGCCCGTTTGAGGCGCGCGGCAGGATCGAAACCGGCCCTTCTCCGCATGGCCTGCAATATCCCGCAGTGCTGTGCGAGCAGCTTCACCTGGAACTTGAATCCCTCCCCGGACACATCGTTGGGGAGTATCGGAGAAAGGTGTCCTGTTCTCAGCCCAATGATATGGGCCTCAAGAATGTAGTAGGACGTGTAGAAACCGCACCGGTTGGCATTGAAGTTTGCGGTGGTTAGGCGTCTGCCCCACTCAGCAGCATATCCCTCATATTCTTCGAAGAATTCGGGGACGGAGCTCCCGTTGAAGGCCAGACCCCTTACCAGGATCGCCTTTGCTACCCACTCTTCCACGTTGCTGTCGACCGTGTCACGGTATTTGCCGTCAAGGATTTCGTCTCGGAGCGAGTCGTGAAGTTTCCGGAAAATGCCATCCACGTCCTCTTTGTCAAGGTACTTAGGAGGCCGCATCCCAGACATCAACAAGGACCGGGCATCGACGGCGGGACTCTGCGAGTAGAGGGCCATTCCGATGGCGTTGGCGTCTGAGTTGTTCCACAGAGCGGGGACGAAGCCCTCGTATTTTGCCAGCCAGGGAGGAACCAATCCGTCAGTGCTCGCTATCGTGCGAGGGCCGCCGTTCGTGTCTCCGGTAGGCAGGACGCCATCGTAGAAGATGGGAAGGTAGCAGGCGGTGCACAGGTGTGCGCCGACCGGATGGGCCGTCATGCACCTATGGCATGGAACGGACACCACCTCGCGGACATGTTCCGTCTTGGTGATCTGATGGTACTTCTCCATCTCGTCCCGACACTTCCTCGGGTTATCACTCAAGGAGTTGAGGAAGTTGGGCGGATAGCACCAAGGCCTCAGGTAAATGATGGAGCAGTCCTCCTTGAAGTAGACGCATCTCCAGTACCCGATCGCGATGTTCTCGCGCGACGCAAAGGTACCCTGACGAGTAATATGCATGCCCCCATTTTCCATGGAGAAGAACCGTGCATCGATAGCCATGACCACATATCGGGGATCGCTCCTTTGGCGTCGACCCGAGGTGTGCAGCTCCGTCACGTTGCTGTCGGTGATGCGGTCGACAGTGTCGTTGGGGCACTCTCCGTGATCGCGGAGGGATTGATACTCATCCGGCCGAGAGGGAAGGAGCTCGATCAGAGCGCGCCCACCCCGAATGATCGCCCCACGTTCTACGTAGAGCCGATACGTTCGGAGAGGCACCACCTTGTAGAGCGTCTTAGGAACCACCTTGGAGGTGATAGGAAGACAAACAGGGCTCTCGTAGAGCATGTATTGGTATCGTTCACGAAATGCCCGGTAATCAGTGTCGGATCCGATTTCAAGCGACCTTACCGCCGCTATGCGGGCGGAACCAGGCAGCAACCGACGCTCCTTGTCACGAATGACGGTGATGATGATCTCGAACATTCCCACCCCATCCTCGAGAAAGGAAGACAGGAGGTATGAAGAAAAGGCATCCTCGGACTCGACGCTGGTCCCGAAATAGTGGCTCAGGAACCTCTTCAGTTGTATCACCGAAGTAACGTTCCCTTGCCCGCTGGCAGACGAGGCCTCCAACTCTGGGTCCTTGACTGCACCTGCATTTCCAGGCTGCACAGCTGTTCCACGGAGAGCGTCGCGTATTTCCGCGCATGCTCTCCTGTAGTAGTGCGAAGAGGCGCCCGTTCTACCCTTCACCTTCTGACGGATCTCGTCGGCGAAGTAGTCCAGAAGCTCCTCGGGTGCGGGAACAATGGCCTGGATCATCAGGTCAGGATCACTCTTGGTCGGGAGGATTGGCCCTGCCCTGGATCTCACTCCCATCTCCAGGAATCGGGCAATGTCCCCGATTTTGGCGCACAGAGTAGCGATCGTGTTTCCTATCCTGGGGGCGATATCTTCGCCTCTCCTGGCGCCGAGGATGACCACGTTTTTCTTGATGGACTCCTCCTTCAGCCTCTCGAGGTTCCTCCGGGTGCCATCAGTGCCTTTCACCGCGCTGAGGCGGAGAACCGCAGGCTCCGGTTTGTCCGGTCGCACGAGCTGGCCGTCGGGAATCTGGTCGAAAATGCGCGAGGCGGACTTCACTGCTGGGACATTCCTGTACTGATCCGGCACGCTGTAAAAGGCGTAGGCGAGAGTGTCATGCGAGGATGTCTCCCAGTACGTGTACTCCTCGGAATCACGCGGGTCACCGACGACGCGACTCACGGTCCTCAGCTCGGCCAGAGCACGCTCCGCCTCGAGCTGCGATCCGATGGTCGTGGGCAGCATGGCCCTCTCCTCCTCCGTGCAGTCGACGTATATGAACTGACCGGTATGCAGATCTCTGGGCGCGGCGAAGGGCCCCGCAGTGTCATGAACGCCCAGTAGAGTGCTCCTTGCCTCGACCTGGCTAGGGAGCGCATCCGCAGGAGGATGGGCGGGCTCGGCAGGGGCGTCAGGGGCTTGAGTGGCAGGCGGAACAGGGTCGTCCTTCTTATGCTCAGAGGCCCCCGTGGCGGTTGTTCCCGCTGCCTCTCCTCCAGCCACCACCGGTTTGTCCCGGGGCACATCCATGTCAACGTCCTCACCAGCATCGCGAGCTTCTTTCTCCGCCTTCTCCTTGGCCTCTTTGACCTCGCGTGCAGTAGGACGTCGATAAGCCGGCCAGGGGATGCCCATGATTTTGTCACCACGGGTAAAGGCGGACTCATCTCTGCGAATGATAACTGCCCGATCTTCACGCGATCCAGACATGGCCAGAGGACCACACATGGACCGGAAGACCTGTGCGACCGATTGTGCCAGGCAGTCCGGGTACTCCCCTCTGAGCGCGGTAGTTCGCCATGTGTCAGGGATGTTCGGCTCCAGCTTGTTGCCACGATCGTCGACGCGATCGAGCTCACCAACGATCTGGTGGAATGGTAACGAGCCAAGCCTGGTCTTGCGGTGAGCGGCGTGGAGGCAGTCATAGAATGTCCTAATCTTTTGCAACCCAGCCACAGCACCGGCCACGTGCGGGTGAACATGCCCCATCCTCCAGGCGGTCGCCAAGGCCATATCAAGGCCGGCACGGACCGCGGAGAGCTGGGAGTTAAGGTCATAGGCGTTCATGTACTCTGCCGTCCAGAAGACGTCATCCATGGGAATGACCTCGCCGTTCCTGGAATCGACCATTCCGAGTCGGGTCCCATCGTGCACCATTGCATCGCACCGTGTCCTATTCGGATACGAGTTGGAATTCCCAAGCGGTTGCTTGGCTTTTCCGAAGATGCCGGTGTGGTGGTCGCCGGATTCACCCTTTCGGGTCACGAACTTGGAGTCGATCTGATCACGAATCTCCGGCGGGTATTCAGGGCAAACGATCGTTTCCATGACCTTTGTCCATTCGTCAGCCTCGGTTCTATCCGTGGCCTCCTTCCCGAAGTGGACATACTGGAACTGCCTGGGGCCATGCACAGTGCATTTGTCTGCATATGCGTGGGCCCAGTCAACCAGCGTGGCGCGTTTGGCCATTTCACGTTGCCCATGGCGGTCATTGGGGATGGCAGCGTTCAGCGTCCTCGATTGATCACCCTGCTCTTTAGTCACCTGGTCCGAGTTCCTCGCCTTGTTTGCGTAGCTGGCCACGATCGGCTCGAAATGTTTCTCTCGAGCAGCGATGTGGTGAAGCACGAACCTGTCGGGCCGGGTGAACGCCTCGTCGAGGGAAATCGACCCTCTCTTGGGCTCCGTGTCGTCTCCATAGTCGTTGGGATTCCGCTCTTCGGGTTCCTCAAGCCCGCCGTGCACCGGATCCTTCGACTCCGTGGCGCTAGCTCGGACGACCCTGTGTCGGGACGATCTCCGCTGAGCTTTCCATGCCTCAAGCGACTGAAAGGTCTCCTGCGAGTCGGGATCATAATACTCGCCATCGGGGGTGATGGTATATCCCTCAACGGAGACCCCCGCGTCCCCGGTGGAGGTGCGGGCATCGGGGTCCACCTCATCGAACTCCGAGAGATCCTCCTTTGTCGGAGGTCCTCCCGATCCAGTGCTCCCCCCTACCTCCATTGAAGCAGCAGTGTGGGGATCGACGCCTGGTACGTCATCAGTCGTTTGATCAAGGGTCTTCATGAGGTCTTCGAAGCTCTCCACATCATTGCCTCTGATACCGACCGGTTTGGTCACCGGCGCTGCGGGCGGCCCACCTTCAGGGGTCGGAGTCGGGACAGTGGTGGGGGCGGCCGGTTCTACCGGCGTGCCACGCCAGTATGCTATCTCGGCGTCAACCTCCATGTCGTCATCCTTCTCCTCGACGGTCGGGAGCGTGGGGACGTCCTTCCTTTCACTTCCCGCTGGCTTCTTCAGCTCCTCAGCCTTCTTTTTGGCCGCCGCCGCGGCCTTGCGAGATGCCTCAGGCGTCGCGAGGCGCGGGAAGTTGCTCTCGTCCTTCCCGGGCGGAGTCAGCACAGACTTGGGCAATGGCCCCCCCCATCGGGGGGCCTTTGGCGGGTCGGCAGGCTCGGGAACCCCCCGGAAGTGCGGATGTTTGGCGCCCGAGCGGGAGGCGCACCCTTGGTAGCCGTAGAGCCGGGGTCCGGCGACTTAGCTGGCGTGCCGCCCTTTGCAGGCACGGAAGGGACAGGGGCCTTGGGGACACTCCTAATGTCGATGGGCCCCTTCGCCTTGGCAGGCGAGGCTTTCGGTGGCGAGACGGGGCGCGTCGGTGGCGACATCGTCTTCGGCGTAGGGCCTTTGGGCTCGGCCTGGCGGGCAGGAGCCTTCGCCACAGAGGGAGCCGCCGCCTGTTCGGGGGGCGTCACCTTAGATGCCGCATCAGTCATCTCTACGTCATGCGATTGACCAGAGCTATCTGCCCCGGCGACTTTCGCTGGCGGGGCGGTGGAGTAGGTTAACGAATCATCCCAGACCTTGGTCTGGAGAATCTTTTCGGCCTTCACCTTCGCGTCCTCGTCGGGAGGATACATGGTCTTCTTGTACAACATGCCCAACGTTTTCGCAGCATTGGTCGCACTCATGACGCGGTGTAGCGTCCACGAGATGTCCACGGCCGCGCTGGCGAGAGCCGGGAGCGCTACCACAGCTCTGTACTTGTTCGCGGGGGCGCCGGAACTGCCGATACAGTGGTCGCCCCAGAAGGCGAAATCCGCAGGAACCACAATCAAGTTCCTCTTCATCGCTGCCCTGATGAACGTCGTGATGACGCCGAGCATGTGGGTATTTCGAGCGGGCTGAAGCCATGACGCAACCGAAATGAGGATCACCACACTCGATCCAGCTCTCCTCACAGACTCAAGCCTTTCCAGGGTGGTGTGGATGAGGGTTTGCGCGTTGCTCTTGATGACCGACACCTGCTTTTTCTCATCCCAATCGGCCAGGTCATGGAGACGGGTCGCAAAAATGCAGGTGTCATACTCCATGGCCCCCCTTCCAACCGCTTTTTCGCGGTCATGAGTGAGCCGTGTGGCCTCTTCGACCATGGTGGCGATGGGGATGTGGTTACCGCTCTCCCCGTACGGGCAGTGGAATTGGATCTTCGGGATGGATCCCTTTCGTGGCCCGCTGTCAGTGGACCGGAGAGTGTCCAGTTGCGCACTGAACTCATCCGCCGTGATGTAAGAGCCCTTCTTGCTCTTCCCGCGCGACGCAAAGCAAAGGTCGTAGAAGACAAGCACCTGGGCATTGGCCTTAATCGTTGGCTCTTCCAAGTATGTGGGAGGCCCCCAACCCGCTGCCATCGCGGCGAGGATACCAGTGACTCCGGTAGTGCTCATAGGCAGGAGGCCCTTCAACACCGACGGTATAGTCGGGACATCAGAATCAATGCATGTGAGGGCGAATTCCGGGAACACGGTCAGGATGACGTTCCTGAACATTTGGTTTCCCCAACCTATCCACTCTTTTTCGAGGGCATTCTGGTCGTATGTAGTCAGATGAGAGGTCTTAGGCCTACTCAGGCTGGGGAGCACCTCACTCTCGGGGTTCGTGATCCACTCTTGTTTGTACTTCCCGATCATCTTGTCGATGTCAAGAAACATAGTGGACGGCGCCAGATGCTCCTCCATGATGTAACCCGAATATTTCGGGTACTCATTTTCGAGCGCAAATGGGATCGACGATCCAGCCTCTTGCACCTTCACAGCGTATGTGTTGCTGACGAGACGATGCCTGGCGAACTCCGGACTGAATCCACCAGTTTTCGTGGGGGTGCTAGGAGCAGCCAATCGCTCCAGTTCGCGCTTGGTCGCGCCAATCTCCCCGATAGCATTAGGCTGAAAGAAGGCGCGCTTCCTCCAAGAGAGCGACGGAGAGCAGGGGTTAACCTCAATGTTAGGGTTGAACCGTTGCAACTCGACGTCTCCGTTTGCGTAACACGTGGAGAACCCCTCACCACCCGTGATCAGCTCCAGGTCATGGGAGAACTTGATGGCGAGGGCAAAAATGGGTGCCCGAGCCAGCATGAGACGCCGCGTTTTATCTCCGCGGGGGTTGTCACCACTGGCAGCATCCACAGGCAGCATGAAAGAAAGATGGGCCCATACTCCTTGGCCGTAGTGCGCCCACGGGGTGTACCCGAGCGCTTGGCTGTACACCAGCGACGTCCAAATCCCGAGTTTGTCCTCGGACTCTGAACTCACCACCTCTTCATGGGCGATGGAGGCCCAAAGGGAGAACTGGCTGAGTCCGTGTGCCCAGAGCTTGTTCTCAATGCTCCCCTGTTGCCATTGGTTCCAATTCGGGGACTCGGCATCAATGACGGACGAGAGAGAGGGTACGATCCAATATCCCTCGCCTGCCGTGATGCCGTAGTCATGGGCCACGTTGGTCACCCCGGGGTGGCGAGCCTCTCAACCTTGTTCCACAGGAAGAACTGGTCAAGCACGGTTGCGACCTTCAGTTCAGAGGTCATGTGCTCCGCAAATGCTCCAAACCCGCCGTAGGCCTCCATGGATGGCAGATGGTCGATCGATCTGCTGGTGGTCCTATCCTGACACATGTCGACAATCTCCTCCAAGGTTCTATCCTTAATGAGGGAGATGCCATCAACAACGATCTCTGGGGGAACGAACATAGCAAGAGGGCGCATTTGTAGCCACTTTCTCACCATGGAGGGCTCGTACTGAGTGAAGCTGCTGATGCCTCCCGTGTGTTGGGAACGGCGCGGATCACCCATGTCATAGCAGTCGGTTGTGAAGCCGACATAGCTCCGGTACTGGTTCTGCTTGACCGCCGAGTACTCAGTCCTCCAGTTCTTCTTCAACTCTCCGTCGGCGTTCGTGATGGACGAAGGCCACCCTCCTCCGGACGGTCGACAGCAGGGGTGTACTGCCGGGTCGACATCCCTCGTCTCATCGAGCCCGAGCGGCGCAATGTGGGCGTGAGGGAGGTAGTGGGTGGCAGAGCCACGGATGGGGATCGCATCGCACAGGATTGCCGCAGCGGTCAGGGCATTGTGCTCAGTGGCGATGAAACCAGAGTCCTTGAGCAGGGCGATTATGTTGGCCGCCCTTCCTCTTCGGTAATTTAGGATCTTAGTCCTAACATCCGCGGGAAAGGAATCATAGCCCTCACATTTGACGAGACCATTGATCATGGTCTCCACCTGCTCTCCAGTGATCACATCGCTCAAACGGGCAGCCTTTAAAGCCGCGCGACCGTTGAGCTTGGAAACCCAGCTGTTGAAGCTGTTCTGCATGATGTTGGCCACGGCTTTTACGCGGCCGGTGACGGGGTAGGGGAACCGCAGCGAAGATGCGCTGGAAGGTGTGGGGAGGCTTTTCTCAGCCCCAGCCCTGGTGATCGATCCGCTTTCCGCGGAAGCCATATCACAGAACCCGCGTAGAATTAGCGGAGGTGGGAAGTGGTCCAAGGCAGCCGCCGGCGGCGGTGCAGGAGGGCGATGGAGATCGCCAGTGGTCGCACAGCAGCGGTGCGTGAAGGTGGTGACGATCACCAGCAGCCGATCGGCTGTCGAGGCCGGGGTGGAAAGTCCGTCTAGGACACGTCACCCGGGCCAGGGAATGTTGCAGCAGCGGCCCAAAGCGCGAGGCGGGGCGGCTATGTGCAACACTCAGGCTCTCGCAAATAGTGAAAATAGAGGAGCTCAATTGGATTTAGAGATGAATCGTTCACAATCTCAAGATCGACAATACCATCAAGAATAAACAAAGGTCAAAGCCCCGTGTGTAGGGGAGTCCCATATCGTCTTGAAGTGGTCGGAAATGTGCATTGCTTGCCGATGTAGACTTCCGAGGAAGTCGTGCTCAGCTGAGAGAGCCAAAAAGCGACATGTAAACGCTTATGAGCATCTCACACTGCATGGCGAGCAACAAGAGAGCACAGGTTCTACAGAGATCGAATACATTCAACCGAAAATTTCATCGAAAATTCTTTCCCAGGCAACATCGTGAAAAGAGAAGTTGTTCCTCCCGTTTCGAAGCGATATAGAGCAGGGTACACAGCGCAATCGATCATTAGTCCGTTTGTTCACGGCAACAGTAATGACGGTGGCGTGACCGTAAGCTCCAACCTGACAACTGCAGAGATTAGATCTGTATAGGTCATGGTCATCAATAAATTGGCGGATTTTCTGAACGCAGAGTCCGGGTAGGTCGCCACCAAATCCGATAACAATGTCAAATTCGTGATGTATAGCACTCAGGGCAAAGGCAAGAGAAGAGGCAGTAAGTGCGTCGCACTTTTGTCGAAACCTCCTGATCTTGGACCAATCCCTTTTGCAGGAATCCGGGCATGAAGGAAAATATTGAATACGGCAAAATTATCTCTTTTTCCTTTTAATCCGGGATACGTAGAGATCCCTCCGGTGCTTCCATCATCGAGATCGATTTTTACGACTCTGTGCCCACACTGAGGGGGCAGGAGTGGTAACACAGATGAATCAATGACAACGGTCAGGTAGTCATTCTCAGACGCCCTAATCTCGGTGATTGAAATCCTGCAATCCGAGATGTTGGCGTCATTGATGAAGGAGTTGAACTTAGAGTCATGATCGGATTCAACGCGAACCCCCCTGATTGGTGGAAGAGCAGGAGCAGCAGGGGGAACATGCACGGGTTGGGTGGGATGGGAGAGATATGATTGCAGAAACCCCTGCTTGAACATCCCAAGGGTGTGGAGATTTTTGCTCCATACGATCTTGTCAACGCACGCCTTTGTGAGGATGTCGGCTCCCTGATAGTCCGAAGGGCATGCAACGAAACGGAATATCTTGTCGTTGTATCGCTCATTGAGCCACGCGATGTCAACCCGTTGGGTACGCGACATGTATCGCATATTCGGGTTATTTCCGGTGACGATTATTCTGCATGCGGCTTCATTGTCCTCAAGGACGCTGATTGGTTGTGGGATCGAAGCGTCATATTTTATCTTGCACTTGCATACGATCGAGTCAGAAGAACCGCGACCGATGGCAAAGTGCCAGAGAGCGGCGAGCATCATGGCCTCTTTGGAAATGCCGTGATCAAGGGCGACAATTTCGGCCTCGGGAGTAGACTTCGATACGGAAGTTTGCTTCTTGCTCACGGCGGTGATGGGCATGTAGGTGCGGGGGCCAACGAGGCACACAAGGACCCCGGATGTGCTTTTTGCGTCGGTGCGATCGCCGGCGAGGTCAGCATCGCAGTAGGTGACGACTTCGATCATATCAGATCGATCGCCAACCCATCCATAGAGGTGCAACTCAATGGTGGAGTTAATGTACGACACGAGCCTGTGAAGCTTCTTGTCGCACAATTGGTTCCACTTTGTGATTCTGCTGGCAAGCGCTTGCACAGGTCGGATTAAATCATAACGGCCCATACGAGCACCATATAAGATTTTCATTAGGACTTGTGCAGCTGCGTCGCCTAGGACGCCGGGCTTGGCAGAGATGACCTCGATGTCCTCTTTTTGATCAACAAGCCTGTCAAACTCCGGGTTTACCGGGTTCTCGTCAAACTCAGGCTTGCTCTCGTCGAGGAACGGGGTCTCGACAGTCTGAAGGGCCTTTGGAAATTTTGACTGGCACAGTTCGAGGTAACGCTCAACACATGCTTGCATGAAGCAAGATTCGTTGTACTTGATGAGGTTGATCTTGGCTTAGCCGCGACATGCGTCGGCAGCAGGCCTTCGGTCTGGCCCGAAACGCATCTCCGGTATAGGCTTCGAGGGAGGATGTCCGACCGTCCAGGCAGTTCTCGGATCGACGGGCCCATCAACGGTGGCAGATCTGAACTCGTGCTCGCAGCCGAGATACCTCTTGAGAGGACGAGGCTCCTCCATATTGATAACGGAACCTATGAGTCTCCACCCTTCGGCGAGGTTAGCCGATGGGCCACTTTGCTTGAAATCGTCAACATAGACAACGAGAAAGGTCTCAAGTGCGGGGTGACGAAAAACACTGGGCCAGTCGGGAATGGGCACAAATCCAACCTTTTTAAGTTGGGTCTCGCAGTGCTGTTCCCAAAAGCCTCCAGCGTCGGGGTGTCCATAGAGAGCAAGAACAAGGGGGCATACGGGGTCTTGCATGCCCTCCCAATCCTGTGGCCATTGGTCACGGGGAAGGCGTATCCATGTCTTGGTTCCGCCGAGCAACGCCTGTGTATATGCGGATTCCCCGTCACTGACTTCAAGCGAGTTTCCTGGCAAAAGTCCGTACGAATCAGCAACCTTTCCCGCCGCCATGGTGGCAGGGCACGAAGTGATTTCGGAAAACAGAGCCCAGGCATTGGACTCATCCCTAACGTGACATCCCTCGAAGACAACACGGCCCTTGAACTTCCTGTTCGGATCATCCTCAGCAAGTTCGTGATTCTTTTCGACGCATATGTCAAAAATGCGACCGACGTGAACTTTGGTCCCTTCTCGTTTTGCCTCAGCAGCGACGTCACGCCACTCACGCACCCTGGATTGGTCCCAACAGCCAAGATCCCTGAGCTTCTTCCACTCTTTTTCTAGGGCGGCGAAGGCCTTGGGGTCGAGCTTTGCCTCCTTTCGAGGCACAGGGCGAGCGACACAGGCACTGAACGGAGGGAGCCCGAGGAATGGACTGTGACCGGACCCATCGGCCCCACGAGGCATGGCAAACCACTCGGTGTTTCCGGTGGAGGACCACACATGTGATGGGAAAGTAGCGGATGCAGCGGGGGCACCTTTGTCGGTGCTACCGAATCCTTGCCCCCCTCTTTCGGTGGCACGCGGCTTCTGCACGCATATAACGGGCTCAAGAATAGAGACGCGCTCAAGAATGAGTTGCGCGATTTTATCTCCCTTCTTGATGAGGAAGTCACTGTTCGAATGGTTGAAGATTACAACTTTGACCTCCCCGGTATAGTCGGGGTCGATGACGCCGGCACCGATGTCAATCATGTGCTTGGCAGCAAGGCCAGAGCGGGGGGATATTCTCCCGTATACTCCCTCGGGAATGGTGATGGCCAAGCCAGTCCCGATGGTGGCTTTGTCGCCAGCGGGGACTATGTGATCATCGGCCGATTGAAAATCCAGACCAACACTTTCAGGAGTCCCGCGATTCGGGATAGCGATCCCTTCCCGAAGAGGATGGATATAGAGCGCATGGGGGTCTCTTTTCCAAGCAGCGCGGTTGTTGGGCTCGGCGACCGCGACGGGAATCGTTGATCTCTCAGTCCTCCCTCTGTACCAGGATTTGATGATCGTCTGGCACATCTGCTTTGGATAGAGGGCAGTGAGCGGAGTGAGGGACCCCTCAATTCTGGCGTGCGCGAACCCCTTTTCATGATGACACGTTCGGCCCCCGAGCGCGGCGGCGAGGTCGGGAGAGTTCGTAGCGATTCTCCATTGCTTCCGGATGGGCGTTCCGTTCTTGTCCTTCATTCCGAAGTCGCATCCGTCAATATTGACAGTGAGAATCTCAGGATCGTTAAGAAACTTCTTCATGAAGGGTTGGGACCATCCAAGGCAATGACGTGGCCATTCATAGGCAATTCGTCCACCACCCTTCCGCACTTCATGAGAAACTCGAATGAAGGCCGCGAACATGATTTGGGACTGTCTTCGAGCGTCGTTAAGCTCGGCGGCGAACTCGGGTCCGTACTGAGAAAGGTTGACGTATTGCCAAGTACTCCAAGGTCCACAGGGAATAGAGGACCAAAGATCGCATTTAGGATTCTTCCTAACGATCTCGATAAGCCTCTTAACGTCCTTGCCCTTAAGGATATCAAAGGAGCCCTTGTGCACGCGAATGGCATCTCCACCAAATTCGAACATAGTGGCAGAAAGTGCGGAATCGGCTTCGCATGCAAATTCAATTAGGAGTGATTTATTGGAGGTGGCCGGCGCGCCAGGGTGATCGTCGCCAGGCTTGGAGCGAGACTTCTCAACCTCAAGCTCCCTCTCAGTGCTGACATAGATCCTTCGCGCGGTGAGCGACATGGCTCGCCAATCATCGGACGAGATGGAGTTGGGCTTCCCCGTCCCGGTGTAGGGACGTTCTTTGCGTTTGGAGGACTGAGGATAATCAATGTCCTCCTTACTTCCCGGTAATACATCTTCGCAGAGCGGCTTCTTGGGAGAGGGGCGCCTCCTTTTGGGCGCGCACCCCTTGTCAAAGAGGATGGTAACCCCGGTCCAGAACTTGTGTGTTCTAACCCGATGGCCGCTGGCATACACATCACGGGAGTCGCGATAGACCTCATCTTTGGAGTCGAGGAAGTTGCAATGAGTGATCCTGATGTCGTCGAGATCAGCTTGGACCGGCCCCCCTGAAGGCAGAGGACGGGTGTCGTCTCCAAAGAAGTCCTTTCTCGCCTCGACGTGGTATCGATGCCAGGACCTTTCTTCTTCAAAGCGCACCCAGTAGTCATCCCTTTTGTCAGGGAAAGATCCATCCGAGACGTGACGATCTATGAGGCCAGTCTCAGGAACATTGTCAGAGCCATCATTCTGTCGCCGATTTTGACGATCATCCTCATCGTCCCCATGGTCAAAGCGCCCCTCGTCAAAGCTGAAGGACTCGTCTTCACGGGACAGAATTTTTCCGCTGAGGTGATCAGGGTCTGACAGGCGATCATGCTTGTATGATGCAATTTCTCGGGTACGAGCCTCATATGCTTTTAGCAGAGGGAAAACGAACGGCTCTTCAGTATCGTGGTAGATCTGTTTCACTTGGTGGATACTGGGTCGAACAACTCCAGCCTGAAAATGCTCGAGGTCAGCAACATAGTAGTCGCCTTTCCATTTCCCTCCGGGTTCGAACCGATAACCAAGGAAAACACCAGGTTTGGCAACAGGGGCGAACTTGGGAGCCTTATAGTGATCGTGTTCTTCGCCGGGAACAGCGGGAGCGATACTAGATTCTTCCTCAGCGAATTCAGCGAGGGGGTCGTAGTCACAGTCGCGCAGAGCTTCCTGGATTTCTTCTGCTGACATGGGTTCATAGTCATCATCAGAAAGAGGTGCGTCTTCCCTTGAGGTTTCGCCCCATTTCTCGAGAGCGTGGACGTCGACCTGAAAATAGGTTTCGCCAATCCAATCTTGCAATTGATCATCTCTAGGATCACTCAGATTTCTCCACGTGGTTGACTGAATAGAGTCATTTTCACCGTTGAGATATTTAATGATGGTGAGAGTTTCGTCAGCGAGGAATTCAACGTCGATCGGGCAGTTGGAGCCCCTTGGATCGAAGAGTTTCTTTCTGGGTGTCCGGTGTATACGGATAACACACTCGTTCTCTTCGTCTTTGCTCCAATAGTCATCGTCGGCAGGCTTATTTTGATCTTCGGGAGCGTTTTTGATCCCCCCCTTTTCAACTCGACGCGGTTTGGGAGCGACGGGGACGAAATCAACCAAGCAACCGAAGGGAAGAAGCTTGCCGTTGAAAGGAAGGGGGGCGTGTCTTTTAGACCACGCGCTTCCACCTCCCCGATTCTCGATGTTCCTAGCGACGGCAAAGTACTTTGTTGCGTCGGGCCACCATCGGGCTTCTAACCCGGCTTGACGTAAAAGCACACGTGCACCATGAAGGACTAATTTGACTTTGTTCTCAATGATGCCGTTGGTCTTTGGCATTCCCGGAGTAGACCATTCATGTATCCAGCGCAGTTCTTTGCAAGCACTGACAAGTTCTTTAGCTTGATCAGTGTGCATCATCTTGATGTCATTTTGAGGCCCTGCGAAGCGGTTGAAAGCGTCGACGGTGTTAGCGTCAGAGCGGTTCATGACAGGCATGACATCGATCCACGAAGTGGCGAGATCATAGAAAACGATGGCGTCGGCCTCGCCGTTGATGCCCCTGTCACGTAGCCCTCGCAGAACCATCGTGTCGGCGGTGACTAAGTCGCCAAAGTCCTCGGCTCCATGACCAGCCGCGCCCTTCTTCCGGAACAGCCTAACATTCTCCATCTTGGCACGCTGGCAATGCGAGCAAAAAGGGTTCTTGGGAAGATGAGTCATCATGTGGCGGAGGGTCAAGGCGTCAGCTCTCCAGTCATCGGCGCTACGCAGGGGGCCGTGGCCTTCAAGTTCGACGGTTTCCTCAATTGGATCAGAGGCAGGAGGATCAGGGTCGGGTGGGCCAGGATGGCCTTCGGGTACAGAAGGTATGTCCTCTGTTCCCTCTTGGATGACATCCCCGGAAAGAGCAGAAGGAGCGGGAACAGCAGGGATGTCAGGGTACTGATTGGCCACCGGAGAACTGAAGTTACAACGTGAGGCAGGCAAGTACGGGACGTTGTTCAGCACGTCGAGCACAATTTCCTTGCCATCAGGTCCTTGAAGGACGGGAAGCTCACCTGCGGGCCAGGTGAATGTATAACCTTGCTCCATACAGCGTTTGCCAATAGAGATAAGCGATGGCGTGTTCTGCATGACGTGGGCATCAATCACCTCGTCAATGTCCTGCATATCAGCAGCAATGCTTCCGAGGGTCGACGCCGTACCGTTGGCGGTCTGCAGGGCATGGGTACGTCCGGTTTTCCTCACCAGACTCTGCTCTCCGGCACTAAGTTCGTTCAGTCCAACAAGGTCAGCCTGTATCAGCAAGCCATCGGATCGATCGTTCGTGACCAGGAGCGGATGGAGTGGAGGACATGCGCGATGCTCTATACATCATGCGCCGTCGAATCGGTTTAGATTCGAGGTATTCGCCCTCCTGATCAATGGCGACCTGCTCCTGCATGGAGAGTGCGCGGAGAATGGCCTTCTCACTTTGCCGTTCAATGGTGATTTTTGAAGCGTTCTTGAACTCCCCAGAGTGAGTATATGAAGGATTCCTGGATTTCTGAGAGACATGAGAAATCTGCTTCATAAGGTTGTTATCGGAAACGACGATATACTCAATCATGGCGGAGTCATTGATCTGAACTGTCGGGCTGCGATCGTCGTTGTAGACGTTTGGACGCATAGAGGCATTCCACGCGGCACGCTTAACAGGATCAGTGTATGACCAAAAAGTAGTTTTCACGTCGCCGGTAAAACCGATAGGACAGAACATCCTATTCCGCGAAGTGTGAGAGGTGATTGGAAGGTCCTGGATAACCCGTCCGTCGGGGATGGAAACGGTACGTCTCCACACCACATGCTGTAGCTCGGGGCCTCCACCAGTGGGTCCCTGAAACATGCAAGCCTGGTGATCGGTTCTAGACCACACCTGTGCATCAGCAGGAGGAGAGCGGCCGGGTGTCCTGTCAGAAAGGGCACCCGTCAGGCCACCAGATTCGCATTTGGTCGCTGGGCATGCGATAGATATTCCCGGCGAGGCCTGTGGGTAACGGCCCGCCCCTCTCAGAAACCCTCGTCAACCCCGGGTGCGGGACTGTCAATTCGCCCATCAGGATAGGGATTCGACGAATCACCCCCCTGCTCAGTGGCAGGGGCACTGGGCTTCCTGGGAAGCGGAGCCAGGTCAGGAGGGGGCTTCTCATGCTTGTACGTGCACTTTGGACGCGTGCACTTGCCGACGTTCAGCCACTCTCTGCAGTACCCAGGGTATATGGGACCGTCGTTATCGCGGGGAGAATTCGGCTTCTCCTCATGGTGCGCAAAGCGGCAGTCAGAACCTCGCCTACATTGCCCCTTCTGCCAATCATGACAGACTCCAGGGGTGGCAGGATGCTCATGGCGGCGATCTCTTCCTGGAGAAGGGCGCTCCCTGCTACTCCGCCTGGGGTCATCAGATCGCGTCTTTCCGCGATCACGATCACTTGATCTCGCGTCCCCTGTCTTGCGAGTATCCCCAAACGGCGAAGGACGGCGCACCCCAGGAGCGGCGGCATTCGGGTTGCGATCAGCATGCGGAGATCGGGAGTACATTCGATCCTTTATCTCAGAGACATTGTACCTCGTCCTCCACCTCGATACAGCGTTGCGAGCGGCCCTCATGATCCAGTCGTAATTTTGCACGTCTGGATTACGATCCCAGTGTTGTACGTCAGGCATCAAGCATGGTGAGTGTCGAACTTGCTCAAAGAAAACATGCTGAAGAACATGGTGATCAATCGGTGCGGTGATTCCGCCCAGGAGTCCTTCCCATTTATCAAGGAATTTCTCAAGCTGAGGCTCGCCAGACCCGGCAGCTCTGCCGAGGGATAGGCGAAGAAGTTCATTCGTACGGATAGACTGGCTCCCGACTTCATCGGGACGAAGGTATTCAATGAGACAGAACAGGATCTGGCGGCTTTTCAGCCTCGTCCCCCTTTTTACCTGAGCCTCTTCAGTCAGCCTGCTGATCTTGGCAACAATAGGTTTCGATGTGATGCACTTTCTCAGTGCAGCATTGAACTTATTGTCAAGGATCGGGTAGAGGCACTCCCCATCAAGTTCCTCTATTGTGCTGGCGTTTTCGACACTCATGACCCAAGACATGGCATATGGCGAGTCATAGCTGAATGCGTTGCTCACGATTTCTCTCGTGGAAATGATCCAGTCTCGCAACTCATGCGGTGCGGGCTCTTTTTCGAGCTCTATGTTGGCGCACTTGTTCGCCTCAGATGGCAACGAAGTTAAGGGCGGTCGAGTAGCCTGCCCAAAAACATGGGGAGGTAAAACGCCGTCTCTGCCAATGGATATGGCACACAGAGAGCAACTCCCGGACGATGGCGGGCAGCACGCGGCGCATAGAGAAGTGCGGCACAACGAACAAGTTTGGAAACATGGAGGCGTCCCGGGGATGCTGGTCTTGACATTTATGTTGCATCGAGGGCAGACCCTCTCCTCAGCGGAAGATCGGCGAAGATCGGGAGCTCCAATACCGCCGACGCCACCGGCGCCATGCGCACCCTTACCGAGTCCTGGTGGAAGAGAGAAACCAGTCGGCCCGCCAGAGTTATCCTGTACTCCGTGGTGAGGCTGTGGATTCTGCTGATTTGTCACAGCAGCGTCAGGTCCGTACCTCCCGCGAATGACTCCCTGAGACGTTCAATGTTCAACCTGACCGGTGAAAATCCCCCCTGTAGGGGAACATCCGGGATACGTGTTGATGGTCCCCCTCGGAACTGCTCGCCCGACTACGGGCGAAGACATCGCCCTTGGTGGCATTGGCCCGGCAGCTCCGGCGTGGGAACAGAAACCAGAGTTCCCTTGGTGCGGTTCAGGACTCCGATGTGACGGATCTCCACGTGATGGCCCGGATCCAGGATCAGGAGCAGTGCCATCCCGCTGATTATGATCAGGAATGCAATCAGGTCCTCCAGGCCCCGCACTGGGACCGCGATGCTTAGTTTTCCCGTCGGGGTCAGCTCTCAGACAACCGAGGCAAATAGGTCGAACACTCGATCCAAAACGGCGCACATCGTCAGGTGAGGCGATGTGTTGATCGCAGTACTCGTCCTTGCATATGAGACACCTCACAAGTCCGTGTCTCCCCCCTCTTCCTCTGCATGCGCGGCATCTAGGAAACTGATCGCTGCACTTGAAACACGAGTTACAATCATGGTCAAAGCAGTCTTCGCAGACTGACTTGCCGCAGCTTCGGCATGGATAGCGAGGTTCCCGATGCTGTGGATGCCCGGGCTCCTCATGATCACACCTGGCCCGGTTATCAGGGGCAGCGCCGGCAGCCCGAGCAATGGCCCTCGTTCTAGAGGGATCCCTGCCGAAGATGGGGGCTGATGGTGACGGTGGGGGTGGCCCTGAAGGAGGTGGAGGTGGAGGAGGCCTAGCCGAGCTGACGGTGCGAGCATCACGAGAGGGAGAATCTCTAGGAGCCCTTCCCTGGGTTAAGGGATCAGTGTCTCCAGATTTCTCCCATGGTCCCGTTCCGGCGGTCGAAGCAGCGCCAGCACTTGAAGACCCGCAGGCAGCAAGAGGTTGCTCCCTCAACTCAGCGATCTGCATGTTGATCTCATTGACCCTCAGCACAAGCTTCATAAACTGCTCTTGCATGTCCCTCGGATTGGGGCCTAAGCTTTTGTCATGAAGGTCCTTGACGCATCTAGCAATACGGGACAATTGAAGCTTGAACTCTTCCTGTTTCTGTGAGTTCTCATTGAGAGCTCCGGACATCCTATCACTGAACTGCTTCAGGTCGGTCGCAGGAACGAGCTGCTGGATATACGTCTCGACGTTCCCACGGATGGTTCTTTCCCTTGAGATGGTTCCCTCAATGTCGATGACACTGCGAGAGTTCGCCTCAACTTCGTCCTTGATTTTCCGAACCTCAGCCTCAAGGGCCCCGATCTCAGAGAACCTAAGGAGCTGGACCTTGACGTTCTCAAGTGATTCGGCCTGCTCGCGAAGTTCAGCAGCGGATATGACGATCGAGTCAGACCTCTCATCATACATCTTGAATCGCTCATTCATCTCCTTCTCGCTTCGGGCGACCCACTCGTGGAAATCACGGAACTTGGCCTCGTGTTTTGAGAGAGTTCCGGCAACGGCAGAGAAAGATGATTCAACCTTCTTCTCGAAGGCGTCAACACGGTTATTGATCTTCTTGATCTCACCGACGCAAGCGTTGATATCATCCCTACATGAACGAATCTCAGTTCTGCATCCCTGGATTTCGGCCTTGCACCCCTTTACCTCGTTGTGGATCGCGAGAAGCAGTCGTTGAAGCTCAGATGCAACAGGATGGCCGCCACTTGTGGAAGCAGACGGAGCAGGACGACTATCAGCGTCATGATCTCCGCGCCTATTTTCTTCCCTGTCGGGAGTGCAGCCCGGAGTTCCAATTTGAAAGAATGCGGGGACGAGGGAGTTGTTGACCGGTTGATTTGAAGGAAGCCCTCCATGACCAGGAGCAACAGTGCTAAGTCCAGGTCTCCGATTCCTGGGCGTAGAGTTAATCCCGTCATCAGTCTCCTTCTCAGACATCGGGGCATTGGAGCTGAGCCCAGACCCCGCAGAGTGGATAGGAACGTCAATAGGATCGTGATGAGCTGGGGGATTAGATCGCAATCGCAAAGCAGCTTCACGTCTCTCGGGTGACTCAGAGCTCCTCTTTGTGGCTCGTGAGTCAGTGCCGGTTTGTCCCGACATGTTATCAAAAGATGACGACCCGCGAAGTTGAGCTTGATCTGGATCAGGTTGAGTGAGATCAAGCCGTTGAGCAACGTCACCAATGAGTGGCTTAGGGGAAAGTACTTTGGCAACGCGGCTCGGCGGGAGCGATGTCGTTCGTCTCTCTGGTGTGACCTCGGCCTCATCGATTACATCAAGGATCCCAGGGATGGTTTCATCATCTTCATTTCCTCTCCTGGGTGGCTGATGGAAGGGGATGTCGAGGAGGTCAAATGGAGTAGAGCCAATACCAGGTGTATCCTGCTCGGATCCATCGCTGGTACGGTGGCTGGACTGCTCCTCGAGGTCGATGACGTCGGGGGCGGACTCTTTTCGAGTCTGACGCCGATTGAACGCCGCGAAGAGACCGGCATGGCTTCTTGATGAAGAGGAGGAAGGATTAGGGCCTGCTGTTTCGCGGCCCACATCCGATCGATTAGTACCTGATGTCCGATTTGGCGGATTTGAGCCCGCGTTGTAGCGGTTCGCATCCCGACCTCGGGTACCTGAGGAAAGCGGTGGATTCGGACCAGCGTTGTAGCGGTCCGCATTCCGGTCGCGGGTACCTGACAGGTGAGATGATACTGCATCAGGGATGAAGTCCATATCCGCCGGACTGGGGTGATCGTGAATGATGTCAACGTCGGATGAACCTGAGATGGGAGGAGGGCCAGCTATTTGCGGCCAATCCTCAATCGCCCGTTTGCCCACCTCAAGTTGGGCCGAACCTGCAACATGAGAAGGGGAGAAATCTTCAATGGGGTCATTTTCTCCATCATGAGGAAAACCCTGAGTAGGCTCATGCGAAGGCAGGGCACCAAAGGATCTGTCAACTCGGGAAGGCTGAGACCTCCAATCAGCATCAAAGAGGGATTGAAAATCCAGATTCCCAACCGAAACGGGGGCACCCGAGTTAAAGTCGAGCCGACCGAAATCAGGCGGTGTAGCCTGCGATCCACTGCCGAGGAGTTGGTCAAACTGATCCCATGTAAGGGACCATGATTGAACCGGCTCCGGATGAGCAGCATGATGGACAGCCCGGTCCTCGATCTGGAGCGCCACGAACGGAACAGTAGGCGAAATCGATGAGGGCACCTGATTTGGAGGAACCTCAGCCTCTTCTAGAGGGGGTCCGTCCTCGATCTGGAGCACTGCCGCCGGGATAGGGGCCTCCGCATCCTCATCAAACACAACCTGAGAAAGGATCCAATCGTCCGTGATCACCCCGGGATTGGGCTCTGCGCCCACCATCGGGGGAATGGGCCACAGCCGGCTGTCTAAGCCGGGGCAGCAGGCGCGGCGTTGCCGCGAAGGGCGTTGGCCTCGTCGTCCACGAAGCCCGGCCCACGATGAGAAGCTCCGGGGGACGCCATTGCTCGTACAAGTAGGCGATGGGAGCAGGTAGCGGGTCACGTCCCGCAACCGGATCACCAGCCCCAGCTTCTAGCTGGTACGGCTGATAACCTGCGGTTTTGGGCGAATACGAAGTAGCCCAGGGAATCAAAGAGGTACACGTGGTTCACGAAGTACCAAAAGAACCCAGTCCCAAAGCACAATGTAGAGGGTGCCGGTGACCAGATTGTGGGAGTGACAGTTAATGAAGATCAAGTTTGGGGAGGTTAGGAAACTGGCAGAAGAAGGTAAAGACAAGGGTCGGGCCCGGGAGCACCTCGGCGACCTGCCGCCCACCTCCTAGTGCCGAACAGCTGGAACACCACGGACCTTTTCCGCGATGGCGCAGCCAATCGCCGCACTATGGCGAACGCACGCAAATCCAAGGAAGTCCCGACGGGGGATCCAAATCTTGAGCCAAACGGCCATTCGGCCGTTTTGCCACATGATGAAACAACACGTGAACAAAACACACAAACCATCCAGGGGATGGAACCCCCGCAGCCGTGCCTGGCCGGAAGGAACAGGTTGCGTCTCCTGCGACGCAGCTAGCAAGACTTACGGATGCGTGCCTGTATGTTTGGTACCGGAAACTACAACTTTCGGGGGTTTGAGTTATTGTGTGCTCAATACACAACTATAAACAATGAACACAAACACAAGGGAGGCTACACCACACGCACACAGCAGGATCACGGCCTGACAGCTCACAAGCTCAAGCTGCCTCCTCAGGAGGCTCATGCTTCCGGATCATGTACCTGAGGTCAGTCTCCCCAACCGAAATGGGAAGTCAAAGATCAAAGAATCTTTTGCAGGTCGACAAGTGGACAACCTATAGATTTAAACACACATCTAAGAAACTTTCGCAGGAAACCCATGCTTCCCACCAGATCTGAATATTTCGGATCAAAAGCGCGCCCAACGCCACAACCTGAAATGGAGCCCTACGAAAGCAATCTCCAACGAAAGCGGAGGCTTTTGTCGACTGTCCTTTTGAAACGACCTCACACGTCAACTAGGATTGGACAAGGGGAACTGGAGCCTCAAGCTACCCTTAAACATTGGACATGCAATTGAGTCAACTAAACGAATATCCAACGTTGGCGGGCAGTTTGAGGGTACAGGAACCCTTTTGCCAAACAGGCAGAACCGCTGAGCCAACCATCAGTTTGCCGACCCCATCCTTTGGCGCATGGACATCCTTTTAGGTGAGCTTGCTTGAGAATCGATGGATTCCAACAGTTTCAATGTAGCGCATGTTCCACTTATATCGCTGTTTTTTTTGCATTCGGACCCCCCCCTCGAAAAAAGGAAAAGAAAGAAAGAAGAAGCTTAAAGTTGGCTTTCCTTTCTGAGTTTCCTTTAAACTGAAGCCCAAAAAAAGGTGTATTCCAACTCCAAACTAAGACACGCCCATTCAGCAGTGGAACAAACACGGAGCGCGCAACACGCTTTTGGAGGCCTCTCTCATTTCTTGCAAAAACGGGGCTCCTGCACATCCGTGTTTGATGGCTTTGTCCCAAAGCGGACGTTTCGGGCCACCGCGCAGGGCTGGGCTGCTTGGCTCTGGGCTCCCGCACCACTTGGCCCAGGACCAGAAGTAGTCTACAGTGGCGTCCAGCGCCCCAAGCTTGGTGCTGGCCTGGCGCTTCGAAGGGTCGAGCAGGGCTAAGGGATTCTAGACGACCATGAGTTATTCAAGAAAACATCTAGACTACCATGAGTTATTCCACAAGCAGTGGAAAAGGCAAACCACGTGATCCACCGCAAGTTTTGCAGATCTATGTCCAGTGCCCACCCTTGGGTCGGCACACAGCCCTATCCAAAAACACCTAGTCTTTCAGAAGGGGTCTGAGCACTTCTAAATTTATTGGTAGGGTGCCGGGCAACCAATCATTTCCGAATGAGGTTATGTTAGCACAACCCTGCTCGGGCCAACGAGCCAACCTAAAAAATCGAGAACAAAAGATCCGCCCCGCCATCGTTCTACCAGAGTCAGCCCCGAGGTGGTAGGTCGACGGGAAACAACTTCCTGTTTGCAACATGTTACAATGAATGTGGTTTGAGTCTTGTCATGTGGTGACAAGGTTTCATTGTTCGCTTCCAAACCTCCCCGCCCAACCCCAACCGCAACCCCCAACCCTCCCAACCCCAACCCTCTGGACCTTTCCCAATGCGTGCCAGTCTGGCGTCCAAGATGCCCAAGATCCAGGGGGGGAACTCCTTGGGGGCCTTCAAACCTCAGGTCAGGCGAAACCAATCCAGTGCATTGGGGTGGTTTTGTTTGGGGCTTGGTTTACGTTTAAAGGGAACCAGAAGGAAACCGAACCGAAATCCATTTTGGGGGGTCAATAATTTGGGAAGTCTGGTGAACCCCCAACCGTTTTACACTTCCGAAGCAAACAAACAAACAAACCAGCGCTTGTTTCGGGCCGAAAGCGCGGGGAGGCACCGAAAGCGTAGCCCCGTGAGGGCTGCCCCGTTTCGCATGTCCAAGGATCCGACGGCTGGGGATCCCAGTTCAAGAACCCTTCTGCAGGTCAGCGTTTCCAGAGTTGGGAAGCGGAGGTGTGTTGACTGCTGCGCCAGCTTGAAAACGCTTCCCGAAATGCGAGGGGGGGGGGGGGAAGAGGGAATAGTATGTAAGTATGTATCATGTGACCGGGCTATTTTATGCATTTTGATCAGCATTTCATCTTGATTTTCATGATCTTTATCATCATTTTCTCATCATTTTATCATCATCATCCTCGTCGTCGTCATCATCATCATCCAAGCCCTTCCCAGACCCCCTGGTGTTTTCATTGTTTCCAATATGTTTCTGTTTTTTTGGGCCAGAATTGAGAAAACATGAAAAACACGAAAAATCCAAGACTACAATTGTTTTCATCTGTTCAATTCTGGCCAAAAAACGAAAGACATGAAAAACATGAAAAATCCAAGACTACGATTTTTCATGTTTTTCCATTTTTTCAATCGTGGCCAAAAAAATGAAAAACTGAAAAACATTTTTTTTGAAAAATCCAGGGGGTCCAGGCTGGCCACCTGATCATCATCATCATCATCACCATCACCATCATCATCATCATCATCATCATCATCATGTTTATCGTCATGTTCATTCTCATTTGTATCATCACTTTCATCATTTTTATCATCATTTTCATCCTCATTTTTATCATCAGTTTCATCATTTTTATCATCATTTTGATCATGGTTATCATCATCATCATCATCATCATCATCATCATCATCATCATCATGTTCATCATCATCATCATCCTCATCATCCGAGCCTTTCCCAGATCCCCAGATATTTTCATGGTTTTTCATTGTTTTCATGTTTTTTTGCCAGAATTGAAAAATGAAAAACCTGAAAAAATGAAAAACACTGAAAAATCCAAGACTACCTTGTTTTCCATTTTTTTATTTTTCCAAAAAAGCGCAAAAACATACCAAAAACATTAAAGAACTGAAAAATCCAGGGAGTCCAGGCTGGCCATCTGATCATCATCATCATCATCATCATCATCATCATCATCATCATCATCATCATCATCATCATCATCATGTGTATCATCATTTTCATCATCATGTTATCGTCATTTTCATCATCATCTTTATCATCACTTTAATCATCATGTGTATCATCATTTTCATCATCATCTTTATCATCACTTTCATCATCATCTTTATCATCACTTTCATCATCATGGTTATCATCATCATGTTCATGTTCATCATCATGTTCATGTTCATCATCATGTTCATGTTCATGTTCATGTTCATGTTCATGTTCATCATCATCATCATCATCATCCGAGCCCTTCCCAGACCCTGGATTTTTCATGTTTCCATCTTTTTCATGTTTTTTTTCAATCTTTTGGCCAGAATTGAAAAAAATAAAAATAAAAAAGAAAATGACAAATCCAAGACTACGATGTTTTTCATTTTTTCAATTCTGGCAAAAAAAAAATGAAAGACATGAAAAAAATGAAAAATCCAAGACTACGATTTTTCTTGTTTGTCCCTTTTTTCCATTTTTCAATGCTGGCCAAACAAATGCAAAAATGAAAAAACCATAAAAGAAAAAAAAAAAAAAACACGGGGTCCAGGCTGGCCACCTGATCATTATCATCATCATCATTGTCATCATGTTCATCATGTTCATCACCATCATCACCATCACCATCACCATCACCATCACCATCATCATCATCATCATCATCATCATCATCATCATCATCATCATCATCATCATCATCATCATCATAATATATATACATATATATTGTCATTTCATCATCATTTTTATCATCACTTTCATCATCATGTTTATCATCATTTTCATCAGCATTTTTAGCATTATGTGTATCATCATTTTCATTATTATATGTATCATCATTTGTATCATCATTTGTATCATAACATTCATCATCATGTTGTTTCTTCATTTTCATCATGATGTTTACCATCGTCATGTTCATCATCATCATGATCATCGTCATCGTCATCATGATTTTCAATGTGGGGAATTGCAAAATGAGCACTTTCTCGGCCAAAGCTGGCCTTGTGCACTTCTAGCGTGGAATGTAAAGGAATGGAGCAGATTTCTTCCCTTATCTTTTTTCCTATGTCTAAATACTTCAGCTCTAACGAAATCCTTAGCAGTATTATCTAACTCTTGGTTTTTATTATCCGGTCCTTTCTCTTTTGTGATCTGAGTCTTTCTTATTCGTTTAGGCCGTAGAATCATAATTAGATTATTATACACGTTATTATCTACTTCCATTTATCGTTCTATTTTACATGTGTTAAATTTTGCATACTTGTTTTTTGGTTTTGTGTCCATTTTGTTTTCTTATATCTGTTTCCCTTATTACCATCCTTTGCTGTTGTCTTGTTTCTAATCTGTTATCTCCCAGTAGTAGTTCTTGACTGCACGGTAAAAAGAAATGAACAGATACACATCATGTCCAAATTGCTTCTGGCAAGAAACGACAAGGAAATGGAAAAGACACGCAGTCAAGTTCTTTGTGTATGAAATTGAACAAATGAGCACTTTCTCGGCACCGGAAGGAATGGAGGGGGTAGGTGGAGTCTCGCTTCCTTCATCCTCTTTCGTATTTCCAATTATATACTTGTTTTCTAACGAAACTCTTAGCACTATTATCTAACTCTTGGCACTTCTTTGCCTTGCCCTTCTCTTTTGCTATTTGACTCTGTCTTCATTTCTTAGACTGTCGAAAACACCAGGTAAACCTTCAATTGGTTTCCCATCAATGTGTCTAGGGAAACTAAGGGGAAGCCTGGCTTTATTTTAAATGGATATCCTGTGCGACCCTTCCATTTCTCAGGTTCCCTTTATTTAAAGGCAGCCCCCAAAAAAACAATTTGTTTGCTGCAGCGCTTCCATGTCCTCTGAAGAGCTCTTCTCTTGCCTTCAAGAGACAGATTGATCCGCCGCAGTTTATTAATAGGGGACTGTCCACTGGCGTCGGCGGATCGCGTAGCGATTTCAATAAAAGGAAGGGAACTGCAAAGGAGTGAAATGGAAACGGAAAAGTCTTGGAAAGGAAACTCGGTACTGCTGACTTCTTGACGCTTGAAATTGCGAAACTGGACGTTGTTAGGCCCCGCCTACCTTGGGCATTTCTAGCTAGGAATGGGAAGGAATGGACAGAAAATGGAAAGGGCATTGGCAATGGGAATTGGACAGAAAATGGAAAGGAACCCCGGCGCCATCACAATCTTTACTCGGGACATTGTGAAATGGGCATTTTCTCGGCCCCAGCTGGCATTGGGCACTTCTAGCTTGGAATGTAAAGGAACGGAAAGGATAGGTGGAGCCTGTCTTCCTTCATCCCCTTTCTTATTTCCATTTGCTTTCCAACGAACACCTTGGCATTATTGTCTAACTCTTGGATTTTGTTATCCTTTCGTTTCTCTTTTGCTATCTTTGCATTTCTTCATTTCTTAGACTATCGAAATATTTTCGTGTTACGTTTAACACACTCTTTCTATTTTCTTGTTTCACGTCTATCTTGATTTATTATATGGTTCCTGTATTATCACTTGCAAACTGCTATCTGGATTGCAAGGTAAACAGAAATGGAACGATACACGTAATTTCCAAACTCTAGAATTACATGTTGTCATTGCTGCGAGAAGCGGAAAGGAAATGGAAGGGAAATATCAAGGGGACACGGAAAGGAATGGAAAGGACATTGAAAGAACATGGAGAGGAAATGGCAAGGAATGAACAACTGGAAGAGGA
>CAUJNA010003212.1:37500-82500 GCA_963377175.1 Effrenium voratum
CTGCTCTTTTGAAGCTCCCTCGTTGGGTTGTGTTCAAAAGACACCAATGGTAAACCAGGCGTGCGAGGAGGTCTCCCAAAGACAAGTCCATATGCGGCATCATTGGGAGTGGCCCGGATGTTTAAAACTTGGAGGGAGCTTGCGCACCGGCGATGATGTAGTTCGCTGTTCAATTGCCTGCAACCACTTTCCTACTTGTGCTTGCCTGGGGCTGTGTTGCCTCACCCTTTTTTTGGCAGTGCAGAAACTCTCTTGGGCAGTTGCCGCGCGACCTGTGCAAATCACACCAATCTGTATCGATCGGATGTCTCCTCCCCGTAGACTTCTATCCCAGCATGGTAAATGCCTGAACCGAGTGCGCGCTCGCCAAGCAGACCTTGCACTCTCTGCAGCCCATGAAAATCGATAAACACCCTTTGAAAGCCGCATGATGAACTTTATTTGGAGATGCTTTGGTGGACAGCACTTCCATGGGGTTGAAAAGAAAGCGTTCCAAGATGCACTTCCATGGGCCTATGCTGATTTCCTTGGGACTGCAACGGCACATGGGAAATGATCCCCACTTCTGGGTCAACCTTTTCGAGAAACTCGGTGAACCATCTTGGGCCATGTTCCCAGTGCAATCCCAAACTCCTACCCCTCCTCCCACTAACATGGCACCTGGGGGAGCCACCTAAAAAAAAAATATGCATGCCCTGGGAGCGAGCCCCTGTCAGGTGCCATGTTAGTGGGAGAGAGCGCAATAGAAAAAAGACAAAAACAAAAACAACAACAAGTGTTTCAACAAGAGATCCCGCGCAATCGGCCCGCCTATCTCTGACCTGTTGAGCATCATCCTGGCAGAGCTTTGGCGCATAGTGGAACATCTTGCCGGGCACTCCGTACTGACCAACCTCTCATACGGAGAAGGTACCTGAAACTGCCTTGGCATGAGGAAATACAGCCAGTCCAATGCAATGTGAAACGACACCTGCACCTAGGCATCACCCATCTGAGACAAGTGGCCCACAGAGACAACTGACACCTCCCTCCGCCTGCTGTGAAAACACTCTTTAAGTTTCCGATCGGCCGATCGACATCGTGGCCTGTTCAAAAAGCCAGTGTAGGGGTCGCAGTGGTAGATGTGGACCCACACATCTGACAAAGCAAGCATGCATGCACAGCAAATCCGGCTCTGAGGATCACAGGTATGTCAGGCACATCCCTTTGGAGGGCTCTCTCTTGAGGGACCCCCTTCCAGGCTACGTAGTCTGTTCCGCAAGAATCAGCTTGTCTCCAAAGCAATCAAAGGAACTCTTCAGACAGCTTTCCCGTTTCCCATTGGCTTCCCTTGTAACAAACGCTGAAAAAGGGCCGGCTTTCTCCCAAGCCGCATGAAAGAGACAACCACACCCACATGGCTCCTTAGAAAACAATCCTGCTCGTTCCTTCACCATTGCCCACACTGCCCATGGGTTCAACCACATCTGCACAAAGTGCAAGGCACGAGAAATTGACAATCGATCTAAGTAGGGAAACCAATTTGAGACATGCATCCATCGAAGGAGACGATTTTGTCCAACTTTCATTGTGGAAATGGGTCTCCGAGTACTCGGGACCGTAGGCTACAGGCCGTCGGTCGAAGCGACATCTGTCTTCCTTTGCAGGCTTGAATAGCTCATACCGTCAGATTCAGGTTGCCACCAAAAACAAAAAGGTTCCACCTTGCACGAAAGGACAGTGTGTGTGTAGCATCCTAAGACCCATTTGGTGAACTTTTGGGGGTCGCCCAATTTACAGGGTGCCTAAAAAGCCCTGTCAATTCCCAGCTTCAAATAACGTACATTTCTGAAGCCAAACCTAACCCCACTGCAAATGCTTCTCAAAGCCTTCCTTCGCCATCACTCAGGAAGGTGATCCCCCTGTCATGATACCATTGTCTCCCTTACCAACCAAATGCAAGCCATGGTAGAGGAATATTCTGGATCCTCTGCTTCTTTTGCCTGACGTTTCCTGCCTCTAGGTTTTACATGATGGTTTGCCTTGGTTGCCTACTATACCTGTAACTGGAAGCACTGGGCGGGGTTTAGACTGCTTTTTTTGGTTTCCCTCAAACGGGACCTTTCGGGTTTGGTTGTTTCTGAATGTCAACTCTTGTAACCCGGGCCCAGTTGGGGACCCTTTGGTCTGCTCGTATTGCACCTCGAGGGTTGTAAATCTCCGCATCGTCATCACCTGCACGAACCATTGGGCAACACTTGAGGGTGATTGTACTATGAACCCACATATGACTCGCCATCTTGCAGGCTTTCCACAACTAAGCCATGATTACTGGTAAGTCCACCCATAAAACAAAGGTGCATACCAGGGATTCATAAATCAACCTATGCATTTTCCCGTCGACATGTTGCCAGAGGCCTTCTACCGAGTTCGTGTAAGTCTTAACATACCCCTACAAATGGTGAGCATTCACCGTTGCTCACGCCGACGACGGGAGAACCGCGGCAGCCTTACACGCAGCCCGGGGGCTTGGGCACCGCCCAAACGCAAAACGCAGCGCCTGCCTTGAATCAAAACTAGAAGCTCCTCCCAAAAGGCGGGTGGATGCCGTTTGGGTGCCTTGCAGAACCCCACATGATAAACCCAAACTTGGAACCGGTTTCCCAGGGCTAAGACCATGTGATGCCAAATAGAAGGACGTGAAAGGAAACAATCCAGTTCTCGAGCCTTGGCCGTCCGGCTCGGGTTCCCCCGCTTTCCCCAGCATCGCGCCTTCGCTTAGAGGGACACAGGCCTGGAGACAACTCCCATGGCGAGTGCAACGCAAAGCGCGCCAAGATCTCCGATGGCAACCACCGCAACAGGGGGGCAAACAACAAAATAGGTTTTGGGTTGGAAAAAGGGATTGCTTGGGTCTTGTTTAGGGTTCAAGGTTTCTGCGGGGTTTCTTTAGTGCGAGTTTCAATTTTGGGGTGGCAGAAACTAGAGTTGACATCTTGCAAATGACATATCTTTGAGCTGAAACAAGGTGATTCCAAGATGTTCCAAGAAACAACAGGTATCGTGATGAGCGATAGCACAGGCATCTGCCCGCCTCTCTGCTTGCTGCCACTCTGGGAAGCCTGGCGCAGTCATTGTTCTTCCAACAACATTGCGCCATTTGGGTGTTTCTCAAAGCAAGTGCCTACCCTCTCCAAGAGGAAAATGATCTTCCAGGTATCCTCCCACAGGTGCCATGTTAGTGGGAGTAAGGGTAACTCTCCGAGGTGGTTTCCGTTTGGCTTGCCTTTCAGACCATTCAAAAAGGGGCTCCCCATTCTTGATCCGCAGTCAGTGCGCCTGTTGCATGAAGGAGGGAACTCCATGCCACCTTTGGGGGAAACTTCTGAATGTCAACACCCACGTTCACAAGGGCAAATGCACACCTGCAATAGCCGCTGCAACATGCACCCGCTTGAGAACCTGATTCCGTGCTCTTGGACTTTGATGGCGCTTCCTGCGGGTGTCTTACCTTCCCAGAGTCTTGGAAGAACATCCCTGTGTGCGACATTCCTTCCATCTCCAAATTCAATCCAAGTTTGACGTCAAGCCCCCCGCCCCCCCCTCCCGCCCCCCCCCTCCCGCAGCGCTCTCTCTCTCTCTCTCTCTCTCTCTGTTTTTTTTTTTCTCTCTCTCTCTCTCTCCCTCTCACTGAGACCGGCGCCCGGCCCCGGAGGGTTCGGAAGCTCCAGTCTCTCCTTCGCAGGAAAACTTTCCGTGCAACATGAAACCGTCCCGCAACGGGAGCCGGGGCGGTCCCCATGTATGCGTGCGTGCGTGCGTGCGTGGGCGAGCTCGTTTACCCCCAGGGAAACGCACAGCGTGGGAAAGCAAGCTGTCACAAAAGGCTGATGTGGAAGCAAACTACTCTCTGGATGAGCGGGTTGACACACGAGCCTGACAAGTCTGTGTTGGTCACGTGCGCCATGTTTTCGAAATTCAAGACAGTCAGCGTCATGGCTCCTTTGATAGAAACCCGCACGCTGACAATTCATTGAGGGGGTACTAGTCAGTCCTACCAAACTCTCGCGAATCATACACGATTCGTGCGCGTACATGTGCTTCTCAATATGTGTGTATGTATGCATGAATAGCCTAGATTAGGGTTGCGTTCGGGTGGGTTTAAGCTTCGTTTGGGGTTGGTTTGTGGTTGGTTTAGGCTTTGTTTAGGGTTAATTTAGGCTTGGTGGGTTGATGAGCTCAGTTTAGGCTGGGTTCGGTTTAGGCTTGGTTGCCGGTTGGCTTGATGAAGGCAGGGTCAGGGGACCGTAGCAGCGCTGGTGCAGGTTGTAGGATGCAGGGCGCACTCGTTGTGGGCTCGCAAAAAAACGTACCATTGGTGGGGGGCTGATGTGCGTGTATGTGTATATATACATATATACATATATGTATATATGCAGGTGTGGGGATGTGTATATATATATATATATATTCTCAGGCCCCCCCCCATGAACTGCCTTTTGGCTGTTGCAATGTCTCAATTACCTGAAGGGCAACTATTCTGCTTATCTGAAGGGCAATGTCTCAAGGTCAATAGTTCTACTTATCTGAAGGGCATTTGGATACATACAGGCTATGTGTGAATATTGGAGTAGCCCGCAGCCATCAGAGCTTATAAGGATCCTTATAAGGCTCCTTTTACAGCTCCAGACAAAGCTCCTTACACTCCTTGAAAAGCTCTCCTTATACAAAGCTCCCTATAAAGCTCCTTACGCGACTCCTTATGAAGCTTTATTTAAGGCTTGCAATTCCTTGTAAAGATGCTTGTAAAGCCCCTTAAAAGGCCCCTTGAAAAGCTGCTCATAACGCTCCTTATACAGTTTCTGGTAAAGCTCCTTATAAGCTTCCTTCACGGGTCCTTATAAGGCTGCGTATGCCAAATTGGATTATGATTGAAGTTTAATTAGAATTTAAATGGACTGTAAACAGCACACAATTCAATTACATGTCCCATTATTTATGATAATGTAAAAGGGAATTCCTTTCGACATGAAATCAATATTAACTAGTAGAATAGACATAGAGTTCAATAAGGAAAGAGTTCCAGTGTACTTTCAATCTTCAATTATAATCTAAAAAGGCATCCTTTCCATGAAAAGAGCTTAACAAGGGAATACTTCAAATATGATGTGACTCATGTTTAATGAGAATTGAATAAATATATAATTAGAAGTCTGATAGAACTGAAGAAGGACATAATTGAACTTGAATGTGTATGTTGCTTTAGATTTTAAGTATGATGCCCTTTCCATACTCTGACGAGAATATTGGGTTTCGCTCAAACTTTTGTTTTGTTTTCTGAAGTTTTTTTGTTGGTTTTCCTCGAGTTGTGTTTTCATCAGAAAACCAAACAAACCCAAGGTGTTTTATTGTTTCGGCCCTAAAAACCAAAAAAAACGAGGAAAACAAAAAAAACACTGCGAGAGAACCAAAAAACAAAAAAAGCCAAGATTCTGAGGAGAATCTTGGGTTGGCTCAATTGTTTGGTTTTTTGGTTCTCTAATTTATTTATTTCTTATGGCTTTTTGCTTGTTTGGTTTTCTCGAGGTTTTTTGTTTGGTTTTGGTGTTCCTCGCTTTTTTTAGTTTTGTCTAAACATAAAGTGTTCACAGCTTGGAAATTACTCAGCAATGCTAAAACATGGCGCTTTTTTACCACCCGTGGTGGTAGCATCTGAAAAAAAAGTAAACAAAAGGTGTTTTTGCTATTTTTCATACTTTGAACTATGTCTGCAAGAAGGCATTTCAAAACGGAATCTGTTTTGTGAATTTTATTGTTTTTATGGTCGAGAGAGCTCAAAACTATTTGACAACACAGTGTTGTTACAGTCATTTTATGAAGAAAGAAGGAAAGGTAGTTCATGGGGGGGGGCTGACCATATATATATATACATATATATATATATGTGAAACCGTCGCGGAACCACATAAAATGTGTATATATATGGTATAATATACACATACTATACAATATATACCCATGTATATTCTGAATATATCTACATTGTCCTGCACGTACGAACACACATAGGACGTCTGGTGCATCCCGCCTTCAGAGGGCTTGGGATCCTCAGCCTGCAGCTCCGGCAACCCAGCGACTCGTCGATTTGGGGCCAGACCCTGGTGACTGTCACCGATTTGGGGCCATGAAAAACCCGGTGATACTTTTGACTGCTTGGGGCCATTTCAAGACCTTAAGGGCCAAAATTGCCCTATGGGTCCTATGACTCGGATACTGAGGCTTGGACGGCCATGGGCAACGTCTGTAGCGAGACCCAGGGCTTCGATGCTTTCGGATGCAAAGGTTAAATCTTTCTTTTGCAGTCGTCCTTCAAAACGTGTGGAACCTTGGGGTGATAAGTGATATGTTCTGAGGTGTCCGTTGGCGACCTGCACTTGGCGCCCTTGAGAAAATGCGAAATCAGGCTGCAGGCCGCGCGTTTTGATACGGCCAAACACTTTGCAGCTGGCACCTCTCTCTCTGGAGCCAAAGGTCGCGGCGAACTCGCAACTGGGAGGCCATGTAAAGAGTTAAGAAGGCAGCCACAGCTATTTATGGTTGGGATTCTCCCTTACTAACCTTCATCTACCCGGGTTTTGATTGCGGCTCAAATGAAAGCCCCAAACCGAAAGCAGCTCCAAACCGAGGTTGCGGAGGCTGTCCATCAATACTCCCAAGGACCGTGGGCTGGGAGTACCAATGAAAGGCCTACATTCCCTGGTAGAAGTGGGAAGCCCTCATTCCCACAATGGTAAGGGTAGTTAGCGGGTACTTCTGAAGTTACCCTCACCCCCCAAACACCACACCTTTTGAGGCATATACAAACACAAATCGGGTTGTGCATGCTAAGCGCCTGCTTTTGGTTTCTCTCCTTCTTTTTGTTGGTAGACCAAGCCTCTGATTTGTATTTTTTGCTTGGCCGCTGAATCTGAACTCGGCATCTCTCGGCTGGACTCGCCCCTTCACATCTCAGCAGGCTGTGAAAGCAGGAAGCTGCTAATTAGGTGTGCAAGCAAAACCCGCCATCCTGCCACTCACTTCCTGAGTGGAATGAGCAGGCAATTCTTTATTGTTTAGGGATCTTCCCGAAGAGAGTATGAAGTCAAGAAACTCAAGAACCATGGAGATTCACTCAGCGAAACAGGCTTCGCTCAGGGAAGTGCGAGTTTCGGTGTTTCCGTTGCAGCCGACAGGCCACTCGAATTAATTTCGACGGCAAAGCGTTATGGTTACAAAGCTGGCTTGCTCGGTCAGCGGCCTCTGCCAGCTTCCAAGCAGCCGTGGTATCCAACTGCGAAGGCTCATGGTCCACAGCCTGGCATGCGCTGCCACCAGTGGCTTCCAGGGACCGAATCGCAGGCGGGACGCACCACGCCGACTACTCCAAAGCTCGCGCCTGTCCGCGTCTTCACACGCAAAGGGCTGGCCACGTCCAGAAGACCATCCTTCAGACCTGAGGGCGAGCGGCAAAACCTCTGTGGGGGATTGGCGTAGCAGGGACAAGGAAACCAGCCATTTTGAGGGGCCTTCTTGTGACACAAACTCATGTGTCATGGTCCAACCGTTTTTATAGTGCTCCGTTTTGGTAAGGATCATGGTTCTGGTTCTTTCAGGAGGAACCATTTCAAGAGTTGTGCAAAACTACTTGAACGAAACCCAGCATCTACCGAAGGGACTCGTAAAGGGAACACCAACATAAGTCTGTCAATTAGGTACAGCTTTACAAGTGGCACAGAAAACACAACAAACCGCAACTCCTTTAGGCATGTTCTGTAGAGGGGATTTGTTGTAAGCCCGCCTTACTTAGACATGGGATGCCCAATTACATGACATTTCAGCCCTCTTCCGTGGATCCGAGCACAACTTCGAGGAAATGGTGTGCTGGTCAATGAATCAACTAGGTTCTGCCTGAAGCATTGCCATCCTGCCAGGTTTGCGCGCAGGGTTGGGCCAAACCCTTGCTTATACATGTAAAAAACACGATTGTTCAAGAGGAGCTCCTTTGTGCTTTGCCGAGTTTGGTCTAGGTCCTCCAGTGGAGAGGTTAAAATAAGGGTACCATTTTTTGTTCTGTCGTCTATTTTAGGGGAACCGAATCTCCAACCAAAAAAGAAACGGTAAAAGGGCACCTAGCTGGGGGACCTTGTGGTCGTTTCAACAAAATGGCCCACCCTCTGCGTCAAACCGCACCTGCACCGCTAGCTGTCAGCCCTCCGGCCAAGATGCCAATGGCAACGTCCATCTTGGACACTTGCTCCTGCTCAGTGGCAATCCAAAGCCCTCAGCGTGTATGTCTCTGTGTGCTTTTTGAGGGTTCCCTTGTCGGGTTTTAACGGAAACCAACAACAACACATTTTTAGGATCCACGTATTTCGACACATACCTCTCCCTTTCAAAAATTGGCCTCTTTTGTTGAGGCTACTCCTTTTGGAGTTGTGATGCGCTCCAGCTTGCTTTAAACCCATCCGGGTTCCCCACTTGCAGTTGGGCGAAAGAAGAGAGAACAATTCCCCCATTTCGGTTTGGTCGTCCCATCTACTGACCCCGACAAAGAACATTGTGCCGTCTACTTTCACCCTGGTGTAGACATACATGGATGGCAGCGAACGAAGGCGGACCTCGTGCAGGAACCCTATTTAAATGTGGACTGGAACGAAACCACAGCAAGGGGCAAGAACACGGCATTTCCATGCATTTCCAATCTTCCCGCGGCGCTTTGAGTCCGTGCCCACCAATAGTAGAAAGGCTTGTGGGAAATAACGGTTTTCTGTGATGCCACAGGCCGTTCCTCGTTCACTTCGCTTGGTCGCTTTAAAGGGGCGCACAGGGCGAAATGCAGTGCTCCCGGGATCCTCATCTGACTCCGAAGTACAAGGGAAACTCAAACAAGATCGGCTCGAAAGATGTTCAAACCATCAACCCCAGGACCTGCATTGTTACATGGTTCCTGCGACAGGCACGCCAGCAAACAATTGTTTTCTTCACGTAGGGCACATGGGCGCCATAGCCTGCATGTAGCATCAGCAAACTTTGTACAGACCGAACAGTTGAAGTTAAGGAAACTCTGCCGCACATGAGGCAGATCTGGCAGATAAAAACAACAATAACAAGGCTAAGGATCCAACCATACCATAAAACCAGAGACAAGATCTATATACATTCCAGGCGACGGTTCGCCGGAGCTAAACTACCATACCACAAAACCAGAGACAGGATCTACATACATGTATGCCAGGCGACGGCCAAGCATTCGTCTGAGGGAGCTAAAGGATCCGCACTCTTGCACTCACGCCTTGGACTCTGTGAGAGGGGTGCTCTCTGGCTGGACCTGCATCGGGCACAAGGAAGATGAAGGGCCTCTTGCAGACTCAAGGTTTCTTTGGGAATTTGTGCATTTACTGTTGCTTTTGGTGTTTTGTGTGTGTGTGTGTTTTTCTTTGGAGTTTTGTTTCGCCCTGACAAAGTCCGAATCCAGTTGCAAGTTTTTGGGTTTAGTAGCATCCACAACCCCATTCTAATCTTAGTGGGGAGTTCATCTCAATGTCATGAATCCCTCCAACATCCCAAAGGCCAAAAGTCTAAGGAACCGTATGGCTGGGAACTGTCAAGGGCGAGTTTCTCGAAATGGTGGGCCCTCTTTTGGTTGGTCTTTGAAGGGAAACCAACAAGAAACCAAGTAAGTTGAGGTGACCAATTCCCATTTGCGTACGTCATTTCTTGGGGGAATTTTCAGAACGGTGGGTTGCTTTTGGTTTCCCTTCAAACCACAAAAAAAAAGCCCTCGCAAAAGCCACCCCCATTTTGAGAAACGCCCATCGCCTGTGCCGGCCAGAAGGCTGCGCAGGCTGTGACCGCCACCACCAGACCCGCCACAAGGACTCTGTAGGCCGTGGACCAGCCCTGACCGCGCGACCGCTTGGGGACTGGCCAACAAGTCCAAACTGTTTGCTTGCCACTAACGGCCCAGGCCCAAAACGTTTGAAGTCGATGGGAGTGAATGTAGGAAACCAAAAACCCGATGTTTCCACCAAGCAGTGTTTCGACTCTCTGCCTTCTTGGTTTTGGGCCTAGAAACACGGAGGCTCAAAGACAGGGTCCCCCATAGGTGTCCAGAGAAACATGAACTCCTTTGAGCGGTGACTTTTCGTTCTAAGCTGCTCAAGGGATTGCTAGATCTTATGCCAGGCGGATTGGAGCAGGTAGTAGGAACTTCGGGGCACTGCTCCTTGAGGTCTCTTTTGAACCAGCACTAGGAAGCTTCGCAAAATATAAGAGATGGTAAAGGCCAGCCCAAATGATGTTGGGTTGGAACCAGCCCTGGCAAACCGGTTCTTGGGGGGTTCTATCATAGCATCCCACGGGTGACACCAAGTTCACATAATATACATCCGTCCAGACCAAAACCACCCAGGTGACGTGTGCTCCAAGCTTGTCCACTTGTTCAGGCTCGACATGGGTGTCTTTTCAAGGGGATGCCTGCAACACGGCATCCGATCTCCTTTGCCATTCAACATCCCAAGAGTTCACAGCCTCAACAACGGAACCAGCCCCCCTTTTGCGCCTGAATAAAGCAGGCCAGCACAATGTTCCCAGCAGCCAAGACCATAATGACCTGCCCGGCTTCCCGCACGCTGTTGTCGGGAATGGTGGGATGACACGCATTGGGGCTTTTCTCGTTTGGATCACATCTTTGGACCATGGCGCCTAGGTGTGCTCTCCAGTACGTCCAACCCGGGGTTGGATTTGTCTTCACATGACATCTCCAAACGGGAGGCACCCAGCGACACAAAAGGACGTGGCCGGGCTCTCCTGCTGTCGTCCCAACAGAATGAATCGGACCCAATCCAAAGATTGACGTCGTGTTGGTTCACATTCGCTTCCTTTGGCTTTTTAAAGGCTCCAACGGATCTGAGAGCTGTCCCACGTGTCTGTGAATTTTCATGAAACCGGAAACCTCAAACATGGCTGGTAGACTTAGCCCCCAAGCAACATCATGCGTCATGATGTCCACAAAACGGTCCAACCAATTCAACATTCTACTTGTTGAGAGTCGTACCTAAAGGGCGCAATATGGCGCAATGAAATCACAGCATTGCTCTATGATCATGACGTCATTTGGATCATGTCTCTTTTAGGGGCCCTCCCCCCCCCAGAAAAAGCAAACATGGTGGTGTTCATGTCATTTTCCTCTTAAACCCACCAACATGGGTTTCCCGAAACAGAGCAGACCCTTCGGTGCCCCACACAACTCTCGCCCCTTGCGCCGCTTACCTTGCCCATACTCCCGTGGAACTTGAAGCTCGCCGCGCTTTTCGTGGCTTTGAAGAGGCCCATGGAGGCTTGGGCCAGGGTCCTTGCGACCGACCGATGCAAGCGGCGGTCCCCAGTCAAGGCGCCCATTGTGGCTTGGTCCTATGGCAGTTCTGGGGATTCCGAGGCAGGGCCCCTCTGCAACATAAGAACATGGCCTTCCAAGGAATTCCGGTTCGACGTTTGGTGTTCGGGGGCCAATTTAGGGCATGACTCTCCCGCGAAATAACAAAAATAACACGCACAACCACACAGGGTGTCCGATCCCAAACGGAGATACCTCTGGACACGGCGTTGTTGCTTTTGCGCCCCATGTTGATCTGCAAGACAGATTTCTGCAGCATTTCTTTGCAAACCATGCGCTGGCTAGACAGCAAGACGTAGGCACTTCCAAATGGGTGTGTTTGCATGCTTTCAAGGACCCAACCTTTCCAGGTTGGTTTAAGCGGAAACCAAACATAAAGCTACCATTTTGGGTGGCCCCTATCTTGGCACACACCCAAATGTGTAAACAGCCAAAAGGCCCACTGAAAAAACAACCAAGGCTCAAGATGAGGATGCCGTATCCCATAAGGTCATGTGCCACCCGCGTGGGTTGCGCCCACGTGTGCTCCGCAAAGTTATAGCCGAAGAAGGAGCGTTTCGTGACGTGGGCGAGGAAGATGCACACATACCTCAAGTGCTTCATCGATCCCTGGCTAAAGGTCCAAGCTTTGCTGGGGTGTGGAAATAGATCGCGTGAAAAACTAAACGACACATCTAAAAGTCTGTGGCTGAGCATAGCCCAAATACCCAGCGACCGCAGCCAGTGTTGCCAAGGCCATGATTGTGCCGTGTACGCTTCTCTGCTGCTCCTTGTCACCCAGGGAGTCCTGACTTTTGGGCAGTGGGCAAAAACAAGGCACCCTTTTTGGTGGGCTGATGTTCAAAGAAGAGCCCACCCAAAACCTTGAGTGGCTCAAAACGGAGGGTAACTTTGGGTGGAAAAGACGTGGCAGAGCGTCTGTGACGTAGGCCCATCGCCCCATCATCATCAGGCAGGGGAAGCCAATGGACATCAAGATGGGATGCCAGGTGAAGGTGGAACTCAAAGATCCTCCGCCTCCTTTCACAGGGCCCACCATGCCAACGATCACCTCACTGGAGCAAAGAAAGAAAGAGCACCCTTGGTTGGTCTGGAAGGAGAAATCACCCTCCAAACAGAATCTTAAAGAGACTCCCTCTGAAAAAACAATCCAAAACTCATGTTAAAGAAACCCCTCTCCAAAAATCATCTTGAAGGGATCCCCACCCCAAGAAACAGGACAAACAAATGCCACTGTACGCCAAAGCTGCGGCGATGGATGCGGCAAGCGCAAGGACCAGAAAGCAGGCATCATATGCAGAGACCATAAGCGGTTTAGCCGCTCGCGACCAATCACCTTGGTCCCAACAAACGCCTCCGAAAGGCGTAATAGGGCATCATTTTCGCATCCGATCCGACTAGGTGCGTCCCCTGAGGAAAGTTGTGTCTTCGCCAAATGAGTCCAAACAGGTACACTCAAAAAGCAAACATGCAACAGCGCCGCTGCGAATTTTAGCTGAGGCCCCGACGTTGCAGCTAGTTCATTATCAAATAGTCATGAGCCTCAAATGGCTGCGCTGGTATTCAGTTGTGTGGAAAACTCAGCCAAAGAAACCGCATCCTTCCCAGCCGTAAACGCAAGTGACCGGAAGTGGTCTTCGAAGAAATCAAGCGCGTTCTGGCTAAGAAGAAGTTCGGAACTCGCCCCCTTTTTCCCAACACTTAACTCGGTTGCTTTCTGCTCCCCTGCAAAAAGTGAATAACCTCTAGTGGTTTAATGGAAAACCCCTTAGTTGGCAACAAGTTAAAGTCCTAACATCCAAGCAATCCAACAAAGCTAAGGAATAAGGGTCAATCCACAGCCTCGATTTGCGAACCAAAGACGGGGCAATCACCTGGCCTTGGCTTCCGGCGGGTCTTCTGAGACCTGACAGAAGGTACTCCTCAAGCCACTCCCAGCGCGACTCGAGGAATGCGCGTACCCCTTGGAAAAGGAAGTTTAGAAGGAACTTCTGAAGTGGTCCAGTGTCCAGCTGGATGGGCCACGCAAAAAGAGAGTGGTAGGCACTCTCTATGTCAAGTAATGCTCATATGGCTGTGGGTCAAAACCCTGTACCCCTGCAAAACATCAAAATAGGTGGCAAATGAATATTCATCCACCCCAAAATGGAGCCACAGGCTATGCCCCATGGCCATATTATGTTTTGCGAAAGGGTTTGAAACAGAGTTTCGGGAGAGAATAAACAGGCCCAATCCCACCAACAAGAAGAGATTGTTTAAGTCCCCCAGTCCCAAGGGCAAAGCGGTGCCCTCGGCTGGCACAACAAACGAACCAAAACAGGGTGCCTTTAACCAAGAGATGAATGAACCCAGCAAGGGCAGAGACAACCGAAAGCAAGCACAAAGCGGCAAACCAAGCAGGCAAACAATGCAGCGAAGCGAAGCGAACGAGCAAAGCAAACCAATGCAAACACCACCAAACACAAACACCGACCCACAACCAGAAGACGTGCCTACCGCCGCAGCCCACGGCCTGCCCTTTTTCAAGAGCAAGACGAGGTACGGCGCCGCAGGCAGCCACTGTCGCTATGGCGGCGTGGTTTGTCGTGGTAAATACTTGAGCCAAACGGCGCATTGGCCGCGGCGTTGAAACATGTTGTGATAAAACTACATGCCCCCAAAAACACCCCCCTCGCCTGTACAAAGAGAAGGAGTGAATTTGGAAGGGCGCATTGGCCATATTGAAGTTGAAATGCAATAAACAAGACAAACAAAGCCGATTAGGCTACCAGGGTTCGCGACCCCATACCCGGGCACTCATTGGTGCCCGGATCCCGCCACCACCCCGAATTACGGGTATGGGGCGGATTCTCGCCCGTAGCCAAATCAAACAAGAGAAAGCAACAAAAGAAAAGAACAAAGGATCAACTTCGGAATGGCCGGCATGAAGCCAAAGAATTGTCATTTGCGTTGCAACCACATTGAACCATTTGATTCAAGTGGATTTAATTTTTAATTATTAGATTAGGCGCATTGGCCAGTTGGTTGAAACATGGTGCATAGACCAATGAGCCTTGGTTATAAATTAGCACCGTCTAGGCGCGCGATCACTCGAGGACAACCGCCATGGATACCACCAGCAGCGATCCGCGGTTCAGGTCCGAGTAGGACATCACCGGCAGCGGTGCAGGGCACCCGTGATCTTCACCTCGGCACCTTGATGAGCATCATCACCAGCAGCAGCAGCGGTGCAGGTGGATGCAGATCACCAGCGGCCATACACGCCGCCGAGAGTGACTGCCTTGCTGCGGCGATGCACACCTGACAGGTAATCGCAGCTTGCGCGAATAGCGCACAGCTACGCATGCAATTGAATTCTGAAACGGCGAATAGCCCAGACAAAGAAATACTACAAGGAGCATAGTCCATTTTGTGAATTCCGGGATGAAAGCATGCGCGCGTTGGCGCAGCCATGCAAAACGCATGGACAGACTTCAGGTATCACCGATGTCGTCCACCGCCGTGCCGCCCCTTCCCCTTGCTGGCATTCCAGTCCCCAGGGGGAGGAGGCACGGTCTCGGCCAACTTGTCACCGTCACCCCAAGTAGGGGTATGCGGCGAGTTCGGATTCTCGAACTCGCGGGGATCACCCTGCATATGCGGCTGCCAACCCTGCGGCATTGCGCCAGGCCACATTTGTGGCATCATGCCAGCCATGGGCTGTTGCATGTATCCTCCCATTGGGAAAGTGGGATACATCGGACTCGGGAACGGGTAAGGGGCAGCCTGTGCGCCCTTGAATCCCGACCCGCGAGCATCAGGCTGATACCCGCCAGTGGGAGTTCTCGATCTGGCGGATCCGCCACGACCGAACTGTCCCTGTTGGTAGCCGTATTGGCCACCCTTGCCTTTGTACTGATCACCCTTGTGACCCTTTCCTGGAAACTGGTCACCCTTGTGACCTCCACCCTTGGGCCAGGATTGCGCAGGGGCTTTGCCCTTTTGCTGATCTCCCTTTGACCTGGATTCAGGTCGCGGGGTAGCAGATCGTTGATCTCCCCTAGGAGTGGCTGCCCGCCTATGGTGTTTCCCAGTCGGTGGGTCAGCAAAAAACAATGGCGCATTGGCCGTCGCGCTGTGCAGCGGGGACCATGTCAACCTTGTTGTCTTCGACATAAATGTATGCCTCAGCATACTCAATCGGGGCCGTGATGGATCCACCACTGGCCCGCAGAGAGTCGATGCTCCAATCAAGAACAGTGGAGGCATCAAAACTTGGGTCCTCACTATTGAAGTCCGCGAGGCGTCGCTCAGCCTGCACCAATGACATTATGATGTCCGCGCGTGAGGCGCCTAGGCCATACAGCGGAACCAAATATCCGTCCTCAATTCCGATGCGGTAGGCATCATAAATATGCACAGAGAGGTAAAGGGCAAATGCTGAATTTAGACTGCCCTTTCTCGTCATATGACGACCCCATTGCGCCGCCTGTTGCGGGTGCTCAATCAAATATGTCATGACAGACATATTGTCGGGAATTGGGACGCCAGTGTTGCTCTCCTCGATGAGCAGCTGTTTCGCTACCCACCGCTCGAGAGCCTCATCACTCGCACGCACAGAAGCGTGGGTGTCCTTTGAGGTGACCTTTGCAACCTCCTGAAACGCAACTTGCACAACATCCGCATTGGGATTGTGCACAAGGTGCGGCGCACAGCGCAAACCGGAGATCATACAGCTGACCACCTCGCGGATCGGGTTTACCGATGCCATGAGAGGAGCCCATGCGTCGGTCTCCCCTTCATACCAGCTGCTGGCACGGACTGCTTTGAGTCCGTCTAACCAGACTGGTTGCCCACTCCTAACCAGAGAGCGGACGGTGCCTGGCACCCACTCACGATAAAAAATCGGCAGATGGCAACCATTGCATAGAATGGTGCCATACATATTCAAATGCGCGCACCGAGGGCACCAGTAGTCATGCATGGGAGCTTTGTCCCACGAAAATGACACCCCTCTCCGCGGTCCCTGAACATTCAACTCACGGACCGCCCAGGGACGGATGTATATTACATCCCCTTCCTGGTGCAGATAGCATGCGCGCCAGAAGGGCGCATGTATCTCCTCTCGCACAGCGATCAAACCGCGTCGGGTTTTGTAGATGCCGGCGGCTTCCTCGATGGCCATCCACTTTAGGTCAACGGCCACAACGACATGGCGCTTGTCCATGTATTTGACGCGATCGTCAACATAAAATTCGCCCTCATTATTGGGGCTGGGTAACTTGAGGAGAGGCACCTTTGCGCCCTCCATCCCAATCATGATCTCCCCCCTGCAGACCTGCTCAGGCCGCATGGGGAAAACTGTGATGGCGAATTTGCCAGGCCTCCGAATGCACCTCGTTTTGAGGGCGGACCGATACTCGGCCATCGTCAGCAGCACGTATCCCGTATAAGGGACTTCTGCTGCTCCCATCGGCCTAAGCAAAGGCCCGATAGGCGTTCGGTCACGCAGTGCCCAACGCTTGAAAACTTTGAACGGCACGTCCCTCCCGATTAGGGTGGACCGCGCAAAAAGCACCTCGTTCGGGCGCACAGTCGTGCCATCTGTCCTCCAGACTGTCCGTATTAGGAGCTCGACTGGAGGGTACGCTGGGCTCTCCTTCGCGAGAGCGCCCGCCCAGGTCGCCACCTCGACACTCGTGCACTTATGGATCCCGTATAGGGCCTCAAAGAGCGTTGAGATTAGAGTCATTGACATCCAACCTCCCAGAATGTCTGGAACCGTCCCACACAAGAAGGGGGCCGGCTCACCGGACTTCACATTCAACCGCGTTGGGTCAGTGTTGCCCGACAAAATTTCTAGCAGCATTTGCGACTCTCTGGAGCTTCGTCCAGCCATCGCCGACACATCCTTAATTTCGGGAAAAAAATGGAAGATGTCGTTACCGGCAGGACAGGCGATTCTGCCTGCTATCCCGCTCTGTGCATCAATCACAACCTCTTCACCCTCGTATGTGAGGTTGTAGGTGCTCGTAATCGGGCACACACCGGGCTTTGCCATCAGTGCCTCTTCTAACGACGCACCTGCAGGGAGGACGCCCTGTACGTGCGACTTGGTACCTATGGGACCAGTACTCGCTGACATAAGCCGATAATTTTCGGCGCGAAAGTATGGAAAAGGCTCTTCATCCTCTCAATTTCCTCTTCAGTGGTACGCCACGCCTTTGCCTCATAGTATGGCGGCTCCTGCTTTGAGGGCACTAGGTCGCGGTCGCCCATTGATGAGAATTTGTCCACATATGGGCCCATCCCATCATCATCTACGTGACTCTCGTGATCTTCATCCGAGACGTACTCCTTGGGCGGCTCGCCCAGAGCGTCCAGATCGACCTTACCAAGGTCGACCAACGCCGGAGAATCCAGGACTCTCTGGATCCTCATGAGCTCGTTCCTAAACTGCTCAAAGCCTCCGGCCTTGTCAATCACGGAGGTCGGCATTGCGCCCTCCCATGATTCTGGAAACATGCACACGTTCGTAGGGGAATACTCGTCGTCGGAAATATCCCGATCACGCTCCCGTACATCGCTGATTAGTGTCACATCCAACGAGCCGCTTAGGGCCTCGGGACGCGACGCTTTCGCCGGATGCGGCTTTGCGCTCTTTGACGCTACAGCAGCCTCATTGGCCGCTTTGTTCTTCTTCTCATCGCCCTTACTCCCCTCCTTATCCACATCCATTGCGGACGGCTGTGCGCTCCCCCCTGCCCCGCCCATTGGCGGTTCAGAGGGTTGGACAGGGGATTCCTTTGTGCGGGCTTTGCCGAAATAATGCCCTGGGATCTGTACGCTCCCAGTGGAGCCACCGCCAGTCTCTCTTGGACGCTTGGCGGTGTGAGCCGACCCAGTATGTACAGCAGGAGCCGATCGCCTAGGAAGGCCCTTACTGACCGACAGAGATGGAGGAGGTGGCTTCATCTTGGGAGCCGGCTCCGCCTTGGGCGCCGGTTCCGGGTCAATTACGCAGGACCTGAGGTCGAAACTTTCTGACCTCAAAAGGCCCGCGCAATAGGAACGGAAAACGTCCTCAACCTCCCGAGCAAGGAACTCGGGATGGTCCTCCTCCCTCGGAGGAGTTCTCCAGTCGTCATATCCATCGAGCAGACTCCTGCCCACGATTTCATTGAATCGATACGTGCCCAAACCGGCATAGCGGTTGGCAGCTCGAAGAACATTACAAAACCTTTCGACCTTTTCGGTCGCCGCAATGGCCGCAGCCATCTGAGGGTGAATATACCCAGTTTCAATCATGCATCCTGCGGCTTCGCGCAAGCATGACCTCGCACGCCACAGATTCGCGGCGGCCTTGTAAAAGTCGCAGTACTCAACGTTCCACGTTGCGTCCTGCGCGCTGAGCTCATCATCTCCGCTTTGGGAGTCAGGCAGAGTGAGCCCCAAACGGACCTCCCGACCGCGGATTACGTCGGCGGAGATCTGGTTCGAATTCGGCTGATCCTCCAGCGGAGGACGGGGAACATACTGTTTCCCTGGGCCGACACACGACTCATTTGCCGCTTCTCTGTTTGGATGCCCCCTTTCGGTCTGCATCTGGTTAAACCGTGCGACCAGGTCCGACCGAGGGCCAAACGACAATGGACCAAGGTTATCCTCAGCCCAATCAGCAAGCGCTTTGGCTCCTGCGTGATGAATGTCATCGGCGTTCATCGTGTCAGACAGAATGGCCTTTGACAGGAAATCCCAGTCGTATTCGCCGAAACGACGATCAGTTGCTGAAGCATTGTCCAGCAGCTGGAAAAACTCATCCTCTGATAGCCCTTGCCACAGAGTAAGAGCGAGGGCGTCCTCGATAGAGTTAGCCTGATTGGGGTAAAGAAGGCGCCTTGGCCAGGCCCCGTTCCTCCACGCCGCCAATGCGGGCGGGTAACCGGCCCTTCGGAACAGGAAATGCACAACGATGCAAGCATCCGCACTTTCAGCGGGCGCATAATACTCCGACTCCGGGCCAGATTCATGGTCCCCGGGTTCAGACGGATCATCGTCGCCATCAGGCGGATTGGGTCCACCACCTCCACCAGTCCCGCTCCCATCCATAGGATCGTCGCGGCCCGGTAGCTCATCGGCAGGGGAGGTAGGGGAATCTCCCTCCGCCCCATTGCCGTCCCCATCATTGCCGTCACCCGCAGCGCCTTGGCTGGGTGAAGCCCCTTTGGCCCCACCTGCATCCGCCGGTGCGGGCTGTACATCCTGACCAGCGGGTCTGGATGCTTCGGGATGAGAAGCCATCCCCATCGACGCATCGGTCGACAGGAATGGGGTACTGTCCTCTGGCTGAGGATTATCCCCACCAGCGACATCTGGAACGCTGCCCCCACGCTTAGGTGACGGCTCTGTCTGGCTAGCCGGGGGACTCTTGACTGCCTTCCGCGGCGGAACCTCGGGCCGGGGCTGCGTGATCTCACTATTCGCGGGAGCGCATCCCCCCGAACCCCCATCATTTGGTGCGTCAGCACCTGCCGCTTTAGGCACGGGTGCGCCCGTGACCTCAGGTGCTTTGACCTCGGGTCCTTTGGCACAAGGAGCGGCACCCTTTGGCGGAGGGCCAGCAGCCGAAGATAGGCATGGCATCGGTCCTCCCACCTTAGGTGGCACACAGCTGGGACTCCTTGTGGCCCCACCTCTCCATCTGTTCGCGGCTTCGCGCTTGGACAGAGATGGAAAATCATCGGTGTATGCATCCTTGGGAAGCTCGGGAGGATCAGGCTTAACCTTCAACAATTGCTTCCCGGTGGCAGGCTTCAAATCGATTCTGTGGCCGCCAGTCTTAGACGGACCACCAGTCGTAGTCGGGCTATACCCGCACGCCTGCGCTGGCTTTGCAGGTATCGTTCCTCTCTGATTGCCACAAACTGCCGGCGAGAGACCGCGACTTGCGGCCGACTGGCCGAAATCGGCCATGGCTTGGCCCAGCCTCTGCCTGCCCGTTGCGGGCGGCGTCGAGGACCGGACGCGCTGAGCCATTGTCTGTGGCCCTTTGCCCGCGTTGGGGCGAGGCGCAGACTGCTGCTCAGAAGTCCTTGCACCGGCCGCGGCAGGCGCTTTGGCCGATGACGCGTGACTTGTGGCGCATTGGCCACTCGACATCGTCCTAGGAGCAGAGATTACCTCCGCCCATGGCGCATCCTCAGATGAGGACCACCGGTCGACCGGTGTGAGGCCTGCTCTGACTCCGCACTGCTTCGCAGCGCTCAGGTATGACTCCGACGGTTTCATCAGATAATCATGTTCTACCAAGAAATCCAGAGCGATGGCCAGGGCTTCCCGGACCTCATCACTCATCGAGTACTCACGCCTCAGCACACATACCAGGTCGGTGAACGCCGAGACAAGACCCATAAACTGGTGTCCGCCTCTTTCGATACCGACAACGCCGCCGTTTAGGCTCTTCTTTGAGCAGCCGAACCACATCGCATTGGATGGGTAGGCTGGGAAACCGGCGTCGCGGCACTTCATGAAAAACGTAGTTGCGACCTCCTGCATGGCTGTTCCATGCCAAACGATACCAGGACCCGACAAGACTATCGTCGGTGCCTGGCTCCGGCCGCCCCTATTGGCGAACGCCTTCATGGCATCGATGTTTTCATCGATGATCCTACCCGCATCGGGGCTGGGACCATACGTGTTTTCGGACTTACGCCATTCGGTCAGCCACAGGCATTTGGTAAAGATGATGAATATATCATCTTTAGCGCCCGCAGGAGCACCTGCATGTACCGGGTCAGCCAGCTTCTGGCTAACCACGGTACGGAGAAGCTCAGCCACTGAGGTCTCCTCTTCAACCTCCACGACCTCCAGCGCGTATTCGCCGGTTTTGGCCGGGAGCTTTGTCCTAATGGTCGTCCACTGCTCCTGAAGCTTTGCTCCAGCAATGGACTGACCCGAGCTGCCGGTAACCCAGTGTGAGGGTCCAACCAGCACCACAACGCGAGATCCCTCTACGCCTATGTAGGAGACCTTGTTTGGAATGCACCCGCTTAGCAGCTCGGCGCATAGGCCAGCCGCAGCGGAGGGGTTGACGTATCCCAGCATTGTGTGAGAACGAACCCCAAATCGTCCGGCTCCTCGCAGCCGGCGTATTCCATTGCCGTTACGGGCCAAATCATGGAAATAATGTACGTCCGGACATTGAACGCCCATGATTCCCACATCTCCCGCACAAGCTCATAAGGTTGGCGGTCCTGACGATCAGGGTAGATATTACCGCTGATCGCGCTCATGAATTCACTGCATTGAGTGGCTGCGTTGGCAAGCGTCGATAGCGCGTGCTCTGGCGCATGGTGCATGAGCTTAGCAGCCCCTGAGAAGGGAAGGCCGCCAGCCAAGGGAAAGAATTTTCCTTCCGAAGCGGGAACATAGTGTTCCCAGGTATCAAACAGCGGGCAGCATCGTACCTCGCCGAGTTCGCGAATCTCCTGAGGAAAGAACTTAAAATCCACCTCACCGCCGGGCTTTGCCGGGGGAATCGACGCCTCACGTGCCACCGACCCGGCGGGAATTTCCGCCCCAATGGTCAGCGCTACGCGGTTGGCGCCGTGACGTATCCATCCGACCTCTGCCGAATGAGGGTTTACCTCAAGCACAGGGTTCCAAAGGTGCGTGGCAGGGTTATGCGACAGCAAATTCCCCGCCACAGCAGACGTCCCTTCACCAATCGTCTCTTCTTTGAGAGCGATTGCATCAACACGAACGCGGAATTGCCTTATCACGCGTTGGTGAGCAGGCCCCTTTTCAGTACGCTTGTACGCCTCGTGGGCGTTCTTACCGATAGGACGTAGCAAAAGCGCCAAACGGACGGTTACGCCCAGGCCAATATGGCTGAGACAAGAGTAATAACTCTCAAGAAAACGGGCTTCGTCGATGTCCACACGCCTGTTAGCGTTTCGGCATCTCCGAGCGATGCAACGGCATTCCCATGGCCCAATATGTTCCACAGGGAAGAGAATTGAGTTCCATGAACCCATCTCTCGTGCATGCTGGCTGCATTGAGCTCTGTGCAGTGCCGCATCGGGAACACTAGATATCCGTCGCGCTCAAGCACGGGTTCACCGGCGTGCCAATCCCCGATTTCCTTGCTTGGCATGGTAAGCGGCTTAGCGCGTTTCCATTCAATCAGGTGAAAGATGGTGGGAGCAATCCCCACTTCCTCCGTGAAGAACTCCACAAAATCATCATAGGAGGACCACACGGCCTCAATCTCCTTGCGCATGGATCCTACTTCAAAAGCATGTGCATTGACCGTTTGCATCTTTGCCAGCGCATCGGCTGAGATGCAATAAATTGCCTTCATATACCCGACCACCGCCTTGGGTGGGGTACAAAGGGCAGTGGGACGCTGGTATGCCCAGGCCTTAAACGCCTCCTCGGCTCCCGCCGGCTGTACATTCGAGGGCAAATCTCTCCTACCCTTCTCAACGGCCGACTGCATTGCGCGAATAACATTCTTATTCGCCGCTTGGAAAAAGGTCTGCCAGCGTGAATCAACCTTTGCCATCTCATACAACCAGTTCCCGCCTCGGGGAACCAGAGAAGGGGAAATGGCGGTAGACAATGTCATATCAATCAGCGCGTTCCGAGTCGGCTCGCAGTGGAGCTCCGGCTCTCGCGGCATTGCCTCACAGATGATTATGGCAGCCGTGTAGACGCTTTGGTCACTCAGCTCCACTTCACCCAGAAGCATGGCCTGGAGAATACCAGCCACGCGTAGGCGGCGGTATTTCTTGATAGCCGGGACGAAAGACTTGTCCTCAATCATGCCCGTGTCAAACCCCTCCAGTAGGTTGAAAATGCCGGAAAAAGCACCGACGACTTGAGGGTCTTTGACGCCTTCCTTGACTTGCACCAACTGCGTCTCAGCAGTGGTGCGATTACCGTACTGATCGGACTTTGCCGTCAAGTGCGGGTAGCAAATCCTGAGATTTTCCGATAGCCGAGTAGGCCTCTCATCAGACAGCGCATTGGCTGCGTTCTTCGCTTCGGCTGGAAGCGGACCCAAGGTGCAGGCGCAGTTCGGGTTCATATAGTCCGCCTGCTGCCGCGCCGCCAAAGACGAACCCCTCGAGCGCGGGGCAGCGCCCGCCGCTCCGCCGGCCGCGGATGCAGCCGCTGCCATAGCGCGAGTTTGCGCCCGGGAAGCGGTAGGATACCACTAAAACAAGATAAACAACGAAGTAATAAAGAACCCCGAGATAAGGGATGCCTCCCACACCCAAAGGTGTGTAAACCTTGGGTGTCAACTACATCAGTACGAAGGGGCAATTTCCCCCAGTGTAAGACCGAATATGGTCATGCCTATGACAATCAGTCGTGCATTGACAACGACCCTGCTACACCACTGCACATGAAGCTGCAAAGCTACCCTATGAACATGCCCACCCGGGCGGAAACTGACACAACCATAAACCAGCTACTCGAGGCGAATGTGCCTGAACTAATGTCGCGAATTTGCGGTTGTTAGTGCAGCATGACTAATGCTGTTGTGAATAATGTCCATCAAGCCTACTCAGTTCAAGGCTGTTTGAAGAGCAGCGCGGGTCACATATTTTACAATTAAGTCATGCACAAGAGGATCAACACGTGTAGTGCGATACATCCTGTTGCATTTGAAAACCGGGAAAGAGTTCACATGTCGTGAAATACAAATTAATGTCAATGCATGCACATGATCCTTATTTACAAGACATGAGCAATAGTGTACAACACGGCTATAGCGGTTTACGCCAAGCTTGACAAGAATATCGCGATTAGCAATCCAGGTATTCGGCTGTATGAAAATGCCTACGGAAAACTTCGCGTTCAGCGCGTGCTCAATTAAGTCGTTCAGACATGATGGCACTGCTCTACCTGGTCACGTGCGCGCCTGATCTTGCTCCAATTCCCTCGCGTGGATGCATCGATCAAACTGCTATATCTGCACAACAAAATGTTAGGTCTGGAGCCTTCAACTGTACCCCGTCTAGGGATAACAGGGCAAAGATTGGCCGGTCTAACAAAGTAGGTAAGCCATCTACCAAACTGAGGTTCAGGCGTTATGCCAAGCTCAGAATCGACGAAAATGTTTCGCGTATCGCAAACATTCGGGGCACAAGCGGTGCGGCCGAGGATCAATTCGCCGCGCATGCCTCTGCGGGGCAAGCGGCTAGGATGAGGTTAGCACGCATGTGCGCCTCATGCATGCTTCTAGCAAAAGGCAAGCGGCCCTGCTGGAACAATGCAAAATGCGCATGGGAGCAACAGCGGTGCGTCCCATGCATCTGAGGCCGGCGCCGGAAAAGTGACCGCGGGCTTGAGTGCAAGCGTGGTCCACTTCAGGCAGGCCGGCAGGAAACTAAGACCGATGAATCATGCATGCATGATGCTGCCTTTGAAAAATGGAATGGCACGATGCAGTCACAAAAGGCACTATCAATTGCAGGCACGTAGCTGGTAAAAAACTGGGCGAATGGCCGCCTGACTGCTCGGGTGGTTAATTTCAGGCATGCACTGCGGTGAATCAAGTGCTGTCACAGGCTAAGCATGCTGAGCATGCGTTAGCATTGGTACTGCGAGTGAGACATCCATGCTGCTATCTACCCCGCACGTCTGGGGCGGTTCAAAGTCTCAACGGATGCTGAGTCTGAGTCGGATGCTGGGACCACGCCGAGGCCTTGCGTGAACCAGCGCAGATCTGAGTGGTTCCACCATTCCGTGGCCTGGAATGCGGTGCGGTCGCTGGGGGTAAGGCAATCCCATACGCCGACTGCGATTTTGGGTGTCAAAAAAGAAGTGCTCCCGAATGCACGCGGTAAGGCAGGTGCGTCGGATGCTGGTGTGTCGTCTGGCACTGCGGTGTGCGCGATCCATGCCACGGCGTGTAAGGCATGCGTGGCTCTTGTATCCAGGAACTGCCAAATCAAGACGGATGCGAAATGCATGCACAGCTCAAATGCAGTAAAGGCCATGGCGGCGTGGCAGTTCCAAGGTTCAAAAAAGAACGAAAGAGGGGTCAAACCCTCAGGGCATGTCCCTTACCAAAAGGCTTGAGCCAAAATGGCTTGAGCCAAAATGGCAAGACGGATGCGAAATGCATGCACAGCTCAAATGCAGTAAAGGCCATGGCGCCGTGAGGGGTCAAACCCTCAGGGCATGTCCCTTACCAAAAGGCTTGAAGCAGAAATGGCCACGCGGCCGAAGATTCAACCAAGATTAAAACACAGGGGAAAAGACAAACCCCTAGCGACGATCCCACTCTTCTTATGCTTGACCAACCCCGACTCCTCAAGCGGTGGCTCAATCTGCTGCAAGGTCAAGTCACTTGGGATCTCCTTTGAGTCAGAGGAACTGGAGCTTGTGCTCTCTTTTTCGGAGAGCGCCCCCTCTCCGTCCTGAGCTTCAGACTCTTGAAGGTGGCATTTCTGTCTTGGACGAAGCGGTCTCGCCATTGCCCTTGTCCACGAACCTCCCTGAACGTGTGCAGTCGGGAAGAAAAATAGCCTCCCGAATCGAGTCCACCGTGTCTTGCAAATCCTGCAGCGGCTGAGCAAGCAAATCACGTGAGTAATACGAGTCTGATGTGGCAATGGAAGAGCTGTGTCTTCCCAAGAGGATCCTCAACTATGTCAAAAACCATATAGCTGGATTCAGCTAGCTGGATGAATTTGTTGAAAAATGAATTTTGATCGGTTTCCATGCGTGCCCCCCTAATTGGGGGAAGAACAGGTGCAGCAGGCTTTACGACAGGGAGGGTGGGATGGCTAATGAATTTCTCCAGGAATCCTGGATTGAACATTCCTAAAGTCTGCAAATTCCTACCCCATGTCACCTTGTCTACGCACGCTTTGGTGAGAATGTCCGCGCCTTGGTAATGCGATGGACATGCTACGAAACGAAAAATCTGTTCATTGTAGACTTCATTGAGCCAACTGATGTCGATTCGCTGAGTACGCGACATATATCGCATGTTTGGGTTGTTCCCAGTGATAATGATGCGGCATGCAGCCTCATTATCTTCCATACAATTCACCGTGACAGGCTTACCGGTGCCTTGACCGATAGCAAACTGCCAAAGCTGCGCAAGTGGCATGCCTTCCTTGGCCACGCCATGATCTAGTGCAACGATCTCCGCTTCGGGAGTCGATTTGGATACCGAAGTTTGCTTCTTGCTAACTGCGGTAATGGGAACATATGTCCTTGGGCCGACTAGGCAAATAAGGACACCAGATGTACTCTTGGAATCGGTACGATCTCCAGCGAGATCGGCATCGCAGTAAGCGACGATTTCAATGTCACTAGGCTTATCGCAGACCCATCCGTATAGGTGTAGGTCTAGCGTCGAGTTGATATAGGAAACAATCCTATGAAGCTTCTTATCGCACAGTCGATTCCACTTAGTGATTCGACTGGCCAAAGCCTGTACAGGTCTAATTAGGTCGTATCGACCCATTCTAGCACCATATAAAATTTTCATGAGAACTGCAGCGGCAGCGTCGCCTAGGACACCGGGCTGCTCAGCAATCACGTCTGTCGGGCAAGGAGATGGCTGCCCAAACAGCTGATCTACTTCCGGGTTGATGGGATTCTCATCAAACTCCGGTTTACTTTCATCCAGAAAAGGCGTCTCAGCCTTCACCAGAGGTCTAGGGTACTTGGGGAGGCATAGCTCCTTGTACCTATCAACGCATGCTTCCATGAAGCACGCCTCGTTATATTTGATGATCTTCACCCGAGCCGGGTCGAATTTGACCTCGTCAGCTCGAAGTCGTTTCTCTCCGAAACGAATGTCAGGCATCTCCTTGGACGGTGGATGATCCACAGTCCAAGCAGTGCGAGGATCGAAGAAACCCTGCACATCTGCTGCGGCAAACTCATGCTCGCAGCCCAGATACCGCTTTAGGGTACCCGGCGGTTCCATCGTAATTACCCGACTAATGAGGTCCCATCCGATCGAAAGGCTAGCGGATGGGCCACTCATCTTGAAGTCATCAACATACACCACGAGAAAAAGCTTATACTTAGGGTGATAAAACACACTCGGCCATTCCGGGACACGGATAAATCCGACTTCAATAAGCCTCGCTTCGCAATGCTTTTCCCAGAACGTGCCGGCATCAGGATGCCCGTCTAGGGCAAGAATCAACGGACAGACCGGATCGTCATAGCCAGCATCTACCCATGCTTGCGGCCATTGATCCTTAGGAAGACGCACCCATGTCGTGGGACCCAGTAGCTTAGCTTGGGTATAGGCGGATTCGCCATCACTGACTTGTAGTGCGTGACCAGGCAACATGCCATATGCATCACACATCTTGCCTGCGGCCATTGTTGCCGGGCATGAGGTAGCTTCGGAAAACATGGCCCAGTGATTTGACTGGTCCCTCACAAAGCATCCCTCAAATACTACTCTCCCTTTGTACTTCCTATTAGGATCATCCTCAGGGAGTTCATGATTCTTTTCCACACATATGTCAAAAATTCTTCCTACATGGACTGTCTTGCCATTTGCTCGCGCTTCGGCAGCAACTTTCTTCCACTCTCTAACTCTCAACTCATCCCAACATCCCAACTTTCGGAGCTTTGTCCACTCCTTGAGGAGAGCTGCACGCGCCTTGTCGTTACCAGCTTGCTCCTTCTTCGTCACAGGCCTTGCTACACAGGCGTAAAAAGTTGGTATGCCCTGTAGGTTGGGTTGATGCCCCGAAGCCTTGTTCGATCTGGGCATTGGCGGAACAGGATCTCCATTTAACCCTATGGCGGGACCAGCAGGGTACCCGCCGGTACTGCCGAAGCCATTAACCCCCCTGACGGTTACGTCGGGTTGTTTGACGGTGATCTTGGCATCAACAATCATGACTTTCTCGAGTATGAGTTGAGCGATCCTGTCTCCAGGTCGAACTCGAAACTCATAGTCAGAGTGATTAAAAAGCATCACTCTCACTTCTCCTGAGAAATCAGGGTCAATTACTCCTGCACCTACGTCTAGCATGTGCTTGACTGCCAGACCTGATCTCGGTGCGATGCGACCGTAAACTCCGCTAGGGAAAGTAAAGGCGCATCCAGTTTGCACAAGAGCACTTCCCTTAGCGGGAACGATGACTTCATCGCACGAGCTTAAATCTAAGCCCGCAGAGCCAGGTGTTTGCCGAGTAGGGAGAGTTGCATAACTGTTCAACATGTGGACGAGCAAGGCATCCTTGTCTCGCCTCCATGCACACGGATCGGCCTCCGTTACCTCAACAGGCGCAGCAGGAGCATCGTCCTCCTCGCTCAAGGTAGCAGGGGCAGCCGCATAGGGCTTATGCCCGTAAAGACCTTTAATTACGGCTTTACACATCCCAATAGGATATCGCGCAGTCAAGGGCGTAAGGCTTCCCTCGATCCTGGCGTGGGGGTAGCCTATTTCGTGGCTACACGTGCGCCCTCGTAGCTCGTTGGCTAGTTCAGGGCAAGAAGTGGCGATCCGCCACTGCTTCCTGATGGGAACACCATCGGACGTTTGCATTCCAAAGTCGCAACCGTCAACATCGACACACCTGATGTCGGGATCGTCGATTAGACGCCTCATAAATGGCTGTTTCCAACCAAGGCAATGCCTCGGCCACTCGAATGCTATTCTACCTCCCTTAAAACGCACGCGTTTGGCGACACGAAGGAAAGCAGCAAACATGACCATCGACGTTCGTCTAGCTTCGTTGAGCTCTACAGCGAACTCGGGACCGTACTGGGACAAATTAACATACTGCCAAGTACTCCACGGTCCGCACGGGATCGAGCCCCATAAGTCACAACCAGGATTCTGATCGACTATCTCAATCAATCTGGTCATATCCTTATTCTTTAAAATGTCGAACGACTCCTTATGTACGCGAATCGCGTCACCCCCCTGTTCCAGCATTGTGGCGGAGAGCTTAGAGTCAGGTTCGCATGCAAATTCTATCAACAATCTCCGCTTTATCAAAGCGGGTCCAGCTGGTTTGGAGGGTGCGGCTTCGCCAGCACGCGCTCGTTTCAGAGCTTCCTCCCTTTCAGCCTCGATGTATATCCTTCGCATACCGACGGACATACCTTTCCAGTCAGTAGAAGAAATGGAGTTGGGCTTACCAGATCCAGAATAGGACCTCTCCTTTCTTCCCTCCTTCTGCTCATAATCAAGCTCATCACCGTGTAAGGTGTGGGCTTTAGGCTCACCTGCATCGAGGTCTTTGACTCTGTCTATTTTTAAACTTGCTTAGAGTGACCCTCGGAGCCCTAGAAGGAGCATGCCCTTTATCATACAGAATGGTCACACCAGTCCAGAACTTTTGAGTTCTGACTCGATGTCCAGGGTTCAGGATTCTCCTGTCATCACGGATACACTGCTGCGTAGAGTCAATGTGCTTCAGATGAGTTACACGATAATCATCCACATCCGCTTGGGACGGGCCTCCAGGAGGCAGTGGAGATCTATCATCCCCGAAAAAGGCTTGCCTAGCATCGACATGGTGTCTGTGCCAGGATTTGGACTCTTCATCACGCACCCAGTGGTCCCTTTCAGGAACATCAGCAGGTGCTTCAGAGTCAACAGCAGGATCACCACTGTCATCGTTGGGATGATCAGAACCCGGACCATCGGCATTGAGCTGGTTGTCCGGTTCGGTAGGAGCATCCGCTTTGGGAAGACCCTTTCCTTCTCCAGTATCTAGGAGCTGGACCTCCCTAGTCAAACGCTCATAGGCGGCCAACATGGGAAAAACGTATCCCTCTTCGGGGTTCCGCCAAATTCTTTTGACTTGATGAACACTGGGTCGGGAAAATCCGTTCCTAAAGTGTTCAAGATCGGCAACGTAGTAGTCGCCCTTCCACTGACCACCGGGCTCTAATCTATAACCCAGGAAAATCCCAGGCTTCGACACTGGCCCGAATTTGGGCGCTTTAGATGCAGGGTCAATCTTCTGTGCCGGCATAGCGGGCACGTTACTGTACTCGTCCTCTCCGTGATCGGACGGCCCTGAATCATCAGCTAGTTCATCATCTCCTTCGGGCTCGTAATCAGAGTCCTCAAGAGGGTCAAATTCTTTTGGCTTTACAGTGAAATACGTCTCGCCAGTCCACGGGGCTTTTAGCTCCTTGGTGGAATCTGGACCGTATCTCCAGTCTACGGAGTGCATCATTTCTCCATTTTCCTCATCATACTGAACCCATGTATCACGGTCAGCGGTGAGACGAATATGCTCGATTGGAGCATCAACGCAGTCAGCTTTGAATAGCTTAGTCCTTGGTTCAACGTGCACTCTGACGAGTTTGCCAGATTCTTCATCGAAGATCCAGTGATCTTTTGTAGGAATTTCATCAGCTTTGTGATGTTCGTCCCGTTCGGAGGCGTTTTTGAGCCCCCCCTTTTCGAGCCTACGCGGTTTTGGCGCGATTGGCTTGAAATCAACAAGACATCCGAATGGGATGAGTTGACCGGGAAAGTCCCTGTCATCGTTTCTCTTTCCCCATGCGGTTCCTTCACCTCGATTTTCGAGATTTCTGGCCGCGCAAAATGCGCGAACGGCAAATGGCCACCATTTGGGCGATAAGCCGGCTTGTCTGAGGAGTACTCTTGCTCCATGCAGAACTAGCTTCACTTTGTTTTCAATGATGCCATTCGTCTTTGGCATTCCGGGTGTGGACATGTGATGCACCCAAGCCATTCGGCGAGTAGCCGCAAGAAACTCTCTGGCTTGGTCCGAGTATAACAGACCAATCTTGGGTTCGGGACCCATAAACTTGTGAAAGGCTTCTACCGTATTAGGTACAGAGCGACTAAAAACAGGGAGTACATCTATGTACTTGGTCGCAAGATCGTAAAACACGACTGCGTCCGTTTCACCATTCACACCACGGTCCTTTAAACCGTGTAACACCATCGTGTCAACAGTGACAATATCACCGAATTTCGTGCATTCATGCGCATCGGCACCGCCCCGGCGGTGCAACCGCACGTTTTCCATCTTTGCCCGTTGGCAATGTGGGCAAAACGGATTCTTTGGCAAATGAGACATCATGTGTTGAAGCGTTTTAGCTTCAGCACGTAACTGGGCTTCGGTCCTGTAGCCCTCAGGGTGTTTGATTTCAACAACTTCACCCCCCTCGTCAGGCGCGTCGGCCTCAGAGGGAGCTGCAGGGTACAGTGAATCGTTCATGGCAATTACTGGACCGGGCATTGCCGGTATCGCAGGACATGCATCTAAGTTCGGGGCTCCAAACATAACCGGCCCTTTAGGCAGGTATGGGACGTTGTTTATAACGTCGAGCCTAACAGTTCTCCCGGATGGGCAGATGAGAACAGGCGTCTCAAAAGCATCCCACCGGAAACTGTATCCAAAATCTACGCACCTACGTCCTATCGATACAATCGAGGGTGTATTACCCATGACGAAGGCTTCAATATCCTCGTCAAGTGACTCAACAGTTGCATCAACTCTACCTTGAGTCCCAGCAACACCATTTGCGGTTTGCAAGGAATGTTGGGTCCGCCCATTCTTGATGTGGCGATGATCCTGCGCGGGAATGTCATGCATCCCAACCAAGTCGAAAGGACACCCAGTGTCAGCAAGCCACCGGATTTCGATTTGTGGACCAGGCATAGCAGGCATCTGATTAGGAACATTTTCCCTGATCATTCGAGGGCGACGAGCCCACCTATTATCAGGCACATACTCACCTAATTGCAACTGTACAATCTGCCTAGTAGTGGCAGCTAGGATTCTAGCATTTTCCTCGGACATCGCAATCACCTCGGGAGGTTGACGCAACCTATCCGGGTGAATGGGGTGAGAATGCGACCGCCGATTCATGATCGGCCTAGGCTCGTCACGGGTCCTTATATTCTCAACTTGCTGAATTTCAGCATTGTCGTTGAAACTCAGCCTGTGAGCAGTGAGCTTAATCCTCACTGCCTTTGCGAGCTCAGAGTTATAATGGCCGCACTTACCGGGCAGGTAATAGAAATCCGTCCTAATGTCAATCGGCCCAGGAATCCGTCTGAATAAAACGGATTTACGAGTTGGTACATTCAAATCGACATCATCAATCAGAGCGTTGTCTGAGAGACGAATTGTTCGTCTGCGAATTACAGCTCTGATACTCGGGCCGCCCGGACACGTACCTTGCGGTGTACGAGCGCCAATAGTGGTCACTGACCACTCCATCGTCCCTTCAGGGCGTTGAAACCGAGCTCTATACTCTTCATATGCCTTGGCTATGGGATGAGCAGGGCAGGCAACAAGCCCAATAGCCTGAGGGTGACGGCCCGCCCCTCTCAAAAACCCGCTGACAAATCAGGGGCAGGACTATATGTCCTGTCGTCAGCAGTGGTAGTAGGTTCAGCAGATTCGGGTTGCGCGTCGGCAGACTCGGTCGCTGGGGCCGCAGTGTGTTGCTTCGCTTCTTTCAGCAAATGCTCAGGTGGCTTTGCATGCTTGTAATCACACTTATCCCTCATGCACTTTCCATAGGAAACCCATTGGGCACAGTACCCTGGAATCAGGGGAGGACGCTCCTTGCGTTTCGCATCGGAACTCCCAGTTCTTGTATGTGCGAATTTGCACTCTTGTCCGCGCGAACAGTATCCACGCGCAAAGTCCCTGCACGCATCAATCGCAGGAGCACCGGGCGACGTAGATCTGGGCCTCCTTGGGGGCTCACCCCTAGGGCTAGGCGTACGCCGCATGTCCTGCTCCCGACTCCTGGGAGAGTACTTGTCCCTTCGATGAGGACTTGGGGTATTACCGGTCCTCTTTCTTGGATCACTAGGAGGCCGATTAGGCCTATGGGAATCTCCAAACGGAGATCGTCTCCTGACGGGAGGACCAGGAGCACCAGGCTTCTGGGCTCTGTCCCTGGACTGAGATCGTTCGTAAAAGTCTTTGTGCATATTGACCTGATTCTTACGAACCCTCCAGCGGTCAATTTCGTTCTTACAACGAGCACGAAGCCATTCATAGCTACAAACGTCAGGGTTGGATATGTTCCTATCCCATTCCCTGATATCATGAGCCAAACAGTTGAGGTGTCTAACCTTCTCACTGAATAGCGACCGCTTTACCTGTTCGGTCAGCGGTTCATCGAGACCCGCAAGGATGTGATCCCACTTCGCGATGAACCTTTCAAGTCGCTCCTCTTCAGTATAGAAAGATGACACACTGCGTCGCAAGTTTGAGAGCTCGATTATCCTGAACGATTGCTCTCCGATATTCGCAGTCCTTATTAGGTGGTCGTATAAGAGCCACAGGATCTGCCTACTCTTGATGCGATTGTTGGAACGTTGAGCGGCTTCGGTGAGACGATTAATCTTATCGATGATGGCAACAGTCTTGATGCACTTCCGAATGGCTGCATTGAACCTGGCTTCAAGGATGTGGTATTTACATTCCCCATCCAGTTCATCAAAGGTCTTTGCCTTCTTTCAGTTAGCCAATTGATGACGTAAAGTCCATCATAGCTGTAGGCATTGCTAACAGCTTCCTTCATATTGGCTATCCATACCCTCAGCCCAGCCGCGTCGGGCTCTGGCGGGAGGTCTATGGGAATGCACTTAGTCGCAGCTGTGCAGTTCGGATCATGGTGGCTACTGTATCCGCCGCCACCAGTTCCGAAAAGATGCTGTGGAACCTGAGAACTACCGATTGACAGTGCACATACAGGACAAAGGCGAGTAGCCTTCGGAATGCAAATCTCACATGCCCTTTTCATGCATATCTTACATTCCCCAATTTTGCTGGGGTCAGGAATATCCCGATCACACATCCGACAGTTCTTGTCAGGAGGATCGGGGCCACGCATGGTCGGCGGCTCAAGGCCTGAAGGATCCTTCGGCCTTGTACCGTTGGGATCAAATCCTGGATAATATCCGGTTTCACGTTTATCCAGGGGCACGGGTTGCGTAGCCTTCGGAGGGCTCTGAAGGTCAGCCGCGTTGGGTTGACCCCCAGTGGGAGTGTCACGGAATCTGTCAACGGGTGGCCGCAGAGGCGGCGAGTACGACCGCGTCGGGTTCGTCTCAGGTGCGCCTCGCGATCTATTCCTGACACGGTTACCATCGGGATCCCTTCTTCTCCTAGTTTCGTCCCTAAGGCACGCAAGACAACAGGGACCCTGGACAAATCCAAATCTCCTGTAGTCATCCTGCCCAGCAGAATGTCTGGTGCAGTAGTAGGTCCTACAAAACTGACACTCTATTCCCTTAGTCAGGAACGAGCTCTCCCTACAGACACCGCATCGGGGTCCGTTACGGGAACATTCTTCACACAAGTTCTCTTTGAACGAGAAACAATACTCACAAATATCACCTCTGCATCCTTTGCAGTGAAACTCAGCCATGAGGTGATTATTTCCATCACCTACGTATTTACACCTGGGTCTACCAGGGTCGCCAGGGTTCCCACCGGCAGCACTCCTCTTCCCCCCTCCTCCTGGGCTTTGCCGATCAGGAGGAGGAGGTGGTGGAGGATCACCATCAGGAGGACCAGGTGGAGGTGGCCGCTTATCCGGAGTACGGGACGCGGCACGCCTTCCTCCTGTGCGATCGTTCAATCCACTACTTGATGCCTGGTTCGAGTGCCTTGACTCGAGGGAGTTAATTCTCTGGGCCGTATTACCCAGCACCTCGAGCATTTGCTCGAGCTTACTGTTGAGCGTAGTCGAAACGGCCATGTTATGAGTATTTTGCTTGTCCGTGTAGGACTTGCAGTCCCTTGACTTTATTTCAAGGTTGGCTTGTGTCTCATAAAGTTGGTCTTTAACCCACTTTATGCCGTCCCTATTATTGGTCCAGCATTGTTCGACATCTTGCATCATCCTATCAATCTGACATACCCTAGTGGACAAGTCCTCGATTTTGAGGTTTACTCCACCAATCGCAGGATGGTTGGATTGGCTCTCCACTAGAGATCTCTCGATCATATCAACACGAGCTATAAGCCCGGTTACTCGATCAGAAAGAGATTCAAAAACAGTTTGAACCTGGGTGATGGAGCGAGCAACATCATCATAGCTGGCTCGCTCATTTAGGGCATCGCCTATGCTTATCATGCGATTGGAAACGATCTTGACGCGTTGGCCAAGCTCGGTCACGATGTCCTTAGTCCCTTGTGACAGCTGCATGGCCGCGTTCGCAGCCTGCGTACACGTGCTATTCACATGGATGCATTGGTCGTATTTGGCCCTCTACGAGTTAACCTCAGTGGAGAGCTGCTTGATGCATTGATCACTTCTATCATTCCTACGCCCAAGGTCTTCGACCTTAGCAACCAGGCGATGAATGATCGCACTTACCGAAGAGTCCACTCTCCCTCTTTCAAGGGCTGTTACAAGATCAGCAACCTCGTTGGGTTGCTCCTCACTCGCAGGACCAAATCCTGATCCGCGATCTCGAGGAGTGGACAAATCAACCATGATCGGATTAGATCTCGGAGGTGTCCTGAAATCACCTTGTACCGCCGTTGATGGCCGTGGGAATTCGCTCCGATTCGGAGACTGACTCTGATACGGTGCAGATCTTCTGGCATCACGAACAGCTGATGGCTGTGGCATGCCTAGACCCTTTGTCACAAACAATTTGGGAACTACCGGCCTATCAGTCCGCATAGGAACTTCAGGCTTCATATTAGCAATGACAACGTCATGCAAATCAGTCGCATTGGACGCTCTAGACTCAGACATTGATTCAACATCGGTAGCGCTGCTGACGGTGTTGTTGTGATTGGAACTTGATGCCATCATGGATTCAGACTCAATCGGAACATCAGCTCCGTCTGTGTTGTCAATGGCGAGAAAGGAAGCCGCATTGGGCGTAGGGCGAAAAGGCTGCACATTCGGGCCACTCGACCTATTGAATTCCTCCTGGAATGCTTCGATCCCATCAAGCACGTTAATCAACGTGTCCGCGTTTAGCGGATCTCTACCGACGATCGACGCTGGGTCACCTGATCGACCGCGTCCTGAGTCCCGCGTATTGGGGTTACCCCTATGGGCAGTTTCCCGATCCATCCCCCTTGCCCTATGCGATCCAGTCGAATTTGACCTCGATCGTTTGCTTGGGGTTGGACTGGGATGCAAATCCAATCTATCTACGATATTACGCTCCCTAGGGCTCTCAAGTCCTGAAAGTCCTGGGGGAGGGGACATGTTCCTCATGGTCGGGTTTACCGACGGCCTCGGCCTGACGTTACGGCTGGCCACGTCAGGATTGAGATTCTCAATTGACAAAGGTAGCATGAATTCGTCGCTTCCAGCAGCCCGTTTTGGGCTTTGGAAATGCGGGAAAGATGACGGGGCAGGTGGCCCTGGCATCCATGCGGCAAAATCCATACCAAAAATGTTTCCGTCGTTGGGCCATGAGGCTCTCCAATCGAGCCCACCGGATTCGGTCGGCAGATGAACGTCAAATGCAACTCCACTGGATGTACCAGGTTCGGGATTACCGAGCGCTTGAAAAACTATACTACTGGTTGGCACAGGTCTACTGCTACTTCGAGAGTCACGAAACTCGGACTGACCAATATTCATCAGCTCCGGGAAAGATGAGGATTGAGCTCCAGGTGCAATACCGGGCTCGTCATCATCACGTCCTGAGACGGAATCATCATGGTCAGGACGATTAGCCCCATGACCCTGAGAGCGATTAGCTCTTGAGGCATTAGACGATAGGTCATCAGTGCGAGTAGCACTGGACCTTCCTGAAGGCATTGCTTCTGAAAAAGTGTGGTCCGACAAAAAGTCAGGACCGGAAAACATCGGCTGTCCGGGCACTTGGTCGTCATTCACAACGTCCAAGATTCCGGCCTGGCCGAGAACCCACTCATCGGTCACCACATGAGGTCCATCCTCGGTGATTCCCGCCATGAGTCCTACAGTAGCCTATGGAAAACGGCGCCTGCAGGGTTGTTATTAAATGGGGTTCGCGGTGCCAACCGAGGACGAATCCTACGGCTGATAACCTGCGAAAGGGTTTGAAACAGAGTTTCGGGAGAGAATAAACAGGCCCAATCCCACCAACAAGAAGAGATTGTTTAAGTCCCCCAGTCCCAAGGGCAAAGCGGTGCCCTCGGCTGGCACAACAAACGAACCAAAACAGGGTGCCTTTAACCAAGAGATGAATGAACCCAGCAAGGGCAGAGACAACCGAAAGCAAGCACAAAGCGGCAAACCAAGCAGGCAAACAATGCAGCGAAGCGAAGCGAACGAGCAAAGCAAACCAATGCAAACACCACCAAACACAAACACCGACCCACAACCAGGAGACGTGCCTACCGCCGCAGCCCACGGCCTGCCCTTTTTCAAGAGCAAGACGAGGTACGGCGCCGCAGGCAGCCACTGTCGCTATGGCGGCGTGGTTTGCCGTGGTAAATACTTGAGCCAAACGGCGCATTGGCCGCGGCGTTGAAACATGTTGTGATAAAACTACATGCCCCCAAAAACATGTTTGAACCAAGAACACTTTCTCTTCAACAGGTCGGAGTTGAAAAGGCGCTTTGTGGCCGTTCTCGCCTTCAACCCGCTAAACCTGACACCTTTTGCTGGGTGCACTGTGATTCTCCCAAAGCTGTGGCCAGAGATCCAACGTGGTCGCCCTGAGACTCAGCATGTCCGAGCGCCGCGGCGGGAAGGACAGCCGCAACCGCCTGAACCGATTGCCAAGAGTGCCAGAACCCCCTTCCAAAGTGCACGCAAATCAAACGGGAAGAACCAAGGACCTAGTCCATAAAGGAATCTTGTTACTTTTTTGTCGGGCAACTCAAAGGGAACCTCACACGAATAAAATCGCTGGTTGTGTGAGCCCGCCAACTTGCTCATTTGCCATTGTTGGCCAACTTCTTGTTTGCGGAATCGTCCCTGAAGGTCAACACGGGTATTGCACAAACTACATAGAACCCAAAATCAATTGATTAATTCATGAGGGGCATCCTCCAAAAAAGCGAGCCAGGCAATTCGTGAGTTGCCCCAAAAAACAACTGGGAAACCTTGGGGCCACCGATTTTCCGTCCAAAACCCGTGCGTCAGAATCGAACCCTGGTGACTCGGAATCTAGCCCCTTCACCGTACCCGGAGTTTTGACGGCTCAAGTGATCGAGTCATAATCAAAACCGATCGGTATCAACACAGTCTACCTATGTAAATGATTAAGGAGGCGTCACCCCATTCCAGTGTGGTTGGGACTATCCCTTGCAAACCTTCATCTCACTTGCCCAAAACATTAAGCTTTTAGGACCTTTACTAAAACTGGACCAAAATGGTTAAAAGGTCAAAAGGCCGGCCTTCGGCAACCACGTCATCTACACGGACTTCCGTCGTCCGAAAAGCGGAAGCGCCGCCTCGCGGCCGGGGATGGCGCTGCCCAAGATCCAGGCGGCCACCAGCTCCAGCGCCTGAGCCGAGTCAAAGGTAGAGCAACGCCGTCGAGTCATTCTGGGTCCCGAAAAAGTGGTTGGTGCATACAAATCCCCACCAAGCTGATGTCCACCAAAGGGTCCCCGATTCACCAGGGGAAATGAGTATTCCCTAGGTTGAAGGGAATCACGCCGTCAGAATAAGGAGTTACTATATAATAAACAAAATAGAATCAACCTAGGAATTCCCTTCAAGGATACCAGTCGGATGTTTTTTTTCTTTTTTTTCTAGGGCTCATTCCAGGCCCCTCATTCATTATTTTCACAATTTCTGGGGGTTATCAAAGTCAGAAAATGGTTGGTCGTTCCCCTTTAACCCACTAGCGGGTGACTTTGATCATGGCAAAAAAAGGAGGCCAGTCATTGCCGCTGCACTCGAAGATCGCTTGTGACACTCTTGTCCGCACCCAAACAGCCCCATTCTTCTCTACTGGCTGCGCACATTTTGGAGGCCAAATGGGCCGCCACGAAGGAGGACAACACGTCCACGACTCTCCCCCCGTTTCAAGCGATTGCGGTTTGTGCCACCCTCGAAGAATCGCCAGACATGGTCTTTGATGCATCTTGGCCCCATCACAAGCTTTCACGGAGAGGGAAACTGCAATGCCGGAAAGGAGTCTTGCACTCGCTGCCGCTTTATCAGGAGCGAATGCCCCAAAAGCCGGGGCATGAGACTAAGAATGCCGAAGCAAGCACCCGGCAAACAAATCTACCGAAAAGCAGTGTCTCAAATACGGGGAGATGAGGGGCAGTCACCCTGCTTCGTTGCTATCTCAACATGATGCCATGCATACTCTACCAGCTGTTTATTTTGGTTGACAAATACACACACAACAAACACACACACACCGCTCGACAAAAATCCTGCCTCGTTCAGGCTCCGATGTCTCGTTTCCAAGCACACCTGTTCAGGGCTGCCATCTTGTCCACCTCCCCATGCAAAATTGGCAGTGATTGAGCTGACAAGGAAGGGTTCATGCCTGTCCAGCGGAGTCTTCCATGTATTCAATGTGCAAGCAACACACTCCCTTGCAGAACCCGGGCAGTGAATGTTAGTGACGGTGCCAAGTGCCAAACATAGGTGCGGACAAACTCCAGACCACTTTGATGCCAAGTTTTCATTACGACTCGAGGACATCAACCATGTGTTTCGGGGCGAACCAACAATAGCTTGCCCCGTACCAGAACAAACCGGCGCATTTTCCATATTTGCTTGGCTCCTGGTGAGTTAAAGCAATTTAGCGCCAACTTGTGTGTATGTGTGATTGTGTAGGATTGCAAGTAAACATATTCCTTTGTTGTTGGCTCTGAATCAAGAAGGCAAACTGTTGGCATTTTGGAGGTCCCCTGGTTTGAGACACAGCATCACCTTGAGCCAATGGAAAAGGGCGTTGTCCATTGGGGTGATGCAGGTGAAACGTTTGGAACACTGATCTGTGTGTTGCCCAAAAGTCTGGAATCCACTTTTTGTTGCTCCTCAAAGTTTTTCAGTTTTAGACATGTTCTGATCCCTTGGCTTCCTCCCGGAATTCAAAAAAAAGAAAGCGCATTGCTTTTCTAGCCAGCAAACATAACCAAGAAACCGCCGCCACACACGCCCTGCCAGAGAGACCTCATCTAGAGAGACCTTCGCTTGGATTCCTGCAAGCCCCAAAACAACGTGCCTTGCCAAAGGAGTAAGGACGTGCCTTACCGCATGAATTGGCCTCTCACAAAACAGTGACGCTGACAGTCCCTCAAAGAGGGACATTGTGCTTGTCTCCAAATGGAACAACCCCTAGCAAAAGGCGATTTACCATTGGTTTTCCTTCGTGAAAAAAGGTAGTATTACCATCAAAAAAGACGCAAGCGGGGCCCTTTGGCGGACACCATCTAAATAGTTGGATTTCTGCCACCACCAGCCATTGAACATCAAAGCCGTGAGAAGAATGACGAAAGGCCCTGGTTCCCCATTTTCCTCAAGCAACTTGGTTCCATGGCGACAGGCTCGGGGCTTGCTTCTGCCCCCTTTTAAGGGGGGGACTGAAAGGGGGTGCCCTTTCATTGGTTGGACAGCTATTGGCAGAGCTTACGAAGAAAACAACCGCCCGACGCCGGCCCGACGTGTCCCAACCGTCAGGTCTCGAGCCCTCTCCTCCTGCTGGCGCTGCCTCTCCACCTCCGCCACCACACTGGGCAGCGCCGTCTCTAGCGCCGCGCAAGTGGCAGCCGCCGCCTCCTCAGGGTCAAACCGGGAGGGGGGGGGGGGGAGGGGATCTTCCAAAATCGCCACTTTGCCTTTGCAATAGTGCGCAGTGTCTGTGCGACGCAGCGATTTATGGGGAGGGGGGGAAAGACGACAACTTCTCCAGAAGAGAACCTCCTGGTAAGTCTGCAAGCTCCCAGTGTCAGCCGGCAGCCCGCACATTGTGAGACAAACCTATTCAGTACATCCACCATACAGTGCTTGCAATTCCACGCGTCCAAAACAGGAGCCACAGTCAAGATATGCGTCCGCAGCTGCCCCGGCGCACTTGCTGAGTTGCCTGGTTTTGTCCTTGAACTTCTCGTGTCCCACCCACATATTGCCCTTCTGCTGAAAAAAGATGGCCGGAGCTCATTGAGGGGATGCGTTTTGGGTTGCTACAAGGAGCCGCGAACTAGACTTGCAACTGATAAGCCTAGATGTTTTCGCGGCAACCCCCCGCAGCTTGTTCCGGCTCCGGACTTGGCAGAGACCACAAAAAGATTTCAGCGGAAGAGTTGCGCCTGTGGCCCTTCATGTGTCCAGGACATCCATCTGAAGCCCGGCCAAAAACGAGGAACATCTAGCCAATGATCGATTGCCTTTGAACCCACCAGGGGAGATGTGTCGGCGTCTTTTTCCTTTTGTTTGCTTCTTCTCTAAACAAACATATGAGAACATAATAATACATACATACATACATATATATATATATATCCTTAAGCAAATGAAAGAGGATTACAGTTCCCCACGAGGTGAGAGGAAGGGACACACTCAGCCAGCCACTGTTTCTCCTACCGCGCCTGGGAGGCGACCGCCTGCTGCAGCGCCTGACGTAACCGAGTGGTTGCTTACAATGGGAAGACGTAAAGACGCAAGGCGTAAACATGCCCACTTTTAGTGGTTTGATACGGAAAACCCATTAGTTGGCAAACAGATAAAGTCCTAACATCCAAGCAAAATGCGCCAAAGCGACGGACACAAACCAGGGGAAAGGCTAAAACGAAACCAAACCAAAGGCGGAAGGGCAACAGTAGAGGGCACCAACACGCCAACACGGCCAGAAATTCAGAAAGGTAGGATAAAGGGCCCAACACGGCAAGGGGAAAAAGGGAAGATGAACACAAAGGCGGCAAACAAGGCAGGCGAGACAAGACAAGCCCAGGCAAAAGGGTAAGGCAAGGGTAAACTGAAGGACATCCGCCACGGAAACAAAGGAAACCATGGTGAGTTGAAGCACACCCGACAACAGCGAAAGGCAAAGGACTTCCAAAAAGGCCAAAATGGCAGAAGGTAAACCTGAAGAATGCCAAAAAGGCACAAGGGAATAACAAAGGAACCCGCAAATTGGACAAGAGTAAGACAAAGCACATCCGAAAAGGCGAAAACGAGTAACCTGGTTTGCTGGATTTAATCATTGCAAAGGGGGAAAATGAAAAACCCTTTTGCTGTATTGCCAAGGGCAGTCAACTGGCAACGGCTTCCCTGTCACGTCCCGCGCAAGGCGGTCCATCATTTGACTCATTCCAAGTGGGTCGGGGGTTCCACCAAGAAGCAACTTGTCTTTGGGGCTCCAGTGCTGCGAGACTTTGCCCCCTCCTGGCTTCTTTGCTTTGCCCCCCCCTTGCTTCTTTCTATCCCCCCAAACACCTCCCGAGGCAACGTGGGAGCCTCCCATGCCGTTCCCGCACCAGTCTCCGGTCATCTCAAACATGCAACCGCCCCACTGGTGGTTGCCTTCAAGGGAATCCCCAGGTTCATTCCGTTTCTCATTCTCTGCCTATCGCACCAGCAAGAAAGGGTGAGGGCCCACTGGGTGCTCTTTCACTGGGCTTTACATCCAAGACCATCATCTAGCATGTCATTCGGGGTTCCTTACGAATGGGCAGGGCAAACGGAAACGGTCTGTTTGTTGGGGACCCCCAAAATGGCGGTGTTCCCTTTTGGTTTCGCTTAAATGCCACCAAAAGGAGTACCCTCAAAAACTGGAATCTCTTACTCTGAGTTATGTGCCAAAGAAGTATCACTGATCTCCGCGGAACCTCCAAGGGCAAGAGGAACCTCAAACCGCGGTTGCACCCAAACCCATTGGCTACGGCCCACTGGCTGTGGGAAAACACGGGAAGGGGAGACCAAATGCACCCCCAGCCAACTCCCTGCGTTGCTCCAAACACCTTTCAACCAGCGCATTGCCCACTTTGCTGAAGGGAAACCAACGGAAACACCGCCAATTCAAACCAAAGGGAGCGCCATCCAATTTTAAACCAAAGGAAAAACACGCCTCAAATTCACAACCTGAAGTTCCAATTTTGCTACCCCAGTCTCATCTAACGGCAAACCAACCGACCCAACCTGCCCAACTTGCCTGGGCCTGCTGCTCCTTGCGCTGGCAGGTGGCGCTCAGCAGAGCCTGGACACCCAGAACGGCCGCCTCTGCCTGCGAGGAGATCCACGGAGTACGTGGTAGCGGGCACGCTTGGGCACACAGCCCACCCTCCCCCCCCGGTCCAACCAACCAACCAACCAACCAACCAACCAACCAACCAACCAACCAAGCAAGCAAGCAAGCAAGCAAGCAAGCAAGCAAGCAAGCAAGCAAGCAACCAAGCAACCAAGCAACCAAGCAACCAACCCTAGCAAAACAACCAGCCGTAGGAACAAAAAGAACGGATCCCACCCCACCCCCCCCCCCTCCCCTGCCAAAGAAAAGAACAGGCACCTCGCAAAGAGGGCGTGTTTTGCGCCGCTCGTTTGGCGGTTGTTCGCTTGCAGATTGACTTTTGTGTTGTCATGCTCTTTCAGATTGATTCTGTTCTCCGCTATGCAGCTTTTCTGGGTGTGTTCGCGCATCCACTTGCCCAGAGCTCCTCCTCAAACTTAATAAAACTTAGCAATACAGTGCTTCCAACCATGCTTCATTGACCTCCACCAAAGCTTGCTGATACAAACCGACACAACTCACAAGCCGACGAATCCGCTGAGCAAGGTGAGGCCAACTCCTGATGTGTAAAGGGGAGCGCTTTTTGTTGGACAAGAACAACACGGGGCCTTTGTTGTATATAAACGCACAATGTTGTTGAAACATGTTTTTTCCAGCTGGCCTTTACCCAACAGGGTTCAACGGAAACAGCGATCCCAAAGTACAATTGACAACATCTGTTTAAACCAATTTGAGCCACAACCAACGCCCGGACAAGTGAAGGCAAGGAAGGGATAGTCCCAACCATAAGTCGGATATGTACCCTTTTGATTATTTACATTGGCTTGCAGGCCACTTTGGTACTAGGCAGCGATTATGAAAGTGAGTTGGTCTCAAATTGCAGGATCCCCCGCTCCCCCCCAAAAAATGGCCTTAGGTTTCTGTCTCAAACTGTTGATACTTGAATACCTAGGTGTGGCTCAGCATAACACAAGGGTCTAAATATTGAGAATGGAGTTAGGACGCTTTAAAAACAAAATTGGCATAGGAGAAAGTTATTGGCGTGCTTTTTTGCCGATCCTGAAACCCAATGAATACCGGGCTAAAGCGCATACTGACTTCCTGAGTTGATGGGCCAAGAAAAGCCAGAACTTCTTGCCTGCCACAAAGATGGTCCAGCTCCAAAAAGTTTAAAGTCCAGGAACTCAGGAAGTGAGCTAAAAAAGGGCACCAAGACATGGTCCACCTGACACGGCCACCTGCAGCGTTTGGAGCCCAGCCTCCATTTCTTTCTGCGGGCGCAATGTGAGGTGCTGGTCCGCAGCAGCGAGCTGATCTTGCAGGAAACCCGTGACTCCGTCCACTGCCTTGGCTCAAGTTTCAACTGGCAACCCTGGTGATGGGTCCTCAGAAGTACACATGGATTCAACCATGCTCGAGGGTCTTCCAACTCTTGAACATACACACCCCTTTGTGTGATTTTAATAACCCCTCAAAGTGCAACCAC
>CAUJNA010003212.1:86670-224170 GCA_963377175.1 Effrenium voratum
GGGTGTGCTTACCATGTGCCAGCATGTGTGCAGTTATGACATGATGCACCTGAGCGGGTGTGCTTACCATGTGCCGGCATGTGTGCAGTTATGACATGATGCACCTGAGCGGGTGTGCTTACCATGTGCCAGCATGTGTGCAGTTATGACATGATGCACTTGAGCGGGTGTGCTTACCATGTGCCGGCATGTGTGCATTTACGACATGATGCACTTGAGCGGGTGTGCTTACCATGTGCCGGCATGTGTGCATTTATGACATGATGCACTTGAGCGGGTGTGCTTACCATGTGCCGGCATGTGTGCAGTTATGACATGATGCACTTGAGCGGGTGTGCTTACCATGTGCCAGCATGTGTGCCATGACTTGATGCACCTGAGCAGTGTGCTTACCATGTGCCGGCATGTGTGCAGTATGACATGATGCACTTGAGCGGGTGTGCTTACCATGTGCCTGCATGAGTGCAGTTATGACATGATGCACTTGAGCGGGTGTGCTTACCATGTGCCTGCATGTGTGCAGTTATGACATGATGCACTTGAGCGGGTGTGCTTATCACATGAAGGAAAACATGACGAACCCCTGCGGAGAGGCGGTCTTTCGGGCACAATGCGTGCCTCTTGACGTCACCAAAACCTGACCCGTTGAATCCCTGAGGAAAACCAGCATTTGGAGCACGTTGCGCGCTCATTACAGGGGGATTTCCTGCGTTCGGCGCGCGCGCCAACAGCAGGACGGAGGGAACAACAACAACAACAACAACAACAACAACAACAACAACAACAACAACAACAACAACAACAACAACAACACGACCACGACAACGACGACGACGACAACACGACAACAACAGCAACAGCAACAGCAACAGCAACAGCAACAGCAACAGCAACAGCAACAGCAACAGCAACAGCAACAGCAACAGCAACAGCAACAGCAACAGCAACAGCAACATCAACAACAACAACAACAACAACAACAACAACAACCACAAGGACAAGGACAAGGACAAGGACAAGGACGAGGACGAGGACGAGGACGAGGACGAGGACGAGGACGAGGACGAGGACGAGGACAACAACCACAACGACAACGACAACGACAACGACAACCACAACCACAACAACAACAACAACAACAACAACAAGAACAACAACAACAACAACAACAACAACAACAACAACAACAACAACAACAACAACAACAACAACAACAACAACAACAACACAACAACAACAACAACAACAACAACAACAACAACAACAACAACAACAACAACAACAACAACAACAACAACAACAACAACAACAACAACAACAACAACAACAACAACAACAGCAGCTCCCGTCTTCGAGCTCCGGCTTTGCCTGTGTCAAGCATGTGCTGCTGCAGGAGTGCGAAGCACTCCCACCACTCCTGGCAAGACCCAGAGCTCCAGCTGGACAAAAAGCGCACTGAACTCGTGACAAACTCAAGTCCCTTCCTTGGTGAAGGGGGCCCTTTTCCTGGGGACAATTCAAAGCCTGATGGCAATACATTCTTAGGACACATTGATGGATAAGCTGAAGGGTTCCCAATTGTTCTCTTTCCATGGCTACTCAGGACCCTCCTACTACAACTGCATCACCCTCACGCTGCTCCCAAATCACAAAACTTCAAGCAAGCAAACAAGTGTGCGCAAAGCCGCATTTTGTCTAAACTTGCATAATGTTTGAGACCGTCTAGTTTGGATCCTTTTGACGTATGCAGCTAGCAAAGCCCGTCAATGAACCGGAATCCATGATATCAACCCCTGGTTGACTTGAGGAGTGTCCCATTCTTCACAAAATCCTTCAGCTTTGAGGGGGGGATTCATCCCAGCTTGCTGAATTAGCCCATGGCTTTCCACCAGGACCCAAACCCCCCTCAAAAGTGATCGTCATATCCTCAAAATGCCGGCTCGTTTGACAAATCCCCACTCACCCACTCACCCCCACCACCCCCCCGCAAAATAAATAAATAAAGAAAAACAAAAATCAAAACAACAACAAAAACAAACAACCCCCCCCCCCCCCGCCTCCCCCCCCCCGACCCTCCCTCTGCAAAACCCCCCCCCCCCACCCAAAGCTCCCCCTTCCCCCACCCCAAAGCTCCGAGCCCTCCTGGTTTGTCCGGGTTCCAAGTCTGGGGGATCCGCCACGCCTCCTCCGAGCTCCAGGTGCCCTGCGCGAGGCGCCCCAGCTCCAAGGACACCTGGCCCACCCTCCGCCGCTCGCCCTGCAGCCGCCCCGACTCCTGGCACGTGCGCGGCGCCCAGGTCCCCCCAAGCGTTTTTGAGGTTCCCTAAGGATCTGAGGTTGGTAAAATGTGGACCCACCAAAAAACCAACCCTCTTTTTTTCCAGAATCGGTCACCCTGAGCATGCGCTTTTTTGAGTGAATATGGCGATTCTTTCAGGAAACACATTCTGTTTTGCATTTCTTTGGAAAAGTGTGAAACACCTCCAGAAAACCCCCCCCCAAAAAAAAAGAGAGTATGTCAGCTGTCCCGACTTGGGGGCGGGGGGGGGGGGGTCTTGTGTGTGTGTGTGTGTGTGTGTGTGTGTGTTTTTTTTTTGTGGGGGTCTTGTGTTTTTGTTGCATCTCTTTGGAAAAGTGTGAAAAACCTGGAGAAGACCAGCAAACAAACACACAAAAAGGACTCTATCAGCTGTCCTGACTTGGGTGTGGAATATGATTTGCTTTGGTTGTCTCGAGTTGTTTTTGTACTGTACCGTTTCCAGCCTGTTTGCAAGAGCTTCTGTGGTCAAGTGCGCTGGTGTAGTTCACCTCCAAGCCCGAATACAGTAAGATAGAGATGGTTTCCTCTGGTTGCACTTGTTCCGTACTACATTATTCTTATGTTTAGTTAGATTTATACAAGTAGAACTTGATATATATATATATATTAGACACATGTTGTTTACAGGTCTGTTGATTTGCAAAGACAATTCTATTGGAAAGGAGATCCTGTGTAGCATTTATTTTGAAATAGAATACTCTTTCTTAAATTTATACGTTCAACTGAAAAATATGTGTGGATTACTTTCCTTATTAAAAATTGTTTAGTCTGAGATAGATATTAAGTAGAACTTGAGACATATATCAAGCAGCATTCATAAGGAAAGAAACTAGAGGTCCCAAAAATGTTCAATGCATCTTGTTTAGATGCTTACTGATTTTCAACGGCAATTCTATTGGAAAGGCACTCTCGTGTAGCATTTATTTTGAAATAGAATAATCATAATGTGCAAATATAATTTACAATGGAAAACAATAATTGGAGTCTTCCCTTAAAAAAAACAATGTTATTTCAGTCATGATTTCTACTTTATTTCTATTACTAAATTTGTGTTTATGTTACTTTTGTGTCGATGTTATTTCTACTTTGTGTCTATTTAGCTCAGTTACATTCCCAACAGAAAATTACAATTAAGTCAGAGTTGAAACATAATTTGATAAGGAATGAATCCAAACACCACTTCTATGCTATAATAGAATTCAATTTAGAATGATTCTGATTAACATGATAATTTACACAGCATGTTCTGGCCAATTGAATTTCTTTGCACTTCATCTAAGATTTACACACACACACACACACATAGTTCAACTTGAGTTTGCACTCAAAACGTTGAAACAGCGCATGCTCGCAGCGTCCCGCTCTCCTTTTTTCAAAGGGGGGAGTGGTTGTTGGATTTTTGGGGGGCCCTCCAAAGTGATCTGATTCCAACCACTAAACTCAGGGACACCCCCTATTAATAAACTGGGGGTGATTAAATAAACTGGGCTTATTGATATGGGATCAACATTGTCAGGACAACCCGGGGTAAGGGCTATGTCTCTTCAGCCTTCTTGGATGGACTTGGAAGGACATTCAAAGGACACCCATTGTTTGCAGGAGCTCCTCAGATTCGGTCTATTTGTGGCGCCCCCCTTTTGGCCGCTTTCACAGGGCAACCATCTCCAGGACCACCCAGACTCCAGACCAACGCATGAGATCATCAATGCACATGTTAGTTTTCCACTAAAAATAGGTATCTTGCCACACTTGGCAGAAGTATCGGATTTCTGCAAGGCCTGTTTTTGGATCTCTTGCACCGATCCAAAAACGCCATGTCTGTCAATAGGTCCTCCACGGCGTCTTTGGCCCTCTGCGTGGCGCTCTCCAAATCCTGACCGGGCATCCAATGGCCACCAAAAACGGGGGAACCAGGGTTGCAAAATACCCTCTCCTTCACTAAAAAACCAGTCCCCCCCCCTCTGTTATACTATTTTAAGGAGAGGGTGTGGTTTTAAGCAGAAAGCGGTCCAACCACACGACAACCAGGCCTTAAAAAAGAACCAAAGGGTTGGTCCACGCCTGGGTCGCCCTGAAGGGTGTGGGTACCTTCCCCTTTGGGGCATTTCGGGAGTCGTTACTCATAAACCCAGCTTGTCCGACCTAATTGGGGAGCGTATACTCTGTTGCCACGTTTGGTGCCACCCAAACAAACGTGACATTTTGTTCATTCATGACCCACTTCCCGTGAACACCTAAAGGTAAAATGCAAAAAACAACAACACCCTTCGTAAATGGCGGTCAGCGCTCCCACCGCTTATAACAACCTTCTGGACATCTGATTCGATCACAAAAGCATCCCAAACCTAAGTGTCCTTTCGGAAAATAGATGGCACTCCGCAAATGATTCAGAAATTGAGAAAAGCGAAATCCGTCTATTTCAGCCAACCGACAGAAAGAACACCTAATCTGGGTACCTTGATCATAACTTCAGGAACGGAGCATTTTCGGTGTGCACCACTGACCACCTGCAAACCTCCAACCCACCCGAAAACGGCCTGAGGTGGCAATTTGGCCCGGATCCCAGAAACCTCGCCGGCAAAGGTCCTTCTGCATGTCAGCCACTTCCGCTTCAGTCTCATTGAAGGCTGCCTGGACAAGCGGAGGCTTTGGGTAAAAATGACTCTCTGAAGGGGGTCCCATTCTGGATCCGGATCACTTTCGGGGCCCCGAATTAAATCTCTAGGAAGCTCGGCAGCCTCAGACACGTCCAACCTGTTCCTTCAAAACACGGCACACGATGGTACTGCCACGAAAGTGCCCACCGGGTTCACAAGCTCGCGCAATTCATGCACTGAATATACGATGATATCAGCTCTTTCGTCATTTCGAAGGTTCAAACCGCCTGTGAAAGCGAACTGTTAAGAGTGTCACTTTGACTGGCCGCATAATTCCCCACTCTCAAAGCCACCAACCAAATGGGTAGAGCAAAGCAAAACCAGCTGCAGTGTCTGACTCTGAGATACTTGGACATAGCCAACAAAATGGTCTCAGTTTCATGGGCAGCTTTCTGGGACCGTGCTTTCTGCCTTTCCAGGGGTTGCCGCAAGCTTTTGGGAAGAATATTCTGCAAATACAATAATGGGATCCGCAAGTAAAGGACGTGTTTATGATGCTGAGCTCGTTTTAGTCCCACATATAGTGTAGTAGTAGTAGGGAGATTAGACTCAAGTCTAATCTCCTTGGTGAGCCTGCTATGGAACAGGCAAACATTGGTGCCTAGTACCGAATCTGCCACAGTCTGCTAAAGGGTCTGGTCATCATTTGAAGGCTCGGAGCAACCCTTGTCCCAGACCCGGTTTACCGGGATATCATATTTCCTTGTTGCTGACCAACATGTTCTACCAACTTGGGGTCTATATAAGCATCCTTTTGGTGGGCAAACACAACATCGAAACTGTTCACTTTACCACCACCATGTTCTTCCCAAAACGTCGACACCAACTAACAAGTCGATGGCACCCTTCCCCTTATCTGCGTAAAGGGTATGGTTTTTTCCCCGTGCCATCCACTTCCAGCGCCCGGGAGAGCGCGTCCGGCCGTCGCCCGGCTGGCGACTTCATTGGCCGCAAAGGCGTCGGAGCGGGCAGCTGCGCCCGCCTGGTCCTGCGGCGCGGAACGCTGAGACGCGCCGAAGCATGCAGAGGCCGGGATGGCCGCTATAAATATGGTTTTTCTCACTTCCTGAGTGGATTGGCCGAAAAAGGCGATTTCCCACTAAAATGGTCTTTCCGAGAAGTAGAAAAGTCCAGAAACTCGGGGAGTGAGAATTTCTTGACCCTGGTTCCGCCTTGTGCCGAAGGGCCCCTCATTCTGACAACCCCGTAAGGTAACTACACAGCCCCATCCAAAACCGTGCCAAGAATTGAAAGGACGTCCGCGCCTGTTTGTGGTTGGGACTGGCCCTCACTGCCCTGCATCACCCTGGGTCAGGGTCACAATAAGAACCTGGGATTTAACTGGTCTGCCCAAATCCATGTAAAACAAAAACTGAAGGGCGGATATTCGCACCTGGTCAAAACATCACAGCCATATGCGCCATGGCCAAACTTCTTTATGTGGGCTATGGTGATGGCTGATTTGATAGGAACCCTTGCGATGGTGGTTGCAAAACAACTATTAAGGCTTCAAACACCCGACAACACCGGAAACCGACAGGGGCCTTGACTGGAACTCTACGAAACATCTGTGATACAAAGCGGGATGCCATCTCTGCCTACTTCACCTAGATGAATGCCCTACAGAAAGCAGGCCTTCAGCATGGGTTTGCGTTCATTCCCTGCAAGAACCATTGCCCCAGGTGCATTCATTTCCTGCAAGAACCATTTCCTCCGTTGCTAAGGAAATGGGGTGGAGTTTGGGGTGCCGTCCATAGACGGTTTGGTGCACAGGCCTCTTTTCCAACAGGAAATGTGTCTTCCAGCTGGGTGGGTCTGCACTTCCATATCGGTAGGTGAGAGATGGCAAATCTTTAACCGACAACACACAAAACCTGGATGACACTGGCTCGATTCTTATCTGAGAGCAGCTGTCCTCACCATGCTTTCCAAGTTGTGGGTGTTGCTCAACGCTTTCCTGTCCACAAACTTGTGGACCATGCCAGCGGCCTCAGTCCTTCACCGTGGGTTTAAGAAAGGAAGCTTGTTGCAGGGTTTGCCTACCTTCATTTCGGCTGAAGGAGTGTGTTTTCTTGTTGGTACCCCTTCTTCTGCAAAAGGAATGCAAAAGGCAAACCAGACGGGTACCCAAGCACCCACTCGTTTTCTATACTCGGGGTTTCAGTGAAAAAGGATCTGCAAATAAATAAACACAGTGCTTCAAGTCACACTACTAGGCAATAATATGTTTACCAGGCTTTCCATGATGGCTGTTCTTGGTTATTGGTTACCAACCATTGTTTCCTTTGGTCACGGGCACTCAACAAATGGAACCTTGCCTGTGACAGCTGGAAGCACTGAGAAGGATGGCTTCCGATCGCTTGAACCCCCAACCCCCCCTCCCCCCCGGCCGCCGCCTGTTTCCGAAGCTCTGCCTCAGCCGCTAAGAGCCCGTCCTGGCGATTTGCGGCTGAGGCCGGCCTTCATGGTGCCCCAAAATGGCCCAACCTGGGACGTACCTACCAAAAGTGGGCCATCCCAATTCATATGCCAAAGCGGACCAGGCTTGCAAAACACCAGAAACCACACACCTTACTCTCAACCAGCCCTTCTAAGTTCCAGGGCTTGTGCAATTTATCAGCCGGCCATACACAATTTCCCACAAACATGTAGCCCAAAGAAAGGCACTGGACACCTTCTTGGGCTTGATCTTTCTGCTGGCGAGCTGACCAAGCAATGGAATGGAGAAAGAGTGCCACTGACTTCCAATGGTCCCACCTTCGCCTTGCCCCCCAAACCAAACGATTTGTTTGAGTCTGGCCCGTATGTAGTGAGAGGATGGAAAAAAGGTTCTTTCACTGTCGCGACGTCAAGCAAGCGTTTGTAAGATGATCCGTCCGACTTCCGTGCAGCTTGTGGCCTCCTCGGCCGAGCCCCTGCTTGACTTGTGCTGGCCAAATTCCAAACCGTGCAGCGAATCTGAGGGGTCAAGACAAGTTGGGATCATCCCTAAGACGAATCTGCAACAGAAGGCTCTTTTCAACTCACTTGAACCAATGGAAACCAAAGGAGCCCAGGTTCATTTGCACTTTTCAAAGTACAGCCCTGCTCCAATTGTTTGGTTGGTTGGTTGGTTGGTTGGCTGGCTGGCTGGCTGGCTGGCTGGTTGGTTGGTTGGCGAGTGCATTGATGGGTTGCTTGGTGAGTGGGTTGGTGGGTGGGTTGCTTGCCTGCCTGCCTGCCTGCCTGCCTGCCTGCCTGCTTGCTTGCCTGCTTGGTGAGTGGATCGGTGGGTTGGTTGGTTGGTTGGTTGGTAGGTGGGTTAGTTGGTGGGTGGGTTAGTTGGTTGGTGGGGCAGTTGGGTTTCCAAGGTCTAGAAACAAAACTCCCCACCTTGCACTGCTGCTGCGCCATGTCCAGCTGGTTCTGGCCCTCCAGCAGCGCATCCCGGGCGATGGACAGTAGCCGCACCTGGCCATTCTCTGCAGCGACAGGACACGCTCCCGTCTTTGCACAAACCAGACAGGGGGGGTCTCCTCACTTCCCCAGTGGATGGCCCCAAAAAACAAAAACACCTTCTGCTTGCCACTAAAATGGTCCCCTGAAAATGGCCCAAGCCCAGGGAATAAACTCAGCGAGGCCCTCGGGGGGGTTCCTCAGCTTCCTGAACCATCGGCTGGGAATACGCGAGGTCCCGAAACTGGCGAAGCGCCGTGCGCCCGCGCCTGGTGCGGATGCAGCCTCATTCGAGAAATGCAATTCCCCCAGTAAAGCACGGCGACAAACGCGTGACAAAAGTCGGCCAGTGATGGCGTCCCTCTCCAAGAAGGCGACAAAATGGCAAACACAGTTGCAAATCGAAGATGAATTGATCTCAAATTGAAGTCGAGGACTTATGATCCAAGTGCTGCACCACAACTCAACACACACAACGCTAAGCGTGTTCATGCACCGAAGCATACCCTTTATAGGGGACAAACCTAGAGCCCACCCCCCCCAAAAGCCGTCCATAGAGCCTTCTTAGAAGAAGTTCTTAGAAGGGTTCTAAGAACCTTTCGGTGGGTAGGGGGCCCTAATTTTTCTCCCTACCTTTGGCAAGTTGCTCCGTGCCGTCCGCCATGGACACCGAGTGGTGCAAACTATCCTCGAGGCTGCGCACGCCGCACGCCGCGCTTGTTGACTTTACAGGGAGCCTCTCCAAACAGGGGAAGAAAGGGCGCCACTTGGCTGTGGCTCAAAATTCAAGAGCTAGGGTTACGCAGATTTTGGTCTTCGGTTCTATTTACCCAGGTGCCATTTTGGTACTTATTTTGAGCCACAGCCACTTGACAACTGGTTTTCAATTCCTGAACGCTGAGATCTTTGAGCCCCCACTCGAGGATGCTTTTCAGAATTAGACCTCTTCCGGCTTACCTTTTCACCTGCTAATTTCACTGCAGATCATAAAATCTAGGGTTCCCAACCAGTTCGGAGCAACACCAACCAGCTCCAACAGTTGCCCGCTTTCTTTTGTTTTGGCTTCCCTCTTGCAACACCTCCTGAACCTTGGCCCTAATTTTGGGCACACGCAAAATAACACTTCCAGATTCTGGTCCGGATTTAGATGACCCCAAAATCTAAATACACAAAACTAGGAGCACCGTTTCACCATGACATGGCACCCCCCAAACGAATTGCCAAAGAGTATGGTTGGTTCCCCAAACTTTCTCCCAACCTTTGCCCTGGAAACCACTGCAGAAGTTTAGCTCATGTCAATGGAGTCTAGGAGTTTTACTGTGCAGGAGTTTTATTTTCAGGTAAACCACCTCCAAGTAAGCCACTACGTAGAGTCTCCATGACCCTCCAAAAATCGGAACATGACCCCATTTTCTGTTGGGTCATACGTCCAATTCTTAAGGGTCATGGAGACTCTAGGTACGTAGCACCCACCAGAAGAAAAAAGAAAAACAACGCCTCCCCAACCCCCAGCCACCAAAACCGAGGCTCGATGAGCATCTGCCGCACCGGCATGGGCAAGTCCAGCCTCAGAAGCTCCTCCAAAGAATGCTTCGAACCGAACTCGTGGCCTTCTTGGTGGGCGGTTTTCCCAAAAACTGCCTTTACTCCCCCTCTATTGGTTGGTATTTCATGGGAAGCCAAAAGGACACCAATCACTCACCAATCAGTCTTGACCCCACTTTCCAAAAAATGGCGGTTTCCCAAGGTTTGGAAGAATGAAGGAGGTTGAGGGGGCTCCTTGTGAGTTCGGCCAAGTTGTGGGGGTTCCATCTCCCATGACACAAGCAACACCCATTCGGGGAGTTGAAATGATTTACCCCTTTGGGTTGGGATGTAATGGGAAGCCAAAAGGAAACCAATCAGTTTTGACCCCACTTTTGGTATGTAAAGGACAACTTCTATGGGTTTCATTAAAGGTCACTTCAAGTCATAGAGAGCAAAAGTCGGAGAACCACTTGCGCCGTTTGGTCCTCGGCGATTTTCTCGCATTCCTCCGAGCGCTGCGACTTCTTCAACACCTGTGACTCGAGCCCCGATCGATAGCCACAGGGCCTTGGGACTGGACAAAAATCCGCCGCGTTTGGTTTGCTCCAAAAGAACCATGAAACTAGAAACGGAATCAACCCCTAGGTCCTCCAGTAGAGAGGTTAGAAGAAGGGTACCCGATTTTTTTTCTGTGGTCTATTTTAGTAGGGGAACCCTCCCCCAAAAAGAGTAAAAGGGCACTCCTGGGGGACCTAGCTAATAGAAACAGAATCAACCCCTAGATTCATTCCAGCAAACTCCGAGAATTCCCAAGCAAGGCGAACAGCCAGTACCTTGGGTGAGCTCAAGCTATCCGGCATGAGTTGACTGGCCAAGAAAGGCTTGAACTTTTTGGGCTTTACAAAGTTTGCCAAACAGGCCATCCCAAAACGGAAGTCGCCGAGCGGCCCTTGTCGTGAAATAGACTTGACACCAAATGAAACGGAACCGAGTGCGACGGGAATGCCAGGAGTCCGTGACACCAAACAAGAATTCACTTGCCTCCGTTTGCTTAAGCCCCCTGAAAAAAATATAAATATGTGCAATAGTGATATATAGATTCCCTTTAAACCCAACCGGGGAAATTCTCAGATGCTCTTAAGCAAATGGAGGCTTGTGTGTTGCAGGATTGTGGGAAATTCCTAGCGAAAGCCACCGGAGCTGTAGTGAAGAACAGCAAGGCATGGTGACTGAAAGGTAGACGGTTTGGAGGATTTCCAGTCATAGAACGGGTTCATTCAAGTGACATTCTCACCATCACGGGTACCCTCTAAAACTGTGGTTTCAAGGGAAACTGGACAAATGTCATGTTCGGAACCTCTCAAAACATTCACTTTAAAGGACCCTCAATCTTGCCGCAAGAATAACATGCTCTTGAGTTGCGTTTCAGCTTGAAAGCTGCGATTCCGCTCCTACTCATTGACAAATGGCAGCCTCCCCCCTGTGGGATGGAGCGCCTCACGGTGCACCAAAAAGCTGATGCGCCGCCGGAACTTCCTGAAAGGCTGTGGTGTTTACCTCTCACCGAAGGAAGGGCAAAGGACGAGAGGACAAGGAAAGCACACCAACTTGCTGGTGCGATAGGTGGGGAATGAGAGAATGAACCCCGGGATCCCCTTAAGGAAAACATAGGGATGGTTTGTAGGGGTCATTCCCTCATTCGCTGCTGACCACCAGCAAACAAAAGAACAATCAACAATTCAACAATTTGGGGTTTGGGGATGTCTAAGAATGGAGAGACCCACAGGAACTCAATACTTTGTCGGTACAGCAATTGGATCAGGAAGAATGAGGGCAAAGGTGAGTACTGGCAATGGGGTTCCATAATATTGTGCATATATATATATGTATATATATATATAATACTTATATAATCACATATGTTGAGCTTGGATGGGAGGCAAACAACCCTGGAGGGTCAAAGGGGCAAGGGGGGGCTTCCCATATTGAAACCAAAGCCACGGCGATATGACCAAACCTCTCATGTCTCAAGTAATTTCATGGGAAATGGTGGCCAAATGGCAACCAAAGATGCTTGGCGCCGAGTTTCCAGGTTTTCCCAGACAGCTTGCACAGGCAAACATTTGACCTGTTGCCGGCAGCTTTTCTGTTCTCACCACTCCTTTTTTTCCAACAGCAGGAGTTTTGGTTGCCCGGGGCGCCGGACGTGTTGCGGGCAGTGCTGTTGGGGATACTGCTAGTTTATTCTGTTAAACACAAACACGAGCAACAAAGAAAAAATCGAGTTCCACAGTTCGGCTTTGGAGAAGTCACTGCCATGCCTTGAACAAGCATCACATCATGCCCAAAGAACTTCTCGGCGCGAGGCTCGTGCACACCAGCATCTGCACCCACACACCGAACCACCCCCAAATTTGCCAAAAGCAATCTGGGCGAGTAGAAAAAAACTTTGGGCAGCATCTGGGTTACCTGGGCAATTAATTTGGGTAAGCAATCAAGCAATCAGGCTATTTTCGTGCGATGCAAACCCTCCTCAGGCTATGAGTTGCTCAACAGTTGCACGAAGCTTCCGGGACTTGTGGCAGACTCTGGGCCTTGCATTTGCCAGCCAAAGGTGGCAACTTGTAAGATTTTCACAAACATGTGGGACAACCTGACCCCCATGAGCAAAACATGCCCCCGTTTTTAGACAACAAAACGGAGCTGAAAGGAACCGGCCAGTTCCCGTTTTTTTTGGCGCGACACAGGGTTCCCAACATGCCCACTGAAAAACATCACCCCACGCAACTCGATTTACATTGTGATTTTTGAAGCGCCGCAAAAGACAATAACAATACCCAGGAAACCCGATACACCCTTATCAAAGGTTCAATGTGTGAACCCATATATGAAGATGTGCCTGCGTGCATATTTTGTTTTGCTGTCATGATGTTCTTCGTGCTGCCAACAAGGAAGAGACAGACAGGGAAGGGCCTTCAAGGAATGATGAAGTGGCTTTCGGAAAACATGAACACAAGAATCATGTTTATAATTCCATCAGTAAAATTTCGATTGGGGAGACCCCGTTTTCCGCATATTATGATTTGTGTGTGCTTCAAGATGTATGCTCAGACAAACCATGAACAAAACTTGTGGCTTCCACTGCAGCTCTCATCTAAGCCTCAGCCAGACGTTACACTGGTGCCGTCGTCTCTTTCTATGCGTGGGCAATACATGTTCCTGTGTTCCGCTGTTGTACATAGCTCGCAACCATCAGAAAGGCGGAGGAGGGGGAGGGACAAACAACAACAAGAAATACGTTGCTTTATTTTCGTTTTTCGGCCCGCCCCTTTGCCCACAAAAGGCAAAGGAAACAGTAGGAACAGAAGCATCTGAACATCACAAATACCTATGGCATGGTTTGTCACATGGGTTGTGCGCTGGCGTGCCTTTTCAAATTCGATGTCAATAATTAGCTCACAGAGAAGTTTCTGGGCTGAAGCCCCAGTTCTGGTGGACGACGGTGTTCCGCGTCCCTGAGTGAGAAATCTTGATGAACCCCCCCATTATGTGGGAATGAGGGGCCTGAAGTTCCTGCCACCATCCCAACATGAAGGCTCAACCATGGCAAAGGCTGGTGGTCTGAGGGCCGAAAGCGGTGGAGGCAAGTCATCTTGAACAAAGTGGCAAAAGGTGTGGGCGAGGCTAGGAAAGCATAGGAAAGGTTGCGAAGAGCATTGGCAAATGCAAGGGCAAGCAAACGGCGACGGATGTAAAGGCTAGAATGAGGGCGCGCAAGCCAAGGAAGAGGCAGGAGGCAAGAAAGGGAAAAGGGCCAAACAAAGAAAAAAGTGTCCAAAGCACAAACAAGGCCAGTGTCAGCCTACAGCGTGTCCACAAAAGAACCACATGACATGAGACCTCTCATCGAAAACCAGACATCCGGTGGACGTCCGTGTCCGTGTATGCCTTTGCCGCTTAAAGCAATGTGTGCCTTTCCCGCTTGACGTGGGGCGTCAACCAGCCCGAAAACATTGTTTTTGATGTGGCCTTGTTCTAGCAACGCCTGAGTCATTTGTGTAGAGTAATGACCTCACATGTTGGGCATTAGTTGGTCGCTAAAAGCTTCTCCAATATAATTCAAGTCCTTTCTGTAAGAGCCTGATCTCTTTTCTCTTCATGCATTATCTTATTGTCAATTACTTTTGGTTTTATTGTTTCTCTTTCCTTTCCTATCATTTATCACCTTCTTTCTTGCACCTTTCACTCGCCCACAGGCTGTGTCTAGAGGTGGAGAAAGATGGCTATTCTCTTCGCTCATGCTTTTATTATTTACTATCATCTCCTTTTCATTTGTTGAGATTAGTTAAGAGAAAGAAGATTATAATATTTTGCGTCCCAGCATTTCCAACCTCATGGAAACTCAAGGAAATGCTTGTTTTTTCTGCAGGAAAACACAGATTTGAAGGAAAACCCGAGCCTCAGCGACATCCCGTGCTCCAGGATTGCTCAAATTTCTCTAACTTGGCCGGGTATTGGGGTTGAGGATTCAGCTCCCAGGCCAGCAATTCCAAAATAACCCATACGTGACACCCCCTCCCACTTCGCGTTGTGCGCGCTCGCGTGCCACACCTCATGGGAAGGAAGATTCTGTCATGCAGTAACCCTGTCATACAGACTGACAACGAAGCAACATGTTCAACGTCGTTCATTTCCTGCGGATTGCTTTACGTCTGGCTGCGCATGGCGCCAACCATCTTACAACATCTGCATCAAACGCAACGCCCGCGCGCTTCTCATCAGCAAGTGAACCATCTTTGGGGCTCTGCATGCACCAGGAAAGCGAAGGACAGCAAGCGCAAGCGCGCCCGGTTCGAGGACTAGAGCCATTGGTACGAACAAAATGGAACAGACATCTTGAGCAAACCATACGCTTTGTAACAACTGCTTTGCGCAAGCGCAACATCCCAGAATAGTGGTGGGCGACAAACGTGCGCACGCCAAGTCCACCTTTTCAACTTCGGCGATGAACCGTCTACGTGGATCAGGCGGGTACGTAGTTGCGCAAAACATGACAAGACATGTTTCTCTTCAAATTCGCCGGGTAACCCTAATCAGTACATTCATTTCGATAGACTTTACACTTGGAAAAGGTTGATGTGTTCCTTGCAAATATCTCTTAGTTTGATATGTTGACACAACCCCCTTGTGCCTGGCAGCTGGCAAAACAGCTTTTGCTCACACGGATTCCAGCTGTCCAAGCAGTCTGTGGCTAGTTTGCTTCGCATGCAACAGCCATGTTGCATGTGGGGGGCATGTCAAAGGTATGCTGTCTTGCCTAGGTCCTCCAGTAGAGAGGTTAGAATGAGGGTGCCCTTTTTTGTGTAGTCTATTTTAGTAGGGCAACCCTCCCCCAAAAAAGGGGTGAGAAAGCGGGGGACCTAGTTGCTTGTAGCTGAAGCTGCCCCACCTGAAGGCGCAAACAGGGGGAGTTCCAGGCGTAGTTTAAAGGACCTGCTGTTGGGACAGTTGGCGTCGAATTTGTTTTGCATTTTCAAGATGAGACATAGAGTTTGCATTCTTGTTTTGTTGCTTGTGGACAACACAATGTGCTTGGCGTTTCGCATTTGAGGATGGGACATAAGGGCTGCAGCTTCCTTTCTCAATGGTTGTTTGGGAAGCCATGTTTTGTTGCATTTTTGAAAGATTACTCGATTTTTGGAACTTTTGGTGTTGCTAAAACAAAAGCCCCATTCTGCTCCTTCTGTACATGAACCCTGGTATGAAACCCGTGTATTACCTAACTAACTTGTGATGCTGCATTCATTAAGGGAAACCAGACCCGAAGAGGGTCCCAAATGGTCATGGATTAACATGTGGAATTACACAACGAACCTTTGAAGAACTGGAAGAGCCTGCACACATGCGATGGTCCTGGCAGCCAATGTCCCAGCGGAAAGGCCAAGGTTGCCCTCCAGCCTCAGGCAATTTCATCGGGCTATGTGCACAATCAATTTGAGTGTCCTTTTTGTACCCAAAAAATTGGGCTTTGAAAACCGAAGCCAAAAAAAACGCAATTTTGCGGGGTCTTCAATTTAAGACACACCCATATAAAGTTTGGTGAGCGAATCTCTGTTCTTAATTTAGAGAGTGGCCCAATGTCATCTCCTTGCATTAGATGACGGGAGGGCATCCCTCTCTGGCCCTATACAACCCATACTTGGTATATGTACTGTACATATCTAAACACAGAGGGACCCAGCCCTTTCCCAGAAACTTGGGAACGAGCCTTGAGTGTCGCCAAGCCCCACACCTCACCAAGCCGTCTCTGAAGGTGAAAACATTCCCTCAAACCGTGCCATGATACGGCTTTGTCTCCGGAACCTCAAAAATGCGGCCATATGCTGAAGGTTTCTTTCTGTTTCTTTCGAGGCCGACAAACCACGGCCTCATAGGTATGCATGACTGCATCCATTTAAACACCGTCCTAAGCGGTATTTATTTGCTCCTCTAATTTGCCACATTCCCATTTTTAGCCTCAGCACCCTGTTCAGGTTGGTTTAAAAGAATCCAAAGCGACAGCAACGCGAAACATTGCTATAAGCCACTGCTTGGAAACCACCCTTCTCGGGGTTCCCTCAAAACTAATTATTTCTACAAAGCCAGGGAACAACTGGATGAGCCTCAAAATGAACGACTTGAGGTTGCGCAGGTTCTAGTCATTGGTGCCATTTGCCAAGGTGCAATTGTAGTACATCTTTTCGAGCCACTGCCAAATGGACCCAGCGCCAGGTTCTACGTGCTTCCATTTGGTTAAGGCCCCAGGAAGAAATAAAACTAATACATATATATATATATTTCTAGTAGTCATGAATTCCTGTTAAACCCAGCAGGGGAAAATCACAAAATATTCTAAGCAACTGGAGGCGTGGCTTCGGTGGCTTCGGCCCTTCCGCCTCCAGTCCGCCCTCCCGCCTGGCTCGGAGCTGGCCCACGGTGATGCCGGCCAGGTCGGCGCCCATCAGCAGGGATTGCACCTCAGATCCGACAGGTCTTGTGGCGAAGGCTTCCGACGTTCTGTGGCCGGTACCTGCAACCTCGCCCCCAAAAACCCGCCGAAAAACAAGGGCGCAGGTTTATGGGTGCTTCTACAGGCTTCAGCACACAAAAAGATCAAAGGGTTGCTTCCAATTCCATTCTTTTCAACCCTCGTTCTTTTCAAAAACCAGCCGTTTCCCTGGGTTTCCGGAAGGCTTTCTAGAAAGAAGGATCACTGGAAAGAATTGGGACAGCCCTAAGGCATAAGGATGCTACCTCCAAGCAGATCTTTCTGGGGTTGGTCCCTTTTGGTTTTTGGTTCTTTAAGGGTTGACTCGTGCTTTTTTTAAGGTTCCGCATACTGATTCAGAGCTAGAAGGAGCCATGGGACGGAAACAAGTCATTTGAACTGGACCCCCCTGAAGGGGTTGGTATCCATTTGGTTTCCCTTTGAACACAGATGCCACAACCCACGGAGGTGGCTTCCTAAACTTAGGGCTTCTAGAGTGAAACCAAGCTGAGGCCGCCATTTTGGGGGAAATCCGGGGCGACTTGGGGGGTCCCTCGTGTTGGGATTCTTTGAGACAAATGAAACACGATGTTTATTTGAGGAAAACTTATTTTTGTTGAGGGAATGAAGCATGCGAAGCTCGCCCATGCGCCTCCGCCATAAGGGCTTCATCGGGGATGTCGGCCTGACACGTGGAACGACTGCACAAAGGGGAAAACAAGCATTGGAGGAGTCCCGACAAACAAACAGACAGGAAGGCAGACAGGCAGGCAGGCATACAAACAAACAGGCAGACAGGACAGGCAGGGAGGCAGGCAGACGGACAGACAGACAGACGGGCAGGCAAGCGTGTAGGCAGGTAGACAGAGAACAAACAAACAGACAGCCTGGCCTGGATTCCTGGAATTCACACGCCTGCCCAGCTTCAATGCCTTCTGGAAAATAAAGTGGTGTGTTTTCTTCAAAATCCGTTCGGATTCACGTGCCATTTCACATGTTTAAGGCCTTGGAGAATGCGCCCGTCGAGTTTCCAGGCTGGCCATGAATGGAGCTTGTCAGCATAATCCCCTCGCGTACAATTTTCCCTGGCAGGGCCATGGCCCGGCAAGGAATCCCGCTGTCATCCCATGAATCGACAAAGGGATCAACGGTGTCAGCAAAGGCAGAGGGCAACAGGGCCAACCGTGAGGCGAAGCTGCTGGGATTGACCTCAACTGACGCAAACTAACATGGACCCCAAACCGGTTTAGAGGGATGTCCTCTGACCCCAGCGACTTAGAGGGCACAGATTTCCCTATATTTCCCATGTCCACATCCGAAGGGAATGGGCCCTTTCCCATGTCACACTGCTTGCAGCCTAAGCAAGTGTTTGGTACTGACTGCTTGCGCATGTGGTCTGAAACTTGGAAAGTCAAGGCATGTTGTTGAAAGGAAGCTAAACACAAGAGAAGAAGAGTACAAAGGCAGAGAAAGGATGCCACAGAGACACGAGTGCAATTTATGAGCGCCCCAACTATCTTGTTAAAAGCAAGAAAAATAAATCAACAAACAAGGAGAAGAGATCTAAAGGCATGTTCTCAGCGCGGAGAGCCATGATTAGAGAGGAATCAGATTGCAACCTGAGCGTGATGGAAAAAGCTGAAAGAGCAGCTGATCCAGGCACAACCTGGAGCAATGATATATTCTGATGGGGGAAATGAAAGGACATCCAGTCTAGGGGGGAGTGCTGAGCTCCTGAGCTTTTTGTCGGCCATATTTTTTTCTTTGGTGTTTGCCCGTGTTTGCCTTTTTTTGGAATCTTCCCCTCCAGCCGAGGTGAAAAAACAGATGAGACACCCGAACACGTCTGCAGTTCTGCTGAAACACGGTGCTAACTTTTTGCAAGACCCAGAACCCCCGTCCGCAATGTTAGATCACATTTTGCTAATCATAGGACATGAAGGAGCCACAAAAAAGGCCTTCCCTCATTTGGCCATGGGTCAAACTCCAAATCGTACCCCCAGTGAACATCCCAATCCCCACTAAAATAGACTAAAATGGGTCAAGATGCTAGAATTGGTTTTGACCCACAGCCATTTGACAGCCGTGCCAGTCCTGAACCTCCTCCTCACACTTCTGTATCTTGCATGGTGCCTGGCACAACTGGCGGTTTAAACCGCCCACTGCGCCACGCGAGCAAATCTGCGGCCAACATCGCGAAGATATCAAGGAATGCGGCAAACATCTGCAAGCGGCGTGCACATGTTTTCCTCCCAAGGTATGAGGGAAGGAGCCTGACAAGGGTCAAGTGACTAGAGCCACTGATTAACCCTGTTGGCCAGCACCATGCGCTTTTGTTGGGCAAGCGAACTTCGCGGGGGCCTTTGACAGCTCAAAGTCTGGTCTCGTAGCACGACAGCTGAGCAGCCCGGGTGCTGGAACGAAAGCCATACCTTGCGCTATCAAGACTGCTTGCGGACATGAATTTGATTGGGGGCTGTTGGGCGGACATCAATTAAAGCTGGATTTCTCGTTGTGAATTCGTGGCGAAACACTCGACACGTTCCATATAAGCCACGGTCAAAACTACCTCCGGCCTGTGCCCCATGCACCAGCTACTGGACGCTACGCCCCTCCCCGCTTCCAGAACATAATAATCTGGGGATTCACAGGCATAGGTATCCTCTTCAATTACTTTGATTGACGACTGTTTGGTTCGAATGCGCCATCTACCCAGTTGCGATTTTGATAGGAAAAGGAACCCTTTTTGTGGCTGATCATTTTTGGAGGGGATTAGAGCACTGGACTGGACAAGTTCATAGACCCAAGCCCATTACTTCAAACTCTGGGTACATCAAAAGCATCCGGTGTTGATTCATATTTCATAACTTAGGAGATCCCAGATCGAGTCAACATCCCACCCTGCCCGCGCCTCATCCCCAGTCGGCGCTGCCGCCTTGTTCTTCTCCGGCATCAGCCGCGGCCGGCTGATCGACTCGACCCGCGGGCCAGCCAAAGGAGGATTGAATTACTTGGGCCAGAGCAGCGCGCGCGCACTCTTCATGATGTGAGTACAACTTGGCGGCAATTAGCAGGGGATCGTGCAAACGGGGTGTTTCCCGGACAATTTCGGGCGGTTTTGATATCAGATGTTTATGTCTGTATATCGCAGCAAACCTCCTAACATTTCAACATGTCAGTGCGTCTGTCTGTTCTGGTTGACAAGTCCACGGCTATCTGCAGTGGATAATGTCAATACATCAGGCCTTTTCAAGGCTCTTAGCGCTTTAACGTTCGACCCTTGCCTGCAAGATTCACCTCAACAACATTTGTCTCACACCCCAAAAAACTATCTGCAAAAGAACCTTTCAACACAGAACCCTCCAAAAAAAACTCAGGAAGCCTCGGGACAAAATCCGTTCTTGGAAAAGACCTTCTGGGAAGCGACATTTAAAAATGGCAAATGAGAGTGAGTTTTTATAAGAACCATGTATGTGCATGTCTGTATGTATGTATATATATATATATACATATGTGCTACCGTGCCCCTCCAAAACCTACCTTTTCAACATGTCTTGCTTCTTAGGCAGATTCCTTTGTGACGTCAGCAGGCAGATCGAATCATTGCAGGGAGTTGAGGATGTTGGACAGTTTGTCCTTCTGTGAGCAGACAGATCGTCGTTGCAGATGGTTTCAGATATGGGCATAATGCAAGCGAGCAGACGCAGACCTTTTGCCCCATTGCTGGCCTGCATCTAGCGATTGCCCCATCCCTGGCCTACGTACACCTAAGAGGTGATCACAACAAAAGGCTTCATGAAGTGCTGAACCAATTGTCCAGCACACTTCCATGAACCCTTCATACTCGCGTTGGGCACTGCGGCTCTGTGGCGCACAGAAGCTTCGCGGACATTCAAGACAGGCGGTCCTTGATGAAACGCCAAATGTTGCGCGCCTGCCTTCATTTGCCTCTTGGGAGCTTGTGCGGCACTGTGCGTGCAAAGCTCGGCTTCACCCAACCCCAGTAACTGCACCATGAAGAACTCCATCGAAACGAAGCCTGTAGCTGCGGGCACAATCTTTGCGCAGCACAAACTCCTTGCCCTTCAGATGCTTCTCGGCTAGCGGGTTCCGTCTCCTTGCGTTGGCGGGTGCTTGCGGGAAACCACAAGGGATTGTGCAGGAACCTGGCGCCTGGCCAGTTTCCTTTTCTTGGCGGGGGGGCCCACAAGCGAAGCATTCGAAGGCACGCTTGCGCCGCACGGACGCACGCACGCACTCTCACTCACACACTGTAGATGCTGAAAGGCCGACACAGGCTCAGTTTGAAGCGGTTGCGCTTGGCTACCCTAATCCTGCGCTTGGGGCCAGGCTGAAATCAAGACAGCGGCACGATCATGGGGAGCGCAGCAGAGTTTGTCGGGGACTTGTCAGTCGTCACGCCGAGGATCAGCGCCTGCGGCACCTCCTGCACCTCAGCGGGGAAAACCACAACCCCTTCATGCCAGGCACCAAAGGTATGAGGACGTGGGCCTGCGCTGCCTGCCTTGCTGATACAACAAGCGTCTGAGCGTAACTTATATCACTGTCCTTTGCCAGCGGGCCCCTCATGCTTTCAGGTTCTGCCTTCCGCGGTGAACTGAAGTTCTTCGGCGAGTGTGGAGCAAAGGGGTAATGACATGTGGGAGAAGTTCATTACTAGATTCTGATGAACCTTAGCAGGTAATGACGAGGGGGAGCCTCAGCTAGATTCATGGGCCTCTTGCGCCTGACAAAGCAGGGTTGTGTGCACGGAGCCAGGGCACCGGAGGGCCAAGTGTGACCAAACATCGAGACAAAGAGCCGGGTGAGAATTGCAACGCGTCTCAAACATTCATATTTCTGGAGCATCAGCGAACCCAATCCAAATTTGGAGTTTGCCGCACGCCTGTGCCTGAAATGACCAGAGTTTGGAAACGCCAGCTGAGGTGTTAGGGGCACATGTCAGGGCCAAACATACAACGTGGAGCTGGAATAGCTTGCCGTGATAAGGGGAAGGTTTTGCCAAGCTGGCCACAGCAACACACCAAACTCAAAGGTCGCGAAATCCTACACGCGTGTAGCTTCCAGGGTTGACCCAAGCCAGTCGCACAGCTCAGGCGCACTCTCGCTTTTTTGGGTGAACGCGGGAGGCGCAACGGTTGGTGTCACCCTGCAAAACAACGTGCACGCTCACTGTGAAACAACTATGTTGAGGACGACCTGTGGGAAAACGTGCAATGTCCAGATTGTCTGACAACCTAAGCACGTGGAGCGTATCTGCAACGCAGCTACCTTACTGTATGTTTTTCTTTCTTTGTTTCGTTCTTTCTTTCTTTTTTTCTTTGTTTCTTTGTTTCTTTCTTTCTTTCTTTCTGTCTTTCTTTCGCTTCTCTCTCTGTCGCTCTCTCTCTCTCTCTCTCTCTCTCTGGCTCTCTGGCTCTCTTGCTCTCTCTCTCTCTCTCTCTCTCTCTCTCTCTCTCTCCCCCTCTCTCACTCTACCAGTCTCCGTTTCTCTCTGCTATCTCTGTCGTATCTATTTTGCTCCATCTTTCATTCAGTTTCTTGTGTGTTCATTTTATTGTTTTCAATTCAAGTTGGCAGCTAGCATGTGTCAAGTTGCGACTATCACTTCTCTTGAACATTGAAGGGCCAACCCACGGGCCACTTTGTCACCCAGTATGTAGAGCGCACACTGCAACGCATGGGTGAAAACATGTTGCGTTCTGTGTGGGCTGGAGCAGTTGGAAACGGAAGCCAAGGCGCTACACGTTGACTCATGCCAGACTCTCTGCAAGGCAGGGGCCTGTCAACGCGGTTCAATGGCCAGCCTTGCCAACTTTGCAGGCGCTTGGCTCTGAGGGCTGGCACGGCTTTCACTGTGCTCCCTGGAAGTCTTGCAGCATCTTTGCAGCCTTTGCATCTTGTGAAGCCCTTGACAGATTGTTGTGGCCCATGCGCTCCAAGGGGTCGAGGCAGCTCAGCCTGGCTTGGCATGGTCTGAGTCTGTAGCATTGAAAAACACGCTCTTCAGCCTGAAGCCCTGGTAGCTGGCGAGTCACGGCTGCCGAGCAACCTGTTTGCCACGTAGGCGAGGTCGGTCTATCCACGGCTACAGGCTGCAACAGCGCAGTAATAACGGCTGGCGCTGATTAAGTATGCTAGAACGCTATCCAAGTCAAACAACCAGCCCAACGTGAAGTCTTGAAACATCCCAATACCACCGTGACGTAGATGATTGGAGTTTAATTTGAATCGGTCAGATGCAACATCCGTGCATACATGGCAGTACGCGCCATTCATCTCAAAAGGCTGGGGCGGCTTGATGGTGCATAACATGACGCCTACATCATTCCACAGCAGGCGCCTCCTGTCATACACCAGCGTCGCCAGAAAAAAACACCATTGCAAAGGTGTTGATGCGCAATGGCACATTGGCCAGCTCTGCAAGGCATTCCCCTGGCTGAGTGGCACCAAGATGCATGCGTCCTGGCCCCCCTTGAAGCAGCTCTTTGCGAGGGGGATTCCGGGTTCCTTGCCCGAAAAATCAAAGCTAAAAGCGTCTCACACGCTGTGGCGTGATACGCGTGAGCCCATCCAAGCTGACATCGGGTGGCATGAACACGTCCAGGTCCTCCATCCACCAAACCAGATTTCCTTCTTTGGCCTCCCCGTAGTGCGTTCGAGTAAAAGCGATGTGGCGGGCTTCCCCATGGCGGGGTTGTAGGTCAAGATTCCCGGATATGTTGCCGAGCATGACTCCCACTGCCATGCCATGCAGCGGAGCCGGGTAGGGCGCACTGCGAGCAGCCTGCACGATGGCCTTCAGCTTTGGACGCTGCGGAGGGTGGGCTTCAGATTCGGTCTCCACGGGCTCCGGAGCCGGCACGGGTCTGGCCCTGCCGTCGTGCACCGAGACGTCGCCTCGCACGTTGAAAGAAGCCATCTTGAGAAAGAAACAGGTGGAAGCGGATTGCACTGATGACTTGAGGCGACTGGATCACAACATGTCTTTTTTGCTGTTGCCATATTCTGAAAACGCTAAAAAAACACTCTAGGATTCAAGATTCGAGAAATCCTGCAAAAAAATCAAGCAATCACAACATGCCATTCACATTGCATCAATCTGTGTGTAAGTATGGATTGCCCAAAGGATCTTGTAGGCCGGCGATATACAAATATATGGCTATGTATGCTACTGTGGTTCTCCCCGTTCCCCAAGATCCAGATTTGATAGTTTTACTATGCAGCTCTAAAACCTCAAAAATAAGGTTTTTTTGGTACCATATATATATATATATATGTAGAATGCATCTACGTATCTGTGTAGATGTTTCTGGGTTTGACGCACCATGTAGGACCTGACAGTTTCTCCAGAGTTTCTCTTCAAACCTCGAAGGAGAATACTCTCGTCTCAATCAGAGACATACTCATATCTGTTTTTAGTCACCAATGAAACGCACCATGCATCCATACACTACCCCGGTTTTCCTATGGAAAGGGCTCATAACGCTTCGTAATCACAGCATTCATCATAAGCTGTGTCTCCCATGCCTTTTGTCAAGGACTCTCCTTGACCCTCAAGGATGCCGAGGATGAAAAGAAGACAACGTACAGACTAACTCGGGCTGGGACACCATGCGCTGCAGGCAGTCAAGTTGTCAAATCACGTGTTGTCCGCATCCCTGTTGGATCTAACATAGGAAACCCTGCACTGAACAGGGCTCCCGTACTGCCTTTTTCAACATCACCCCATGCAACCGAAACCTGAAACATCTACAAACTTGAGTTTCAAGGGCTTACAGATGCGCCCGCCTGGGCTCCCCTTATATGTATGTGTTGGGCTAAAATAGGGCTGGGTGTATGGGCATCCCTCTAAATTACCTACTCCGGGCGTCAGCACGCAAGGAGCCCCGTAGAAAAAAAAAGAGAAAAAGATGGCGTTTCAAACAATGCAAAAGGGGCCCTACGTAGAACGGGGCTCTTGCTGCAATATTCCTATGATGGCCTTCCTTTTGGCTTCCCCTTTCCCGCGTATCTCAAAAACACACACTCAAAAGGCTCACTAAGCCACGCTCAGCCACGCTCGCCGCGGATTTTGCACTAGAAAGCCCCTTCCATCAGCGTTCGTCGATGGAGTCTCTTGGCAGCACCTGGAAACCGAAATGGACACACCCATCTTTCGGCCCCGGGAATGGCATCCCATAAAGTGGTGTGAAACAAATCAAACCACTCAAACATGTACCCCCAACAAACAGATCCACTTTGGCCAGTTTGCGAGTCTGTGATTGTAACTCCGATTTCAGGATTCAATCCTGGAGGTCCCACAAACCATCAAAAGTCCTTAACCAAGTTTGGGCGTGGTTGGCTTTATCTGGCAGGTGTCGTGTGGAGGACATCGTTGCAGGGCCGTCACAACCTGCCTCAGGCATCCTCGTCAACCAGCTCCTCGTGAGTTGCCGGCCGGTGCAAGGTGGATGCGTGGGTGTGGCTATGTGTGGATGTCGGTCTCAATCCGTGCTGGTTCGTCTGCGTGTCCGCCCTTGTATATATATATATATATATATGTATATCGTGAATATATATATATATATGCATATATATATATATGTTTCATACCAATAACTAAATAACTAAATAAATAAATCAAACATAAATAAACACATATATATATATATGTACATGTCTGTGTGTCTATGGGTCTGCGAAATTATGTATTTGCGTTCCTGCGCGTTTGCGTGTTCGCGGGCGCGTTGGCGGGTGTGTGTGTGTGTGTGTGTTTCGTGTTTGTGTGTGTGTGTGTGCCTGCGTGTCTCTGTGTGTCTCTGTGTGCCTGTGTGTGTCTGTGTGTGTGTGTCTGTGTGTCTCTGTGTGTGTGTGTGTGTGTGTGTCTGTGTCCCCGCGTGTCTGTGTCTGTGTCTGTGTCTGTGTCTGTGTTTGCGCGCGCTTTCACGTGTAAGCTAGCTTGTTTTTGCTGGTGTGTGCTTGTTTCTGTTTGTTGCGTATGCCTGTGCGTGTTGGAATGTCGATATGTTTTGCTTGTCTGCGTGTGCGCTCGTGTTTTTGTGGTTGTGTGCCTGCCTGTGCTGTACAAACTAGAATAGTTCGGGGATATGCCTGCAACGGTTGACTGGTTGTAACATGAAAAAGGTCGCGATTACGCCACGCATGGGTTTTCCCCTGTCACTGATATCCCAAAGGACCTTTGTGGAATCCGAAAGGCACCCTTTTCCATACAAGCATCTCTCTGAGCGTGCCGACCCTTCAGGGGCACCTGTTCGAACATGTGCTCAATGAACTTGGCAAATGCGCCTGCTCTTGGTTTGTCTCGCCTTCTGTGCTAGAGAATGTTTCAACTTTGATCACGTTGATTGACATCTCCTTCCCTCGAAAGAAGATCACTTTCACTGGTTGCGGAACATCATCTTTTCTGTGATCGTCCCCATGACTATGTTATCCTTCTCCAAAGGCTATTCCCTGGGTGTCATAGAGAGCGGCCTTCAAAAAAACAACAACTTTCCCTGACCCGGCACAGCTTCAAGCGACTCATGCGAAAGCAAGACTTCAAGCTGCGAGTGTGCCATGTCACTTCCGTCCTGGAGCCAATGGCCCATCTTGCGGGACCCGTGCTTCCTAGCGCGTCGGGTCAGAAGTCCATGCTAACTTTTTGGGGGATCCCAAGTGAGTCATAATGAAAACCCGGTATAAAAGAATGGCCTACCCAGAACCATACTAACTATTTCTGGCTGGGACTTACTAACCTTCATCTACCCAGGTTTTGATTGTGGCTCAAGTGTTCAAAGCAAAACCGACAGGAATCGGCTCGCCTTCCAGGAAAGCCTTGGGCTGGATACATGGAGTCCCTCCCCGGTTTCTTCGCTGATGCTTCCCCTTTCATGGAAAGCAGCCTCAACGGCCCACCGAGTAGGGCTTTTCAGTGGTACCGAAAACACCGAAGGGGAGACAGGGGTTGCCCTCCCATGTGCTACTGAGCGTTTCCAAGGGTTTGAGCCTCAAACTGGCCGGGTTCCTTGTTTAACATCCCAAAAGATCCCCCATCTTTGCGACACCCCGTCTAGTTTGCTTTTGGTTGTCTTGCAATCGAAAATAACAACACACACACACAGTTGGGTGATGCCACATGAGATTCCCATGCAAGAAAGCTACCCTGTGTTAGAAGCCTGTGGACTTTGCAACTTGCAACTCGCTTGCGCGGCCAGGGGACAGTTTGAAAGGGACGCCCCACGACAAGGAACGACCCATCACGGGCTACCAACGCCAGTTCTTGGAGGAATTTCTCAACTTCTTGTTCCTTGAGCGCGCTCTGCGCGGAATCTTGCGCCGTGCCCATTTCAGCGCCCAAAACCAGAGGGTAGTATAGACCCCTCATTGGCCAGGGTTTTGGATGCAGCTTTGGCTCCAAACCAGGGATCCCTGGTTTGTGGCCAACTACGGGGTCCCCTAGTGCCTTCTAACTTTGCCGCAGCCCTGGAAAGGCGAGTGTCTCCAAAAACAGGGGGATTTTCCGGTTTGGAATGGTTTCCTCTCGGATATCCAGAACGCCACACGAAACCAAAGCAACCCCGACGAGTCCCAGCCTGCGATGGAAGCCGTGGCCCAGTTCCAGCATGGCCTCAGGCTCAAACACTGACCTTCGACTCGCGTGCTCAGTATGATCATCTTCCATTTGCTTTGGCCCCCTGGACAAAACAAACATGTCCACTAGTGATCGATTCCTTTTACAACCAACAGGGGCAAATACACAATATTCTTGAACAAATGGAAGTAAACACAGATGTGTTTCTCTCGCTGGTGCGATAAGTGGGGAATGAACCCAGGGGTCCCCTTAAAGGAAACCACAAGGGATTGTTTATAAAGGGCATTCCTTCATTCCCTGCTGAGCACCAGCAAGCTATTAAACGCAAAGAACACAAGCAAACAACAACGATCCATCCTTCTTCGGTTTGTTTTGGGGAAAACTGCAACATTTGGTCGAGTCGATTTGGCACCCAAGCATGGACAATCCCCTGTGTCGATAGTCTGCTCCGCACATCCGCACATGCCAGTACGCATTGAATGTTTCACGACGAATACACGTTGCTCACGCGATGGCGATGTCGCTCCTAAAACACCCATAAACATGGCCTTGTCATTGTGGCATGGCGGCATTCCCTTCTGGTTCTCCCCAAAACAGGAGACGATCAGTTTTAAGGGTATATTCAACAACGCAGCCATGGATCCTTCTTTGTGTTTTGATGCTTGTGAAAAGGACACCTGCTCAGGGTCCAGGCCCAGGTTCCCCACACCAACCAAGCTTGCTTTGGGTGTCTGAGGGCCCAACTCCCAGATTTCTCCAAGCCGCTGCAAGGCAACCCACAGGGCTCATCATTTGGAGGGGTGCCTTTTTCTAGTTCTCTTAGTGGTTGCTTGATCCCTCGCTATTAAGAGGGGGATACGTGATTCATCCCTGTCAGCTCTAGAATTTCCACGGCAATAGCAGGATACTCTTCCCTGGACTCACCATCTGTTCCACTAGAAACCAGATGTCAACGGGAATCCTAGTGACCTAGTGCTTGACCCCGAGCAAGACGGCTTCCAGGCCCCGGCGGCTGGCGCGTCCAAGGACTCTGCCGCGTCAATCCTTCATGCGCGGCAACCGAATGCTTGGGAAAGAAGGGCTCGCTCCAGCGGTTTCGCGGAATATATGGAAACCCCCGGGAAATTTCCTCCCCCACCCCTCAACGGCAGGGAAAGGCCGTTTTTTTTTCACGCCAACCCTTCCAGACGGTTTTTTTTTATCAGCCCAGAGGGTTCAAAGTGCAAAAATGGGCTGTCCCAACTTTGGAGCCTGCAGCTCTAGCAGTATCGGAGGTGCGGGGGGGGGGGACTCTTTTGGGAGAAATATATCCCTTGGATTCCCTTGGGGGTCCCGGGTCCCTGCAAAAAGAATCATGTTTGGGGTTCGAGGTCAAAAAGTGACATTGCCCTATTTGGACTACCAAAGGGTCCCTGACAAAAGGTCGGACAGGGGACGTTGCCGTGTCTGATGCAACATCCAAAAAAACAGTATGTCCGACACCTGGATCCCAAAAACTGCGGCTTTCGCTCGCATTACCACCCAGCTCGCTCGCATATAGGCAGATGGGTGTATCAAATAGGGGGACCCCCAAAATGGCGGTTCCGCTTTTGATTCGCCTTTAAAAGGGTAACAACTTGCCGGTGCCAGGGAATGAGGGAATGAACCTGCAAATTCCAGAATAAAAGAAGCCATTAGTTGGATCCGGTTATCCTCGGGGTCATGCAATTTCTCATTCCCTGCCTGTCGCAAGGGTAGGTGGCCTTCTGGAAACATAGATGGCCCTGGTAAATGGAATAAACTCCATCTACACCAGTGCCATCGATTTTTAACCAAACTCACCTAAAAAGGGTAGCCGATGGTAGCCAGATCTGCGCCTGATCTGCTCCAGCTGCATCTCACTCTTCTGGCGCCGGCGGAAACGTTCTAGCTCGTCGTCCTGGCGCCTGTGCGGGGAAAGGGGTCTGGCTGAACAACGCGGACCCCCCCCCCCGCCCCGCCCCAAAGCTGAACACAGCGGAGACCGCTCCCTCCAAGTACTTAAGCACGCACACCAAACATGTTTATTCACATGGATGCTTTCCTTTGGCTTGCCAGAAAAGACAGCCTCAAAGACACACCCTCAAGCGAACCTTCCACGATGTTTCTGTTGCGTTCGGGCACTCTTTGATAACGAAAAGAAGGCAAGCAGTCGGTGTTTTGGGGGAAAGGTTGGCATGGAAACACCGTGGCAGAGTTCATACGGAAAACCGAACACGCACCAACAAAGAAACCCTTTTTTTGCAGGATGCCAGCCCCTAGGAACCGTTGCCCCGGACTTGTGAAATTCGCGACGAACCAGCTCCGCTCCATGGGCCCCTTTCAGATAGCCAAAGTCTCACTGCTAGGCACCATTCACTTCCTGTTGGACACGTTGGACCCACAAATACCACACTGTTAGTTGCCCAACGGACCTGAAAATAACAGCGTCACCTTTTGGTACCTTGACATGATAAAAACTGGAAACCCAAAGGTGAAAAGGCCGATTGGCTTTGGGCGCAGCCCAACAGGGGATGCGTGGGTCGGCTGAACAAAAACGACGCTTTCGGTGAGCGGATGCTTTTAACATGGGCAACGGTGGAGTTGCGAATCTTTCGGACTGCCTGCAAAGCAACACTTAGACCACTTATGTGTCTCTGGAAAAAAGTGTAACCTCTTCTGACCCCAAGAGCCCGCGGAGAAAAGATAAATCCATCAGTTCGAGTCAAGGCTCCCAAAGCCATCCCCAAATTCCTCTAAACCCAAAGGATTCGGAGTCTCATACTTCCATGAGCATCCCGCGTCCTTGTCCCGACCCCATTTGGGCCCCTGATCACTGATCACCCTTCAGCCAAATGAATGGCAAAACAGCAGACGCCTGTCTGAAATTTCCGTCGATTCCCTTTGGGAAGGCCTCTGCAGGTCTCGGCGCAACTCCTCCAGCTGCTGGTCTTGCCGCAACTGCCAAGGAAGCTTCGAGCGCGCTCTTCGGGGGGGCTGGTAGGAAACGGGGGCCTACAGACTCAGGTGAGCGCGTGTGTTTTTTTCCTTCTTTTGTTGTTGTTCTTTTTCGGGTGAGCACAGTTCGGGTCAGCGGACAGGGGCAGTGCAGGGGTGCGGCAATCGCCTTTCGCGTGTCACTGGAAGTGTGCACAGATCTTGTTTGCTGTTGAGCCCCCTGCACCAAGTTTATTGTTTTGGGTTTAGTGGAAACCCCCTTGAGTTCCAAAAAAGTTGAAGTCTAAAGATCCAACCCACTAGCAATCAAGATATCAAACACCAAATCGACACCAAGCCACAAGTTGGCGTATGGGTTTCCCTCGCCCGAAAAGCGCGCGCCTGAAGCTCGAGCATGGCCTCGTGCTCGTGCTGCAGTCTCTGCATCCGTTGCGCGCGAGACGCCTGACACGCGGAGGTGTCTCGCGTTTGGAGGGTCCACTCGGGGGAAAGCCCGGGATAGGCCAACTAGGAGGAAGAAGTTAGGTTTTTCTACAGAAACCAGTGCCAGGACCCCCAATGCTTGTCAATTGTCCCCGAAGGGGATCACTTATACCTACAAAATCCGTGCGGACATAATTTCCGCCGTTTTGCAAACGGCGGAAATTTCCGCCGGAGGGGGGGCAAAAACGCCGTCGCTTTAAAAAAACGCCGTCACTCAGAAAAAAACGCCGCAGGGGTACAAGAGCCCACGGGTCCTGGTTCAGCTTCCACTTCGCTTGGATGGCTCGCTTGCTCAAGGAGAAAATGCAGAATGAACTCGCTAAACAATATCACTGTTAGTCTGTTACAACGTTTCCCCAATGCCAAACTCAGGGCCAAAGCACTCCAAAGCTGTAACTACACCAAAGTCGTGGCAACCTTCTGTCATTTTAGGGTGAGACGAGTCGAGTGGTGGGATCACACCAAATTCCGTGGTAGCAGCGGCAGCTCCTTTTGTAGCCGATGTGGCCGGCGGACAGTCTCTGAGGCTGGCAGGGCACGGGAGGGCCTGTGTTTCGAACTTCCTGTTGTCCACCCAAAAAGAAAGAGCGCCGCAAATTGCTCAAGGTCGCTTTGCCTTTCGTGGCGGGCAGTGTCTGCCCAACATCGCCTTTTTCTTCAGAAAGTATCGAAGCAAAACCTTGCGGGTGACAGTCCGGGTAGATAGCCTTCTCGATAGTCTGCACAGCCTGCCGACAACATCCTCGTTTTGTTCACAAGCCCAGGAGCAAGGATTGAGTATCAGCACAGCCCCTTTCTCAAGGTCCAACTTCAATGAGTAAGCAACATGATGAAGCGCGTGAAACTTGGGCTTGAGACCGAAGGCACTCATGTTCAAATTTAGGCAGTAGGCTGCCAGTGATGCGTACCCTCGCAAAAGGAGCATGATGCGGGCGTAAAGAACTTTGGCGCAGCAAGGGTCAATCCAAAGCCCGTGCGAGTGCACTATCTGGAACACACCAAGTCCTGCGTCGATTGTAGTAGCAAGCTGCTGCAAAAACACCTTGTGGGCTGTAGCGCAGGGCAAGGTTGGCATGGCGAGGTGCAAGCCAGCCAGCCACCGCACAAACCTCAAAAGGTACATTGTGTCGCTTCCTTTCGAGTTCGCCCATGGACTGCTCGCGCGTGTTTTTGCATTGAAAAAGGCAGTGCTAAAGGAACTGAGTCCAGGTGCGATCTGTTCGGCTTTGGCCCACAAAGAAAAATGATTGTAAGCTCGAACCAACCTGCAATCAATTTTGTTGGATGCCCCTCCTTCGTCCCAAAAGCCCATTCGAGCAAGCACTACGACCGCTGATCCGCATAGGTCGCGCCCGAGACCCACCTTAAATAGGTGAAATAAGTCGAGCCGAAACAACTGCTCGTCGAAGCCGCAGGTGTCGAACGACATCAAGCACAAGGGTGGTTCCACTGACCATGGCCTGCTCAAATGCATCGTGCGGGCCCAAGCAGGAGCAAAGCTTGTGTCCTCAAACGGCACCCCCTCAGCGCCGGCGTGGCATAGACTGCACATCAGTTCACCTTGTGATTTGCCAACGGTGTGATAGGATCTGCTGAGGTTTCCGCATTCCATGTGGTGTTTGAGATCGCCCTTAGAAGCGAGACACGCTCCATAAAAAGTTTGACCTCCAACACTGACACCGTTCTGGAAAAGGTCTTCCATGTCCCGGGCAACCAGGGTAAGCATTTGCTGCACCACATGTTTTTCCTTTTTGTAGAGCCAGTGGGGAATGCCAAATAGCAAATGCCTTGTGCAATGAGAGGACCCCTTGTAGTTGGTCATTTGTTTGCTGGCCCGGTCCATACTTGCACGGTCGCACAGCATTGTGGCCCTGCAATCAACCACATCGGTGGCTGGAAGCTTGCTTAATGAGGTAGAGCAATCGCACTGACGGTGGTTGTTCGGCAAATCATGTAATCCGATGACCGACTCGATGGTCCACACAAGGAAGTTGCCGCGCTTCGGGCCTCGCCCCTCATCGCCGTAGACGGCAAGGGGCAAGGTCCGACTCCACAATGACTCAGACCTGGTGTAAACAGCGTGGCCAGCATGGTGCTGCCGGTACAAAGACCAGAAGGAGTGCAGTTGGGACGAAACGTCCGGGTGATTGCCGGTCAAGCAGCTCGGATTTCTTCCCAGCAAAACGCCAATCCAATCGCGCGGACGAACCCAATGTGTAACCACAACGTCTCCCTCTGAAGGAGTGTATCGGGCCTCTTGTACGGGCACTGGTAGTGATAAGCCGGCTCTTATAAATCGTCGGTGCATGTCTCTGTCAGCATTCATGGATGCTGCCGTGCGAGCAGTTTCATCAACAGTCAAAGACTTTTGCCCGTGCTCAGGCTTGGCAGCCTTCAAGGACCGCTTCGTGTCGACAGCCGTGGCCTTGGCAAGACCAAACAAAGCTCAACACATGCAATTTTGGAGGTGTCCCTGGGGTCGTTCAAAAACATCCCAAACCACATTGCCAGGCCACCCCCTCAAAATGGCACACGGCAGTGGATTGAATCAGAATCGCGGGAGCGGACTAAAGTGGGAGAGCCAACTGCCGTTTGCAATGAGTCCGAATTTTCAACTCAGTTGGTTGGACCCCCTAGCCAACTTTGACTGTTGGGGTCCCGAGCCCCATCACCAAAAACCTCTGCCAAGTGCTGCTCCAAATAGTTCTCGTCATCCGAACCTGGCATTGGGACGCTCAAGACGGGGCATGTTAATGTAGAACAAGAAGGGGGCAGGGAAATGCCACAAAGAGTTTGTTGAGCTCACGCAAAGCATTCTTTTATCCACAGCGCAAGCCAATCAGCAGACTAGGTTGCTGCTAAAGCGCACTGGTAGCACCCTGATTTGATGCAGTTTGCCAACTAGCAGGAAATGACGTCAAGCGATGGGACTCTTTCGGGATCTTTTGAGCTACATTGTTCAAGACCCTTGCTGGTTGGAAGAAACTGACCCCCGGCAGGCAAAGCCTAAAACCTCACGTCTCATTAAAGACAGGCACCCCCTATCCCCTGCGTTTTCGCGCAGACGTTGGGGTTTCCTGGACTGCAGCACGCTTCTTGCTGCTAGGTTCGACCTTCGCCTTTGCCTTGGAGGCAGGCTTGGGTGCGGGAGCTGACTTCGGGGCAGCTTTGCTGCCCGCCTTGGCCTTTGGAGCCCCAACCTTCTTGGCCGATGTGTTGATCAACCTAGGAGTTGTCGCAAGGCTAAGGGGTAGGAAGCAAACTCACTGTTCATGACGCTGAACTAAGAAGGACACTTGGCCCGCCCGTCCAGACAGCAGGTATCGATGGCCCTGACGGAAGGCACTTTGCCCAAACCGTTTCCAACCAAGAGCCTTGTGGCTCTACCCCAGAAAAAAGAAAGAAATCAGCTTGGTGCCCGGCAGCTTCTTGGCCTCCTCAAAGTGAACGCGGAGAGCTTTTTGCTTCCTTGGCGCAAAAAAGGCAAGGTCTTCGAAGGAAGCCCTCGTTTGGCCTGAAGATTTTTGAGAACACTCCCCAAGACGAAGGGTCTGTTTGTCGAACCCGTTGAGCAAACCATCCCGGTAGATGCGCATCATGTCATCATCACGCTTGTTGAGGCTGCACTGCAGCTGCTTCATGTCTTCCAGAAGCCTTGGGACCCAAACACAGTTGTGAGGTAGATGAAACACATCCCCTATTATGAAGACATGTTTTCCCCAAGCAGGAGTCAGTCAACAAAAAAGTCACGAATCCTAAACCATTTTGTGGAAATACCAGAATGTCCCAAAACGTCCAAACCCAGTCATGTTAGGGCCCCCCAAGTGCAAACCAAGACCAACAAAGCAAAATAAGGGCAGTGCCATTTCAAAGTTAAAAGCACTGGAAACTGATGGTTGTTTCTTTGGATGAGCCTCCCACATGTCCATCGCACCCAAAACTTGACTCCCGAAACCTGGGGCCACCTAATACTACCAGGGCTCCGTTTTGGACACGCCGTTTTTTTCGGTTTCGGGGAAAGGGTTAGTTGCGCAACAAAGCAGGAACGGACAATTTGTTGCCACAACGAACCCAGTGGCTTGTTCTGGATCTCATTCTTCCCTGGCACAGCTTCAATCTTTGTGATGGATTCCATGAGTTTCTTAACTCGTTTCTGGATGGCTGCTGAAACCTTGCCAACGAGGGAGGCGGGCTGGGGCTCCTTCTCAACTTCAGGGAAGTTCAGCTTTTTCAGCACCTCGTTGGTGTGCTCGCCGTTGTCGGAGGACACATCGTCATCTTCTTGCTCTGGTTCCTCAGCATCACCTTCACCTGGGCCGGAGGAGCGCCCAAGACTGTTTGTTGAAGGAACGCCAAAAATTAGCTACCGACATGTGAAAGACCAATCTGTTCTGACCGTTTCAGGAAAGGTGCTATTGTCCTCGCTGTCATCCACTGGGGCAAACGAAGGATCCACCCCCCGGGTTTTCACATCGACTGTCTTTTTGACACCGCCTTTTAGCTCCTGGTCCTCCATCTCTTGGATAATGCTGCGGCGAGTTCGCCTTAACAACCAGGGCTGATGAGTCATGCCTTTCTTTCAGAACGAATTTGACATGCAACTTGAGACCCAAGCTGCGATGCGTTGCCCCATTAATTTGCTTGATGTGTTCCAGGCCACCCCTTCAAGACGGCCCTGAGTTCAATACTAATTCTGCCGAGAATCTTCTTGGAGCCCTTCTGGCTGATCAAAACCCAGTAAAGATTGCCCTCTCCATAATCCGACTTCCTGGCATGAGTGAGAATGCACGGCTCACGCAATTACTGTTTGACACCTGCAGTGAAAGCTCTTTTCAAGAGTAGAGTGCGTAGGGAACGGACTTCAAGAATATATTTGGAGACACCAGCCGATGGGGAACGACCGTGCGAAGCGGATTTCTCGCAAGGCCTCGTGAAGTTCGGCTTGCCCTGGCAGAACTTCTTGGCTCCGCGAATCTTCTGCCTGATCAGGCGTCGGCGACACCAGAATGCTCGTGCAAAAGTGCAAGGCAACCTGTGATCAAAGCTGTTCCTGGAATGTTGGAAAGCTTTTGCTCCAAAGAACATTCGGATTCCAAGCCTTTCCTGGAATGCAATTTTTTGTAGGTCGCATGAATGCAGGGTTAGGCCAAGGGACGTGCTCCAGCCAAGACCTTCCATATCAGCCTCAGATAGGAACTCGTAAGTGGACTCCATGGTGTCTTCGTTGATTTGTTCGTAGATCTTGCGCACCTTGCGCGCGAAGACATCCTGGAGCAGCGGTGTCAACCATCTAGTAACCCGCGAGACACAAGTGAAGATGCCATGCAACAAACAACTCTTTAGCAACACCGGTCCCTGTCATAGCCGGCTTTCTCGAACATTAAAAAGACTCCTTTGCGAGCATCCGGGTCGTTGAAATCATCGATCAAAGCTTGTGGCACTTTCAGTGCTCCAGAAGCCTTTGGCGTGACCAGTCTATACAAGCGTTTTTTGATTGCTTGCTCTGAGAGCTGCGGGGGAGGCTCGATGCGAGGTTCTTCAAACTCCTCTTCCTCAATGACCAAAGTCTCCTCAAGCGTTTCTACTTCCTCCAAATTGTTCCCCAAGTGTTCGTGGGCCTCAGCCTGTTGCGAAGCCTGCCCTGGGCTGGCCGCAAGGCCAAGCTTATCAGCCAATGACTGGCGAGGGGTCGGGGACCCTGGGAGCGGGTCGGCCTGCCGGTCCAGAAGTGCCTGGCTCTCCTGGTTGGGCAAGTCCTGGGCGAAGGATGGCCCCCTTAACTGGGTCAAAGTTAGTTCTTCGTTACTGGTGTTGGAAAATACATCTTGGGATTAGAATGGAATACCGACCAAGCTGCATTTCCGTTTTTGATGATGACAAGTAGGGTTCGTTCGAAAGACACTGGGCATGCCAAGTTCTTAAGTTGGCACCAAAGGTCCCATGGAGATGGAACCTGAGAGCATGTTTCATAGGTGTCGGCGTCAGGGACGGTGATCATGGGCGGGGGCTGCTTTGACGGATCATTGAACTGCGAGCCCGGCTCGCCATGCCCACTCGCCTGACCCTTGTCCATGTGGTCCTCCTTGTTCTCCTCAATCACGTTGGCTTGGACACCCTCACTCTTTTTGTTCGCGCCCTTCCTCTTCTTCTGTTGCAAAGCCTTGGCACGATGGCCGGACTGAGGGGGTGGGGAAACCAGTTGCAAGCATGTTTAGCGCAAGTTCTGACCTTGTTTAACGGTGAATCAAGCGACCAACAGTTTGTTCTTCTCTTCAAGCATCGCCTGGTACTGCGGATCGTTCTCCAAGGACATTGAGGCTGCCCGCGTTAGCTCAACCCCTCGAAGCAAAGTAGCTGAAGACATGCTTGGGCCGTATCGACTCAGAGGCAATCGAAGATCAAGGGCTACAATACGAAAGCAACCCCCCAACTGGTTTGGATCACAATTCTGCAAAGCAAAGCCTGTTTGGCTAGGGGTAGCACCCGTGCAAACATGCCCGAAAAACCCTGGACGCGCGTTTCCGCCGTAATCCCGCGCGTTTCCGCCGTAATCCCGCGCGTTTCCGCCGTAATTTCGTGCCTGAATTTTTGCTCAAACGGCCACAAACTACACAGCCGTTTGCACAAATCATTGAATTAAGTGTTCTGCGGGGTTTTCATCACAAACCTCCAAGGTAGTCTTCAATGAGCCCTCGAAACTCAACGGGCACTTTCAGAAACTTTGAAGCTGCTGCATAGTGAAGGCACTCAACAAGACTTGCATCAGACCACTTGTCCGAGTCATCAACCTCCTGAAGAAGGTCGGGCAACGAAGCTTCCCTCACCTTAGCAACCCCCATAACAAGCTTGAGTCCCCACTATGTGAGCAAATCAAATTAGGCAACCCCCCTCAATTTGTTGCCAAGACTCCGCTGGCAGCTCAGGCCTGGAGCGCATCAGGGAGCTCCTCAGCGCCAGGATCTTCGAGCAAAAGGACGGAGGATACTGCCTGGGCGGGCTTCGCTTGGGGTTGAATGTGGGAGCACGAAACAAAGACATGAACCAGAAATAGGCAAGGCGCTGTGTCAGCTTCAACTGTTTCGTAGCAGTAAAGCGAACTTCTCCCTTGTGGTTCAAATACTTTCGGCAAGTCGGGGCAGCTGCCTTTGCACCCTTGGTTACCTTCAGCTTTCCAAGGTTGAGCCGCCAAACTGCCCTTGCAGTGGACCAGATCTTGGTGCGCTTGCAGTTTTGATTGGAATAGCTTCGCATCCAGAAGGGTTGGCGCCACAACTTAGCTGATTCAAGCAATCATGCGTGACCCTCATGTTGATGAGAACCACACATCACATCAGAATGTATGTTACTTCAGGCATGGGTCGGAAATCCTGTGGGCACGAAGTTTTCTGGCCACCCACCTCATCCGGTCGTGCCTCATGATCAAAGAGCTTCCCGGGTTCTCAATCAGTGGTACTGCTCCGGCTGAAACCAAGAGGAGGAGGTATAGAGAGCACCTTGCAGGGTTTGCGGCCACAACCCGCCCAGTACAACAATGCATGCCCCAGGCCTCGCCACTTGCAAGTTTGCAGATGCGACTGAGGCCACCATAGGACTTCCCATTGCATTTAGAAAGTCCCGGCACGATGTCCCAGCATTGACCATCACCCATGTTGAACACGGGATTCCCATCAAGCAGGTCAAGTTCTCAAAGGCACCCCTCAGGCAGCTCAGAATTGCAAGCCTTGGAAGGGAATATCCAAACTAAAGCAGCCCAAACAATAGGAAAAAAGACGCTGGCTTTTTTGTAAAAAAAACATGTCTTGTTCAAGGGCTATCTGGGAATTTGTAAAGTGCATCTCAAGCGAAAAAGGCAAACACATCAAATCGACTTTCATTTGGTTGAAGCCAAAAAGGAGGCCTGTTGACAACCCGCAACATCTTCAAGACCAAAAGAGAAACACTATTGCAGCAAGGCTCAAATAGCCTGCGGGTTCGTTGAAGTCCATGGAACTCTTAGCGCCCTGAACAAAATTGGGGTCAAATGTGATGTCAAGGGCTCTTGATGGTATCCCCAATGACGTGCCCAGGCGAGCCAAGCGGGCAACCCCGGCAAATAGCTCTAGTATCTGCAGCTCCGCTCCCTGAGTCCTCACCGGGTCAATGTCAAGCCAGGATGTGAGCAAGACCAGCACCACAAAAGCCTGGGCGGGAAGAGCTGCTCAGGGAAATTGGGAGAATAGACGCCATTGGACAACACTGCGAAGCCCGTTAACCAAAGCAAGGCACTTTGGGAGCACCCAGTCGGATGAGACGCTTTACAGTGAGAGTCACTTGCGCCGGAGTCATGGCTGCCACTTCTAAAAGCACTCCGAACCTCCTTGAGCAGATCTCATGGTGAAGCAGGTCCAATCGAGTTGCCACGCAAGAGACATCAACCGGATTGCAAGCACTCCAGACTCCAAACCAGCCAGCATGACCCTCACCAGCTCCAAAGCGAGCAAAGGCGCTGAGGGTGCGTGGCATTGCGGTAGCTCCAAAATACCTCCAGCGGTTTGGGTAATCAAAGAATTCGCTGTTCTTTTGAGGCATGAACCCTTTCATAGAAAGGTGCGAGATTTCAGCACACTCGGACACTTGGCGGTTTTTCTTCAGGCACCCCTTCCGCGTCCGCAGCAACGCTCTCCAACTAACTATTGTCAACATCACCCGTGCGCCACAGGTTCTCCAAATGAACTGACGAGATGTGGCACTGTCAAAAAACAGCGATCCCCGAATCACATCCCGGCAGGTCCACGCCCAATGTCCTCGCTGAGGATCGGTCATCAGGCAAGGAGTTTACCTGGGCGCTTGGGAGGGGGCGATTGCAGGAGTGGCTTTAGAACGCCTCAGAAAAGCTAGGGTGCTCTGGATAGACTCATCCCGCAGGAATTCAACGGCCCATGTCAAAGCCAACTCCTTGTACTCCCCGGTTCCGTTGGTCAATTTCCACTTCTGCACGCAGAACTTCCAGAAGTTGTCCTCACAAACTTCAATCAAGAATCAAGGGACAGATTTCCGAAGTTCAACACTGCTAGTCTAAAAGTCCCCAAAGCCCCAATGCAACAAAGCAAGTAAGTGTTTCCCCAAAGCCGACCACCCATCAGCAAACTAGACCCCCTTAAAGCCAGGTCTAAAACGAGTCCCAGCCAAGACCCAAGGTTACAGCCAAATTTGCCAGTCCCTAAAGTGAAAAACAAGGGCTAGTCCTCCAAAAGGCTTGGGGACACAACCTTGTTCTTGACTTCTGCATCGAAGGCGGATGCCAAAGCAAACCACCATGCAGCACCTTTCTCAGTCTTGGACTGGTACCTCCTGGCGAAAGTCCTTCTGACAGGGTTGGGCGGTGTGATCTGTTCCTTGGGAGTGGCGCCGGCGGCTTTGCTGGGCCGCTGTGGGGTGACCAGATCATCCGGCCCGTTGCTTTCCTGATGCTGCGATGCAGCCGGTTTGGCCTGCTTTGCCTTTGCCTTTGCCTTTGCTTTTGGCTTTGCCTGTGCAGTCTTGGCCTTCGCAGTGGCCACTTTTTTTGCAGCCTTTTCCTTCTGTTCCTTTTTCTTGGCCGCCGGTGCCTGTTTTTCAGTCTTGGCTTTGGCAGCCTTCTTCGCTTTCTTGTCTTGGTTTGCCTTGCGTTGCTCTGCTTTGGAGCGTTTCTTGGGCTGGGCACTGTCCTCCTCCCATGTGTCTCCCTCACTCTCCTCTGCCTCAGCCTTCTTGCGCTTGCGGCGGAGCGATGCCCTGACAGCCAGCTGGTCGTGACGGGAGACCAACGCCTGCCATGGGAAGGATCAAAGCAGCAACTCGACGGCACTTGCTGACAGGCCTGGCTATCCATGATGGCCGCGCTGGTCGGGCTGCAGTCCGCCGGGTTCGGCTTGGTCAAGACCTGTGAGGTGTCCAAAGCACTGTCAGGGACAGCCAGCACCTGGGGACCTGCAACCTGGTTGCAGTCGCTAGGGATGAGCTTCAGCTCATCTAGAGGCTGGGGCTCCGGATAACCTTCAGGCTTGGGCTTTGCCTCATCAAGAGGCTGGGGCTCAGGGTCTGTGACTCTGTCAGGCTCCTTTGGCTGGAGCTCAGGGTCTGTGACTCTGTGGGGCTCAAGCTGCTCAGCAAGCTTGGGCTTCTTTGCCTCAAGAGGCTGGGGCTCAGGGTCTGTGACCTTGTCAGGGTTGGGCGTGGGCTCAGGGTCTGTGACCTTGTCAGGGTTGGGCGTGGGCTCAGGGTCAGAAGCGAACTGCTGGACCTTGTCCTCCCCGAATGGCACGCCTGCGATGGAACTGCCATCACCCGGCTCAAGTGCAAAAACACTCAAACCTCAAAAGGCCATGTTTCAAAAACAAGGCCTGCTGTGATGAACTGCGCCACTTGGGCACCATCGAATGGGAGGGTTTCAGCATCCTGCATACTGCCACTTGCGGCATCACCAGTGCCTTGGAGAGCGCCACATGTGAGATTGTTCTTTTGTGTGACCGGGATAGTAGTTAAGCCGTAGTTAAGCCGCAGACCTTGCCAAGACTCAGCCACCAGTTTCCCAGCCAGGGCAACCCGCCGCTCAGCCATCCTTTGCCTGAAAGGGACAGCAATGGGAAATCAAGGGGCAAAGCAATTCTAGCCCAAACAGAAATCATTATCCGCATTCAAGTTGCTCAAGTAGCCGGAGTTCGTCTTCGATGCTTTGGTCCGACTTGTCGTCAGGGGATGTGGCAAGAGGGGAATCAAACATGGGTTCCTGGGTTTTCTTGAAGTCCCCGCCAAGCGTCCATGCCAGGTATTCGTCAGTTTTGGCAACGGAGTTTGGGGTTGACTCGCCCTCAACGGAAACCTTTGCCTGACAGGGGGACTCATCACCCTCACCACCCTCATCACCACCACCCTCAATCTCCTCATCGGCCAGGTTTGCAGATGAGTTCTTGCGGGTCTTGGGCGCCCAGTGCTTGCCCATGATCTCGAACAGCTCTTGAAGAGCCGGGTCCTAGGGCGAGGATTCATTGGAAATTTTTCTGGGTCAAACGAGTATTTCAATCTCAGTCAAGATTCTCTGCGAACGCTGTTGTCATGTCTTCTGATCAGCAAGCTCATAAAGCCCTTCAAAGCATGGGCATCGCAGTGCACGGACACGGGGGAACTTGAGATTCTCATAGCCAACCGGAGTCTCCGCACCTTCAAAGGGATCTGAGATTTCCACAAGCCCGCAAAGTAGACAGGGAGAACGAACAACTACTGGTGGTGCCAGGCCTCCCGCTTCAGCTGATCGATTGGCGTTGTCTTTGGTGAGGCCAATGTTGGGACCCATATTTGCAGCAAAACCTTCAACATGGGGGCGTTCATTGACAAGGCCTCCAGAGACATGTTGCCAACGCGCTGCGGGGATGGCCATGACAACAGGGCATTCTTCTTGACGATCGCTCGCCGCAGTTCTTTGTGGGCTTCCCAGGCTTCGGCCAACCCATCAAGAGAATCGGTCTCTGAAAGATGGCGAAGCATATACGACATGGTTACCAGGGAGTTTCACTTTCCAGCCAAATGCTTTCAGGCGGTCAATTGAAACGAGTTCAAGGTACTGGTCACAAGAGGCACATGAAGGGCAAACAGGGGCACTAGGCGACCACCAGGTTCACCGCCTGGCGCAGTCAGACAACACATGTGTCATCTCTGGTGCACAGGGCGCGCCTCCAGAAGTGAGTGAGGAACTTCCCATGTTACCCGCCTGCCAGGGTGCAACCCAACACACCATTCCAAAGTTGGGGATCCAAACTGGCCTCCTCATCATTTCTGGTCAGTACGCTTGAAGCCAAACTCCAGCTAGTAGAAGCCGGAAGACTGGCCAGGGAAAACCAGAAATTCAACTGCCACGCCCCACAAGAAAGCGCGCCTGCGTGCCCAAGTTGAAGAGTCAAGGGGTTGAGAAAAAAGGTGACCATGACCTGCGTGGGATTGAGGGTCAAACAAGTTTGGATGTAGGTGCCATGAAGCAAGTTCGGGTGACAAGGTCAAACGCTTCAGGAGCTTTTTCTTCCACCTCCACCTTTCCATCATGAAACGCGCCCCGCTTCGCCGGCAAAGGCGTTCACTCTGATGGCTGTGTCTCACCATTGAGATCGGCGCTCTGGCGCTCGCGTGAACCTAGGCTGGAGCAGCCGAGGGGTAAGTAATTCTGATTGGGTCACTCAAGGTCGAAAACACTAGCTAAACTAATAATTGTCTCCTAGTCTCGGTCAGCTTGCCATTCGCGCAAATAGGTCGCAAGATCACACACTGCCCCTCGGCCCTTGAAATTCTCCACTATGACCTTCGCGCGTGTTTCATCCAATGGATCCTTAGCTTTGCGCAACCGAAGGTGTTATGGGAAGAACCCTCAATGACTCAAGAGCACACTGCCAACCAGCAGACAACCTAAGTCGGGAACCAGCAACGGCTCAGTCGGCCATAGCAAGGCCTGGACCTCCTGAAAGAACTTCTGGGGCATGTCATTGAGACCTGCAACCGTTTCTTGTTGGAGTTTGGGTTCCAAACAAGCATGCGCCACGCCTGCTTCTTTCAAAATACTGCTGACCTTTTCATCAGTCAAGGCCATTGCGTGGACCTAACCTTCAGGGTCTCCGAGCCAAAGCGCTGCCCAACGCGGGCTTGGAGGTGCAAGCAAGCACTGGCAACGCTTTGTCACAGTGCGCAGCATCATGTGCCAGTGCAAAAAGGCAGGGCGTACCCTTAGCAGCCAGCTAGTGCTGGCCAGAGGGTGGCTAGAAGCCAAATAGCTGAATAACGGCAATCAATGGAAGTTCCCAGCTTCGTGACCTGAATGATGAGGGTTCCCTGGATGGATAACCCAAACCCAAAAAAACGCCGTAGCAAAACAAAAAACGCCGCAAGAAACATGCTGTTTGGACAGTTTCCGCCGCAGGACGGAAAAAGGCGCCTTTTGCAGGCCGAGGCTAAAATTTGTGCCGTTAGGATTTTGCAGGTATCACAAACTCGGCCTTGGAAGACTGTACTGTCCTTTTGGGAAGGAGTCCGCGCACCTCATTGGGAGTATACACTTGGATCCCATCCGAGTTGTCTAGTTCCTTGGGGGTCTTGCGGGCTAGAGGGCTGCGAAGAGCTCCCTGAATTGCGGATCCCCTTCGATTCTCTTGATTTTCATGGGGTGGATTTGTTGTGGATAGGTTCCACTCTGACTTGTGCATCTAGTGAACAAAAAAAGGTTCGACTCCTGGTATTCACTTTCACACGTGGTCAAGTCCAGGCCCTGCACACAATTTGGGAAACCATCCCGCATGTGTTCAAAGCTTATGCAACGTACTTTCTTCAATGGTTTTCCTTCAACTATAAACTTGTGGGAGGCCCTTCAAATGCACAGCTTCCTTGCTCTCCTTTTCTCCCTTAAGGGAGTTGCCAGGTTACAGACTAGTTGACATTAATGTCTGGAGACGATTAGTAAACCAGCCCCGATTGAAGGTGTCCCTTTTCCCCCCCAAGTTCTCACCAATATTAAAGTAAAGGGCCAACAAGGTTTTCCCCAAAAAACCCTACCCAATATTTTTGGGCCCTCCCCTAACCCCCCCCCCCCCCCCGATTAAAGGTATCCCTCTGCAGCCTCCGAGCCAAAACAAAACTGCCAGAAAATGGACTTCCTTCTTGCCTAGTTTTTGCTTAGTCTGTGATTAAGCCTACCAATACTAAGTTACTATTGAACCCCTCAAGTTTTCGTCAAACATGTGCTTCCCCCAAAATGCATCTCAGCTCACAACTGGACCCCCCTTGGAGGCCAGCCCCCCCTCATTAACAGAAAACCCCCCACGATTAATCAGGGCCCTTTTGGGCTCAAAACCCAAAAACCTGATGTTGCCTTTTACAGTCCTACTGCCCATGCAGACGGGGCCAGAAGTAAGAGGACGAGGACCGAAGGGGCTCGAGATTAATCAGGGGGGTCTTCCCAAAAATCACAGTTTTGGGGACTTGTCCAAACCTTGTCGACCTTGAGGGGGGGGGGGGGAGGGGGGTTTACTATTCAGTTGTCACCATTAACGTGTTCAAATCTGACGAAACAAACTCCTTGGAGTTTCCCGTTCCCTTCGTGCTTTCTTCTCGGGGGATGGATCTGGGTAGACAATTTCTGCACCTGGGTGCCCAGAATTGTGCTTCACCGCCGAAGCTTTGCCCTCAACCCACGACTAACATGCGCGCGACCTTTTTTGAGGGACAGTTTTTGGGGTTGCTTTCATCTTAAAGGGGAAGCAAAGGGAAAACCCGTCCAGCTGGAGGGTCCCGCTAATTTGAGACAAACCCAAGCCTTCGTTTCCTTAACGGCCAGACACATAGAGGCACCTTTGATCCACCTTAAATGGGTCGCCCCAAAAAAAAGGGATTCAGACCCCACACTTATGGTACGTTTTCCTTTTCCCTTCAAACCAAGGCTCTCAAAAACAAGGTAGCCTTGGGGTTGTCAAAGGCTGAGACCGATTCTGCATCCTCAACAACTTGCCTGCTTATTCTCATTGTCGAAAATCACAAGTAATCTTGACCCCGGATGAACAAACCCCTGTTTATTAATATGGGGGGTGTTCCTCTCCAAAAGTGATAAATCCCCACTAAGACCGGGGACACCCCCAGATTAATAAACGGGCGTTTATTGATCCGGGGTCAACATTCCTGCCCCAATTCCGTGGCTTGGCGTCCGAATCCAAAACCCGCCTGGGACTTCAGAGCTGCATACTTGGCGTCCGGCCGCACGCTCACCTGAGAACCGAACCGCCGGGGCCTCCCGCGGAGATTTCATCGGCCGGCCAAGTTCGGGGGCTGGGAAACCCAAGCCAGAACCTCAGTTATAGAGTAATGTTGAAAGGGGATGGATATGGGTGTGGCTCAAAATCAAACAGGAGGGGTTACGCAGGTTTTGGTCCACGTTTCCACTTACCAGGGTTCTGTTTTGGTACCGGTTTTCTGAGCCACAGCCATATTTCTGAATGAGGTTTGGTGTTCCATGTCAATCGGTATGGCTGTTTGGCCAAAGGAGTCTAAATTGATGATCACAGGGCGGCACTGAACAAATGGCTATGGGTCAAACATAGGGTACCCTAAATGGAGCCCTTGGAACTCAGGGCCAAAACCTGCGGTCCAATTCCTGGTGACTAATTGTGACCCATACCCAAATGGATCTGTGACGTGCGTTGAGCTTCCCCCAACTCGATCCAGGGCTCCGGCGGCTTCGCGGGCCTTTGGCGACAACTCTATGGCCTGAAACAGCGGTCGTCGGACGGGGCGGTCGCTCCCTTGAAGCTGCGAGTAACCGCTTTGGGGAGTAACCGCTTTGGTGAGGAAGTGTTTTTCGAGGTTTTTGTCTCGGATTTTCTCGGATTCCCGTGCCGTTGTCACTTCAATGGTTCCCTTTAGCATCACAGAACCTGGCTATAGAATCTGATCCATGATCCTGAGACTGGATGGTTTGATGGTCTGACTGTGCTTCCTTCTGACTCCCGGACAAGGCAAGTTGGGGCTCCTCTTTTGTGGGCAGTGAGAGGATCACTGTACAGGAAAGAGTTACTTTCTTGAGGGACTTGGGACAGTGGACAGCGGCAGAAGTTGCTGGTTTCCCTACTGAACGTCTTTTGAACTCGGACACCAACATGCTTGGTGTACCTCTGCGCGACCCCACACATCGCCTCAGTCCAACAAATGCCTCGTGCTCCAGCTTGTGAGCAGGTGCTTGCGTGCTCTGGACTTCAGCTCACTCCCAATGGATGGGGTTCCAGTTCCCAGTTCCTCCTTCTGAACGGTTTCAAGGCTCCACGTCGCTTTGCTTAGAGAAGCACAGGGCGACTAGTTGACTTCCTCTTTCCCGTTACAGGAGAAGCCAACCTGCAACTTGGATCAACCTTCGGCTGTTCGAAGGCCTGCGAAGTCACGCCTGCCGCAATTGTTTTTGCCTTTTTCTCGCAGATGAGAGAACCAGACTGCATGGAATCAGCATGCTCTGAGACTGGCAACCTGCCTAAATAGTCTTCAATGCTGCAAGCATGAATGTCCAGCGTCACCTATGGTTGCGACAGTGACGTGATACTAGTATACCAACTTTCCTTGATACAAAGGTGGCCATCCCCACGACAAATAACTTTATCGCTTTCAACCAGAATCCCTTGATCTCCCAGAAAGTGGCCCTAAAACCTAGCCTTCCACGACCAGGGTTGGTGTTGCAAGCATGGCAAGGAAAGTCAACCACGCCAGGATTGGGTCTCGCTTGCAGAAACCTCCAGGCTGCCGTTGCACTCGTTGAGCGCCGGGCAGAGGAGTTTGGCATTTCTTCCTCCTGAGGGCTGGCTCGGTCCTAACTTGGCTCGGTCTCTTTCAGCTCCCCTGCTAAAAGTTTAACTTTTCGTGGTTTAATGGAAAACCCATTAGTTGGCAAAAAGTTCAAGTCCTAACATCCAAGCAAGATGCACCAAAGTTGGGTTTGTTTCTCCTTTACAATCAGAAAGGAGGAGTAAACAATATGAATTGATTTGAATTGAAAGCAAATGAATCGTATCGCTTCGAGCGCGTTACAAGCATGAAAATAGTCAGATCATGACTGCTTTACCTTTCCAAACAAAACCCATCCTTCTTGGTTTCCTTCAAAGAAGAACACATGAAAACCCCCACTAGGTGCCTGGGGTGGTGTGAGGGTAGCACGAGGCTCGGTTTTTACAGATCCTTTCCGCATTGCATGGTTTGCGAAATGCCCCTTTCTGTGTTACCAACGCGGGATATTTCGTTTTCAAAGGAATTGCTTGGAGATGGAATCCCAGGATTACCAAACCCAGCCCATCCTAAGAGCGGGTGTCAGTGTCACCCACAAAAGTATCCTTACAGGGCGAAAACATTATCACGGAAGCTGGGCGTAAAACCAGCCATTTTCCCCACACATCCCTCCTCGACATCTGCCTTGTTTGAGTCCTTCGCCTGACGGAGCGACGGAGCGCCACGAACTGCCTATTGCATGAGAGTTGCGGAGTGCTTGAAAACCAAATTCAGCCATCACTATGAGGAAGCGTGTGCGTAATTTACTTGCTTGTTCTCAGCAGGCAATATCAGATTCCCCCCCCCCAACCATTCCCTACAAGAACCCACCCGTTGGTCAAGGGTCATTGCCAGATTCACTACCTAGAATCAGCAAGAACAGGGCTTCCTATCACAAGTGACAGGGGGGAAGGTCCTGCTTATTCCCTTTTGGCCATACCCCGATTGGATATGCCTACTACCTGAAAGCTTTTTGTACGGATGGGTTTTGGGATGCCACACCCCAAACGGATGTGTCAAAGACTGCCCTACAGGACATTCAAATGAGCCATACTTTGGGCACACACACACATACATAAATATATTATATATATATATAGATTGGTGGGTATGTATCCAAACAAGACATGTGAGCATTGTTTTTTAGAGGTTCAGGGCTTGCACGCTACGGGCAGCTTCGCGGGGCCAGACTTCGTGGAAGGCTTGGCTTCGCCGGGCTTCGTGGATGCTTCTTCCACAAAGATCTCGGGAGTTTGCGCCCTCATGTTGCTGAACCAAGTCGAGTCCATGCCAAAGGGGGCGATGAAAGGCGGTAAGAGAGGCATTGGGCTTCAGGACTGGAGGTCATGGGCCTCGAAGGGGCGGAGCATGGAAGTTGGGCCGCGGTGGCTTCGCAGAGGCTTCGCGAAAAATGTCCCATCGTTTCTAGCAAACCGGGCCTGAAACGTACAGTGCTCTTCCGGTCGTCTTCCTGTTGTCTTTCTGTCATCTTCCCATAATCTTCCGGCTGACTGTAACCTTCCTGTAGTCTTGTCATAGCCTTCCGACTCTACAGATCAACCTTTGGCATGCTACTGCCATGAAAGCACACAACACACTTGCCATGAAAGCACACAACACACTCCAACCACGAGGTGGCTTTGCAAAGTGGCTTCGCCTGTGTCAATGTTACCGGGCTACGCGAATTGGCTTGGCAGGGCTTCGCGGCACACAATGTATCACAGAACTGCCTTCGCGGACCTTTTGGGAATTCCCCACAAAGCTAAAATCCATCATCTCAGAAAAAAAAAGCTGCTCATGTGGGTTTTCAGAAAACCGGGCTGGAGCATACATTTCCACTCATCCCAAATAAACACCAGCCACCTTTGAGCCGAACATTTTGGATGGTCCCCGTACACTGAATCCTATTTGCACCCACTGACTTTGGGTGTCCAAAACTTCAGCTTTCCTTGATGGTTTGGATTGGTGGTTTGCACAGGCTGTTTCCCATCACCTCCGCAAAAGCCGCCTCAAATCCCCACATCCTCCAATCCAATCTACCAAACGGGTTCCCTGAAAGCTAGCTCGGGTGGCTTTTCTCAGGTCCCTCAACCCCAAGGTTCCCTCAAAATATATTCTTCGGCCGGACATCCAAACCCCATAACAGGCCATGGGGCGCCAGCTTGTCGGCAAAATCAAAAGGAACAGTTGGCATGGAAAGATTCCACTGGCATGGCAAGGGCAAGGGAGCCCTATCTGACCTTTCATTGCTCAGGTCGCCATGAGCTCGGCATGGCGAAGATGGAAGCACATCGTGAGGCTGAAGGAAACGTGTTCTGACGTCCGAGAGGGCCAACCAACGTTATAAATTATACTTCTGAACCAAACTGGGTCGCCAATTTATCCATGGAGACTGCCACATGTCACATATGTTCCAACTAGCATGGGGGGACACCCTAATAGGGTTACCATGGTGGGGCCAACAACGTGGTCAAATCACTCAAATCACTTCAGCCTCATTTTGCTCTTGCCCAAGCCCGCAACTGCACAACTTTCAGCTTTTCCAACGAACTCTCTTGCCCAAGCCGACTACTGCACAACTTTCACCTTTTCCAACGGGTACTTCCACCACTCTCCGTCACTACCAAGTACATCAGTTTGCAACCAACATTGTGGTGAATCCCCCCTGATCTTTCGATTCGAAGATTATGGGGGCTGCGCAACTTTGCCTGTCAACCCTCATAGGGACGACCCATGTTTTCTCCCATGTTTGCGGACTACTGAACTCGGTCCATTCTCCGACTCTATTTTACGACCAAAAAGGTGGGAGGGTGGGTTGACCCTCACGAAGAAACCTTTTTCGAAGGCATGACCGCATGGTCCTGATGTGCGATCGGCAGCGTTTAGGGGTGGACATCGGCTGTGTGCTTTTGAGTATACCCTTTCTACTTTGGACTTTCTAGGGACATTAAACGCAACACCCACCCATGAGGTTCGAATCCACCCAAATATCCAACTTTGCGTCCTGCATTTTCGAGCCGAGCCCAAGTGTACCCTCACATTTAGCGACCTCCAGTGGCCATGAACAACGTATTTGCGCTTCTTTGGTTATAAAAGAAAGGCGGACACCTCCAGCCATGGGAACAAGACATGCAACTGTGTTGGAAGATACAAACACGAGGAAATCAAAGCAACCCACAGCTCCACAGGTTGGGTCACTTCGCCGCTTGCCTGGTTCTTTGGCTTGCTTCCTGCGCCCGAGAGAGCGTGGAAACGCACCCCCACTAGATTTCGGACGGAATGGGCATCCCAATTTCGAACAAGAAAAAAAAACTGAAGAAATCATTTGATAGCTGTTCGGAGGTCCTGGAACATGCCGTAGTTCTGTTTTAGCTTGTGAGGTCGTTTCATGCATGCAGGCACCACGATTCAAGAGCACATTGCTCCCTTTGGAGGCTTTCCTCAGTCCTTTCCATGTTTGAATCCTAAAAGTCCCCCGCTTTTTGAGGCACCGCTTGACAGACCTTTGCGGAGAAGAGGAAGGTTCCTGTACTTCTCACATTTTCCAGGGATGAAGTAACTGGCAACAAAAGGAACGTGCCTGGTCCTTCTTTTCAGAGAATGGCAAATCACGCCAAGGCGGCTTTTCTGGCTTCTCAAAACCAGCATGGTTTTTCACCGGCTCCAGCGATCCGACCGGCGTCTAACTCGATTTGCCCGGGTGTTCCCCAACAAAAGGACACCGAAACCGTAAAAAAATATCCGTTGGTGAGACCCTCCTCCAAGTCCCCCTTTGCGATCCACGCGCGGCGAAGTCCTTTCTCTTCTTTCGCAATGTCCTGGAGGCTCTTCTCCAGCTCCTGGGCCTGGGTCAAAGAAAGGAACGTCCCAGCGCGGTCGGAAGAGGGAATTGGACCTCCAAAATGGCCATGGGTCAAAATCCAAATCGAACCCTCAGTGAACATCCCAATCCCAACCCAAATAAACTAGGTTGAGGTTGGAAGGGGAGCAAAAGAAAAAAGACATATCGGCAGTTCAGTGGGGATTTCCACCACTAAACCACAATAAGCAAACATGTAAAACAAGTTTCCCAACAAAAAACAACCATGGTTATGTTGTTTGGCATTTCCCCGCAAGAACCACAAGAACCAGGGGGGCAAAAAGATTTCCTATGCAACATGGATTTCGGTTTTGGTCTTACGGAAGGCAACCCAAAGAGAAGCCGTTTCCAGCAGGCACGGGAAGCATGTACAGCTCCCTTTGGGTCAGCAAACCTCACTGGACTGCGCTAGGCTTTTTTGGCCCCACCCGAAAACGGATTTTTGCGATCATGAAAGGGTCCTATCCCCAAAAAGCCAAGGTCGAAACCCCACCAAACACCAGCTTACCACAACCATAGTCATCTCCCCGACCTTCAGGAAAAAGGGCCGGTTCCGCAAATTCCATGTTTCCAGTCCACAAGCAACAACGGTAAATTCCGGAATTTCAATGATCACCCCCTCACTGAGTTTTGTACTATCATGAATAGGGTCCTATCCCCATACTCCCGCAAGCCTGGCCTCCTTCTTCTCTTCCGCGTCGTCCAGGTCCTCGCTGCCCGGCATCGTCACTGCGGGCGCCGGCGCCGCTGTCGTGGTCGGCGCCTCTGTCGTGGTCGGGGTATCGGCGTCAGGCGAGGCCGTGGGGAGCGCTGCGCCTGCCAGGGTCGAGACGCGAACTTCGGAATCTGGAGTACTAGTCCTCACTTCCTGAGTGGATTGCCCAAAAACCGTCTGAACTCTTTATTTACCACTCAAATTAAATGGTCTTCTCAAATAGCATCAAGTCCATGAACTCACGAAGTGAGAGTCAGAGGAACCTGCCAACATAGATGTAAGCTCCTTTCCAAAAGGTTGACCACCGCCGAACAATGCGAGCCGGATGTATCCGAAGTTGACATTCAAGGCGGGAACTGCAACCACTTCATGGCTCATTCTTGCAATTCTCGACCGTTGGGATTTTTCCATCCTTTGAAGGTTCGGAAAAGGGGGGAACGGCTACCTGAAAAAAGTGCGCCGGGGGTGACATTCCCCGCAGCCCCGATTGGAAGCCCTCGAACTCAGAAGCCAGGAGCTTGAGAGCCTCAGGGCGTTTCCGCTGGCTGGTGGTTGCCATTTCTCCGTATTGACACCGTCAACACGGGACAAAACAAATGGAACAGGAGTCTTTGATCCTGATTTAACAGAATACGCCAAGAAGATCGTTTTCTTCTCCTACCAACAAGTCCAGTGCGACCCTTGCCCGCGATCTCTCCGCAAATAGTTCCCTCGGATGCCTGAAGGATTGCCAAACCCAGTTGCCAACCAGTGATGTCTGTGGCCCATCAGAACAGACGTCTTCAAATGGCAATGTTGTGTGAAACTGACTTGATGTGCTTCAGCGATGCATGTCTGGCAACTGCTCTGCCTGCTTCACCTTGGTCTGGACTTTAACTAGCCAATCCAACTGGGCGTGCAAAGCCAAAGAAAAAGAAGCCGTCTCCCGCAACTTGCTGGAAGATATGAAGATATAACTTACCACTTTCAACCCCCCACCCTCCCCACTCCCAGGTTCTCCCAAAGATGTCCCTGGACCCAGCGTTTCCCCGCTTGCCAAACGCCAAGCCCAGCCTGTGGCTGCAGCCTCGCAGATCGGTTCGTTGGGGTTTGGCTCTCGGCTCTTTGACCCGGAAAAAGCAACAGTTAGTTGGCAAATTGGAATGCCCTACAAAAAGCAACACTTCTACCGGGGAGCTGCCATTTTGTTCCGCAAAGGTGCCTTTTGGAAGGGTCACCAAGGCAGCCAAGTCAACACCTCGACAGGACGGAAGGGATCCAAACCTTCTAGCAATTTGTGGTTGAGGCGCAATATTTAGGAGACTGTCAACAATGAGCGAGCTCAACATGAATGGCGATAGCATAGGACGCACGTGAAGCTTACCTCAAATCCATTCAAGTATAGCTACAGTATAGCAGATCGTGGAAGCTCGACCGAAAGTTGTCATGTCGTGCGTTTGCGAATTTGTGAGGGCACAACGTACCCTGCCCACATCAATTTGTTCTGGGTTCAGCGTCGGCAGAATCATTGCAGCTGCATGACATGTTTGGCGCAAGCAGGTTGCGTGCAATTAGGGCCACTTTCTGTGATATCAATCCCAAGTCAAGCGGCAAAGTAGTAGCAGCAGGAGCAGCAGCAGTAGTAGCAGCAGCAGCAGTAGTAGCAGCAGTGGTAGTAGCAGCAGCAGTAGTAGTAGCAGCAGCAGCAGTAGTAGTACGAATGGGAATCCTGCTTATGTATCACAGAAAGAGCTGTATTCCACAACCATTGCATTGCGACAGTACTGCTTTAACACGCATGGCCGCGGCCGTATTGGTCGGCCCGGCCACAGCTCACAAAGCCGCTAAGTTGGGCGGGTTGGATCTGCGATACTATTCTTGGCCATTGATCACCCCTGAACCTGGGGTTGCTTTCCCTAAACAGGGTTACTTAAAAACTCTGGAACAAGGTCTGGAACGAGGGCAAAAGATTGGCTGACAAATCTTCGTCCTTCAGGATGCGGTCAATATTTGTTCTAAAGCATTATTTTTCATATGGGGGCTAACCGACAAACCCTCCTTCTCCTTCTCCTTCTCCTTCTTGTTCTTCCTTCTTAAAAGCTGGACAAACAAAGACGGTGCATGGCTAAACTGGCTGGGGTTTGGAAACCTCCGGTAAAACGGGCAACTGCCCGTTGCTCCCTGAAAGCGAGTCAGCTGGCAAAGTACACAAAAAAAAACCCAGAGGTCACATGGGCAAACACACCATCAAGAGATTTGCAGCTTCAATGTACTGGGAAGGAGTGAGGAGTGTGTCTAGTTCCGCTACTGTCAGGCCAGGTTTCTCTTGGCATGGACCCATTGGCTTTGTGCCAACCACCCTCGTCCCTCTCAGGACTCGGCAGGTTTGGGCGCCTGGCGCATTGAGCCCCCAACACATCCCCATGTGCACGATTGGGGGAGTGGGCATCCCTGTACGGCAACCACGCGCGGCAGTTAAGATTTGCTTCTCTGGGAGGGAAACTGTATAGAAATATGTGCAGGTGGCCTCTCCATACAATAAGAGTCATTATCCAAACATCTTATGAAATGGGTCTATCCAAAACCATGTGAAGAAGCAAAAAGGGCGGGCGCAGCTATTTATGGCCGGGACCATCGTTGACCCAGGCGGGCACCCGAACCCTTGGGTCTTGAAAAATGCGAGGGCAGAGGCGCACTGAGTCCGAGCTCTAATACATTCCAAGACAAAGTGCTGAAGTTCCTCGCAAAATGTCTGGTTCACACGTGCTTCCTTTCAGAAACTAGCCAAGGCATTTTGGTTTCCAAACGACTTGGGGTATTCCGTGGACCACCAAGAGTCACCACCGACTGTGCAATCATGACAGCTTTTACCTAAAACCCCCGTATCCGCACGCACGGGTGAAAACCCCCGTATCCGCACGCATGGGTGTCTTTCCTTAACTCTGATATGGACCCAAATCTCCACACACATGATAGATTCGGACACCTGAAAGAGATCCCGAAGCAAAGAACCTACATCATGGCTTGAGCTCGTTTTACCCCCCGAATCGGTGAGCTCGAAACCCGCCTGTAGAACGGGCAGGTTTCTGGGTGCCCCCAAAAGTGACAGACCCCCTGTCTGTACCTGTAAATCAATCCGGGGTTGGAGTTTGCTCTGCATATTAGGCGTGTCTTAAGTTGGGGGAACCCCCCAAAAGAGATGAGTTTCCTTTGGTTTCCCTTTAAAACCACTCCAAACGGGGTACCCTCAAAAAGGACAACTTCATGTGTTCACCTATCGTCTTTCCCGGCATCCCAAGGACACGCAATGGCTACCATTTTGCTTGCTGAGGTGAAGGCAACTGTGTGGAGGATCTCCCAGAAGGAACCCCAACCGGTTGAAGTCCAGGAGAGCCGACCTTCTATTAGAGTAGTAAGACCAAATCGCCTCATGCCTCCTGATTCTTCGAGACGGTTTGCTTTAACCTCTTCAGCCTCCCTTTTTTCAGGGGGGGATGCCTCAAAGTGGTCCGCCAACAGCGGTGGTGTCCTTTTGGCTTCCCACACAGGGGTTACATTTGGGGTTGCCGCGGCCTTGTTGGCCTGCCATTGCTCTTCTGGCTCCTGGCAGCGTAACATGGGTGTTTCGCGAAATAGGGATTGCTCCCCCTTTTGTTGAGGGCACCTTCTTTTTGTTGGTGGTTTAACGCGAAACCAAAAGAAACCCACGATTTTGGGGGTCCCCAACAGAAAAACACACTCGCAACACAAATGGGAATTGGTCACCTACACTTGGTTGGACTCCCTTTGGTTTCCATTTGAATACCAACCAAAAGACGCCAACATGGTGTTGAGAAACTCCAATGCAAGACCCTGAATCAGGGATAATTTAGCCCTTGATGATAACCCCTAAAAGCACTTCGACGTGGTTGCTGTACCACTGCAGCCCCAAGATCGCTTAATGTCATTTTCAAGGAATTCCCTTGGAATTGCAACAAGTGCTCCATCCGGTTCTCCGTGGGACTGAGACGCTTCACCAACTCTTGTGGAATGCATGAACTGGGCTCTAGTCTTTCGGGGTGCATTTCCAGGCAAAGGATTTGCTTTCATTTTGGCACTACCTGAGATGGCTGCGTTCGCGGGCACTACCTTTTACTAAGTGGTGAGAGCTCTAATAGGAGTTTGCCAGCGGAGATTTGCTTCTCGTATACCTGCGGGGGTGTCTAAAAGAGGCTGGAGAGGCTCCGAGTGGCCCCTCTTGCGAGCTTCCAAAAACAACAACAGGGCATCAACCATTTAGGGGACCAGGCGGACGTTCTGTCAAACCTCATCTTCCAAAAGACCCTTGCCGCAAGGCGGCTGTTGTTTTCAAAGGCGCTGGAAGGGGGCCCTCCACCAAGCGAACAACCACATCAGCCGTGGATATTGATTGAGTCTCCAAGCCGGGTATGTGCTTTTGCGTGACCAATTGTTGGGGTGTAAAATGACAGAGGACACGGCCACCTGTCTTTTCCCCCTTCACCGACACGGTGACAACTCAGACCATTTCTGCGCAACCGAACTCCGTTGTTCTCCACAAACCCTCGGCCTCATCGCTGTGATAGTGTTTCACCTTGCGTCGGAAAGGGGCGCTGGCAGGCAAGGCCAAGCGGCAGGTTCTGGATTTCGGTTTGCCAGGTCTCCAGTGAAGGGCTTGCTGGGAAAGCAGGAAACCATATGGGTGGGTCGGTTTTTTGAGGGTACCCCTTTCTGGTTGGTTTCGAAGGGAAACCAAAAGGAAAATCACCATGTTGGTGGGTCCAACAAAAAACACCCCCATATGGGACTATCAGGGGATGACTTGCCTATGATCTGTTTTGGGGGACTGCAAAGCCTTCGGGAGCCTTCCGGAGCCTTCGGAAGTCGAGCTCGGGACAACCACATAGCCAAAGGAGCATGGGTTAAGGTCATCGCAACCACGGCGCTCATGCCTAAAAGTTTAGCCCTTTTGATGGAACAGGCGCCAAGTCCTGCACTGAGGATCCCAGAAAACTACTGACTGGCAGAAATCGCCACTCCCATCTGCCTGGCGATTGGTCCGTCCACATGCCCAACGTCTGTCGAGACCTTTTGGTCGTATTCAAATTCTGGCGCCGAACAAATCCTCCCCCCCCCCCCCCCGCCAACCACCCAACTGCCGCCCCCCACCACCCCACCCCACTATCACCCCCCCGCCCCACCCCACCACCACCCCCCTCGCCCACAACCCCCCCCACCACCGCCTGGCCTTGGCGGCGAACTTCTGGGCCTTCTCAAGCTTGAGCTCCTCCTGTGCCAAGTCGCCAAACACACCCGGCCCTCGAAGCTCCGAGGCGCCCGTTTTTTTGTTTTTCTTCTTTTTTTCCTCAGCTTCCCAATGGGTGGTTTGGAGCCCGGTGGTTTGGGGATTGAGGGGGGGTCCCCTTTACCGTCCGCACAAGCCAGGGGATTGAATCCCCAAACCACCAATCCAAACCACCAACGAAGGGTGACCTGATAAATGGAGCAAGCGGGAAGCCAAAGAAGCAGAACCGAAACGCTGTTGGGACGGTTGTGAAGGAAGGGGGAGGGAAGGTCCTGGCCTCTTTTTTTCAGGAACCCCCTTCTTGGACGCCGAAGGGAAGCCAAAAGGAAGCCAATCATCTGGAGCAGCTTCTCCCTTCGCGAAAATATACCCGTGAGACACGCCAACAATCGAGGTGTTCCCAAAGAGGACTTGACGCTCAAAAAGAAAGCAGTGTTCGAAACTCCTGGCTTAGCGAGGACCATCAGCCCTTTGGGCTAAAACTTGGATGAGTTTTTCAAGGCTTCTTTCCAGTCAAAACCACGTCTTCTAAATCAGCGGGTAGCGGTGAAATGTTACCCGGCCCAAATGGATGTCGAAATGGGTTGGCCTTGTTGGAGTTGATTCATTCAAAGGGAAACCAAGGGCGAAACCACTATTGTAGGGTTTCATTTTCTTTTGACACAAACGCCGTATTATGTCCGTTTCTGCACCGGGCGGTGTCTAATGGGATCCAAAGCGGGAACCAAGGACAGAATACTTGGTAATGATGGTGATTTCCTTGGAACACAGTTGCATAACTGGCTGCTGGGAAATGCCAAATATCATAAAACCTGTGCAACGAAAGTGGGCCATCCCTAGTCTATCACTTTAAAGGGGATACATGGTATCACCGAAAATGACCCTAAGACCCAATTTGCAGGACGCATGTTCCAAGAGGCTCTTAGGATTGACCCAGTGAGACGGATCTTGCCAAGATCTGTGCCAACCCGGATAGCCAAATGGGAAAGAAGATCATGTTTCCCGCCAGTCGCTATCCCAGGACATCCGCCTGAATGGGATTTGTGCTTTTCATCTTGCAAGTTTCGGCGAGCGAGACAAGAGCGTGTTTGGCATAGGGCTGGACTTCCTTTACCCACAAACGGGTGTCTTTTTTGGGGATGCCCAGAGTTTGGTGGCTGTAAAAGAAAACCTCTACAAGGAAAATCGGCAATCTTACTGAGTCCCCTAAAACACAAACACACACTCACACTCACACTCACACTCACACTCACACACACAAACAAACAAACAAACAAACAAACAAACAAACAAACAAACAAACAAACAAACAAACAAACAAACAAACAAACAAACAAACAAACAAACAAACAAACAAACACACCACACACACACACACACACAGCACACACACACAGCACACACACACACCACACACACACAGCACACACACAGCACACACACAGCACACACACACACAGCACACACACACACAGAGCACACACACACACAGAGCACACACACAGCACACACACAGCACACACACAGCACACACACACACACAGCACACACACAGCACACACACAGCACACACACACACAGCACACACACACACACACAGCACACACACAGCACACACACAGCACACACACACACACAGAACACACACAGCACACACACAGAACACACACACAGCACACACACAGCACACACACAGCACACACACACAGCACACACACAGCACACACACACAGCACACACACAGCACACACACACAGCACACACACACAGCACACACACACACACAGCACACACACACACACACGCAGACACATACTCTTTGTTGGGAGGTTGAAATGGTAGCAGGCCTTTGGGCACCAATCTGATAACAGGCTGGCTCACAGACCCGTGGGCGAAAACGCGTGCGCACAAGGAAGGCGCAGGTCGCGCCGAAGTGATGCCCCAATACCCTTTGACTTTTTGTTGAACCAAGATGGTCATCAAGTTTATACGCGTCTATACATATATCATATATCTATATATGTGTTGTACACATATTCCTTCTAATATGGACTAAGCCAGAATCCCGCCCCCAACTAAAATGGACAATAGGAGTTGTTGGCACTACTGATTCTCTAGCCTCTCTCTCTCCCTCCCTCTCACTCGCTCGGTCTCTCTCTCTCTCTCTCTCTCCCTCTCTCTCTCTCTCTCTCTTTCGCTCGGTCTCTGTTTCCAGGTTGTCACTGAAGAAATGAAATCAAGAGGAGTGTTCAGCAAGTCCTACCAATCCGCTCTGTTTCCAGCCGAAGCCTTCTCTCTGTGTCAGGCCGGAAGAAGGACCATCCCCTTGGTGGATGCTGAAGAAACTATGGGTTATATCTCTCTGAAGGCCCTGGAAGTAAATGGTGCCCCTCTGGACCAAAACGAGAAACCAAGTTAGCTTTAGACAAGCGAGTTCTTCCAACGGGGCAAAGGCATTTGTTCAAGCCTTTGCTCAACCAGTGAGCATGTTAAGGCCAGAGTCTGAAACTTGATTGGTCTTAGTGCTTGGGCTGTTACAACATTGGAACCACTATCTCAAAGTTAGTGTGGTCTCACCTCAAACCCTCTGAAAACATACCGGTTAAAAATCGGAAAGCGCCCTGGGCGTTTGACTCAGCATCTCGGTTTCCTTCCCAAAAAAGTAGTCGGCTCACTCGATCCGAATCCGCGAATCCGCGAATCGCTCGAGTCGGTCCTCCGCCACCGGGGACATGGGCACCGTCTTGTCGGTCTCGCCCACCTGCGGCATCGCATGCCAAACTCGGGCGCGTCCATCGGCTTTTGGTCTTGCTAGGAACCCAAAAGACACCGAGAAACCGTGCATTTTTTTTTTCTGGGGGGGGGTTGGAGGAGGGGGGTTGGAGGGGGGGGGGGGAGCAGTCAAATTTCCGCATCCCCCCAAGACATGAGACAATTTGCGAGTCGGATTTCTGAAACTCAAGTGCGTCCCTAGGCGCCTCCTAAACAAACCACAGACTGGTAATTGTTGATGCCAGCAGAATCTGGTAAACTTATTAAGAGGTCTCCCTCAGCGGATCCTTCACTTCTGGGGAAGCCCACGAATGAATTTGGCAAATTATTCGGGCTTCTCCCCAAGTAAAGGATCCTTAGTAAGATGCGACACCAAAATCAAAATCAAGGGGTTGACTAATCCTGGGTTATTACAGGGCTTCGCTACTTGAGGGCTCTTCACTACGGCCGACAACAAGATAAGGGGGCCAAAAACCAGCGGCATAAAATGACCCAGATTGACAAAACATCAGAGCGCTTCAGGAGGCGCACAGCACGGCCGTTCATCTCAAACTGCATGGAGGAGCAATGCCGCAAAAAACTCAGTTGCCCAAAGGACCCAGAACTAAAAGGTTAACCTTTTGGCACCTCTACTAAAAATGGACCAAAATGGGAAAACCAAAAGGTCAAAAGGTCGGCTTTGGACAACTGAGAAAAGGAACTCCCTCATGGCGAGCTAGTCTCTCTTTGAACCGAATATATCCAATTTAGGATATGGAGAAACAATCACTGGCCTTCGCCTGTCTGGCTTTCCTTCATCATGATTTCGCATCCAGCTGCGTCTCAACACAGCGCAGCTCGATAAAAACGGCTGTCTGTTCCTTTGGTTTCCCTTTCTGCGCCTCAAACAAGTTGGTGCGCCTCAAAAAAACCGCTGCAACCTCCCTGCCCACCTGGCAGGAAACGCCCTGGGGGACATCAAAAATGAAACTCGAAATGGCTATCTCGGGAAACCACTCTTGGGGCATTCGCAAAGAGGACGCCAGCGGAGACCGACTCCTTTGAGAACATGGACCGATTCCGCGAACACTTCCGCTCCCGCCATGGCAGCGGTCACTTCCGCCGGCGTGGTCACCTGTGCCGCCTTAGTACGTTTCACGAGAGCCGAGGTCCCGCAATTCTTGGGGGTTCATACGAATTCACCCACAGCCACTCCCACCAAAGGTCTACTACTGGTTTCATACATGGGTATGAATTTCAAGTGGGGGTACCAATGGTTGAATGCACCTTCTTCTTCTTCGCAGCTTCAAAGGGTCCTTGCCCTGTGCGATGGAAGAGGCAAACAACAACAAACATCAAAACCAAAAACGACCATTCCCACCAAAGGTGTACCAATGGTTGCATAAATGGATATGAATTCTCAGTGTGGCACCATTTTGGGGGATTTCTGTGCACCAGCCACTTTTGAGGCGGTTTCTTTAGTGAAACTCATACCCAAATGGAAATGTCCACAAGACTTAATACTGGTCAACTTCTGATAAACCTCACGGCAAGGGGATTCACCAAACGTTTCACAAATGGGCGTCTTTCTTGCGGTTCGGCATTTGTGTTGGGCTTTGAAAGGGACACCAAGAGTACTGCATCAAAGATATGGGGTCAACTATGTCAACTCATAAACCAAACCCAAATGGCCATTCCACCAGACACAGATTCACCTTGATCGTGAGGGAGATCTCCAGACCCAAGTCTTAGCAACCCGCCTCTCGTGCGCAGGCCGGGCAATAAGGGGATCAGACGGCATTGCGTGCCAAGGCTCCCCCGTGGTCTCTGGGGCGATGGTAGTGGTGCTAGCGACAGTAGTGCTGGTCCTTGGATTGGGCCAAACTGTTCAAACTAAGTCTTAAACACTATTGGCTTAAACTACTTCCATTTGGCCCCCCTGAGATCTTGGGGCTAGGGGTCTTGTTGTGTAACTTTTTTTGCCCAAGCCTGTCCTGGTTGTGCGCTTCTTTGTGGACGCCTGCGAAGAGGTGGACTCTGCAGAAGTAGTGGCTGTCGTGGTGGGTGTGGTGGTGGTCGTGCTCTTGGCGGTGGTGGAGCTGGTTCGCAGCCATTCGGCCAGATGCTGCTCTGAAATCAGCATGTGTGCCTGGCAACAAAGCCACGGAGTCACCATTCAATGGGAAGGATGCAAAACAAGATGGGTCAACTGGGGGTTCTGGATCAAAATGACAAATGATCAACTTCCTGCCAGTCCCCTCCAGGGAAAGATCAATCTGAAAAGTGGTGAGAGCCACTTGACACCCTTTAACAGTTCGGCCCACGTTCCAGGCTGCAACCAAATCAGATCGCGCCTGCAAGCAATTCGGGAAAAATGTCGCAGCCCTCGATGGACCCTCAATCCTCTGGACTTGCGCACCCCTCTAAATACATGGCCTTGGGTCAAAAGCCCGTGCGTCCGGTGACTAAAATAGACTAAAATGGGTGTAATACAAAAGGAGCGTGTAGTATCTCCTTGGCGAGAACCAGCACCTGGGGGTCCATTGCGAGCATTTGACTTCCCGAACCAAAGAATCAGAGACCGAAGCCCATAAGGGCAGCATTCAGAAGCCCGTATCCTTAAGCAAGTGACCCAAGAACAATTTCTTTGCGCTTGGATTTCCCTTTGACAGTCAAAATGGTGGTGCCCTATGCTTGAAGAACGTCCATAGGGGGGCATTCAATCTCAACACACCAGTTTTGGTCCCTGCCTGTCTGTCAGCGTCAGTGCCAGCGAGTAGAGCTCGTTCATATGCGCGCTCAGCCTCCAACCTATGGCATTCAAAACAACAGGTGGCGAGGAACTGTCATCTTCGCCCTACCATCGCACCCTTGGGTCAATCCACCTAAGAATGATGCTGATGAGAAGGACAGTTCGGATGTTGAGGATAACAACGGCTGACAAGGAGGATAAGGACAACAAGTGTGATACGGATGATAATTAAAGGACCGGATAACCCCACATGCTATGTTTTCCCAAGGATGTGAGTTCAAATGTCCACACACATGTACCGTGCGCAAGCGGTTGTGCTGCAAGCTTGTGGCAGGGCTCATGAACATCGCGGAGACAACTAGCATGCGTTCTGTCACCTCATCCCGCAAACAACTGCGCGAACCTTTTTTTACCTTTCTTGCTGCGCTGACCTTGGCTCGGGCGCAGCTCATGCCACACTGACTGTCAGTCCCGGCAGCAATGCTTCGTGCGGACGCGTCGCGTCTGTTTTTCGCCAGCTGCGTAATGACGACACTGAACAAGCTCGGTAAACTTCTCAATCCGAGTTGCGTGGCTCAAACTGAAGAATCTCGATGCGTGGCTCGACATGCTATTTGCAGCAGCTAACGGCCAACATATTGCTTCAAGGTTAGCTACTGGTTTTGCCAAGCAGAGCCACGCTTCAAAGGATTCGGACAACATTTCGCTGTGATAGCTGCGTCATGCTTCTCATTCCGAGTCGCGCGGCGCCCAAAAATGCAATCACAGCAGCTAGTGTCGAACATTGTTTCATGCCTGCTCTAGCACTGGTCTTGCCAAGCAGAGCTCGTCTTAAAAGGGGTTGGCATGCTGTCTCGCAGCGTGCGCACTCGCTTACCGGGAGTCCACTCACTGGCATAGCTCAGAGCAGCAGCCGCCGTCTGCTTGGAGATGATGTGAGAGTAGTACGCGTTGACAGCCAGCACCGCCTTCTCGTGAACCTCCACGTGCCAGAGGACAGACCACTCATTCTCCGCGTCGGCTTGCATGATGACCACTTGGTGGACTTCACCTGGCCGTGCTCGGAGGATCCAATTCACTGCAGACGCAGGGCCTGCTGCTCGGATTTTGCTCCGGAAAGGCAAGAGGGTTTCAGCGTCGGGCGCTGACAAGCAGCAGTCCACCGAGCGCTTGACTCGCATGGCCGATGCAGATTGCGGGTCTTGCTGCAGAGACTCATCATCTGGCAGCTGGACTTCGTTGAACATGACGAGCGCTCGCACAGACGGAGCGTCGATCTCTTGAATCGTCAAAGAGCCCAAGTCTGTGTCCACGCGTAAGTCGCGCAAAGCAGCAACCGGGCAGCCGCCAGCGTGGAAGCTCCAGCATGTGGGGCGTCAGGTCCGGGCAGTCCTGGTTGAAGGGCAGGAAAGGCGTCAGATGGCGACACTCCAACTCCAGTATCTGCTGGTAGTCGTTCTCCCGAAAGGTGACTTTGCAAGTCCACAGTGCGCTCCGGAATGCGTTTCGCACTTCGGACCGCAGCTCTGCAGTGTCTTTGCAAGGATTCGGCAGCGAGTAACCCTGCTCCTGCAAGGCCAACTCGACGTGGTCGTGGTAGAGCACCATGCTGCACTGGCAGTCGCTATCCGCGAACACAGCGCGCAGGGCCACGCGCTTCTCTTCAGCAGCATCTGGATGTGCCTGCACAAAAGCTTGACAGATTTAATTTTTCATGCTGAATGACATTAATCAGAACATCCTGATTGACATTTCTGCGTGCCTGGCAAGGGAAAGCTCTCTTGCACGTGCTGCAGCTGGACAAGATCCACTCGTCCGTTTCGGACTTGACCGAGCTCAAGCCCATGATCTGCAGTCCGGAGACGAGGAACACAGTGTCCACCTTCCGCAACTGCCCGGGGACAATCGTGCCCACGAGCGCGCTCAATGTGCTCTGCGCTGCCTCGCATTCCTTCCAATTCCTGGTCGGAATGAGAGTGAGCATGCGGCAGTCGCCAGGCTCCATGATGCGCTCTCCAATGTTCTTGGCAAGCTCTTCAGGGCACTCCAGAATTTGAGTGCCTCGCCAGCTGCCAATCTCCCATGATCCTTCCTTTTTCTTCTCCACCAACACTTGGTAGAGCAGGATGCAGGTTCCAGCCTGGCAGGTCGCGAGCTTTTCAGCGTGCTCCCTCCAGAAAGCGCACCGCACTCGAACGCCATTCTGCTGCACGATGGCATTGCAGACCAGAACGCGGCCTTGGACGGTGTCCCTCTCGATCGCGCCCGGGTTGTCGTCCACTTGCGCGGCCACACAGATCTGCTGTCGGTCTTTCACGCGAGCCAGCGACTGCAGTGGCACCAAAGGATGATGAGCAGGGACGCCGCTCCAGGGCAAGCTCTCCAACTTTTGGACCAACACCTGCGTACCCACAATGCCTTTGACGCGAAGGTGGTAAGGTAGCCTAGAAGTGGAGTACATCTGCGCAGTGGAGATCACGGTCGCGCCCGTGAGGGCGATCAAGTCTCCCACCTTGCAGCGCAGGCCGAGTTGAGTAGCTTGCTCTCCCCAAGCCTCCACATACACCACCTCATTCACTGAGTCTGCGCCTGCGATGTGCATTTCCAACTTCGTGGAAGATGGCGGCTGCGAGCTTGCTTTCGAGGACTTCTTGCCTTTCCCCTTGGAAGGCGTGGCCGCCGCGGCGGAAGCAGCTTTGCTCTTCACTTCCTGCTCCACCATAATGACGACCCGGCCAGCGACTGCCGTGCCTTTGAGCCCACCATACTCCGAAGGCTTCAGCGACAGCGACATCGCGCGGTCTTCGTGAGTGGGCTTCCTGTTCGAGCTGCTTGAAATCGTTGCTAAGTCACACATGCACAGCAAACACGACAACCAAGCGGTACAAGCTCCGAGAAGTCTTGAGAAAACATGTGGATCACTCGGCGCTCTGCGATCCACGTGGATCTGCGATGCGCCAGACACAGACAGCCTGTGGGTCAGTCGCCATCGCATGCCTTGCAGCAAATGGCTTGATTGCCTCGGGTCAGTCGCCTCGCATCGCCAAAGTGCTGCGCCTGCCACGATTTCGCACGCCCCCCGCCGCGCGCGCGACAACATCCTGTCCCTCTAGACAGCTGCCGAATGCGACCCCTGCCACACAAACACACACCCAGATGCACAGAATGCTGCGCCTGCCACGACTTCGGCAACGGCATCGCCAAAGTGCTGCGCCTGCCACGATTTCGCAACGGCATCGCCAAAGTGCTGCGCCTGCCACGATTTCGCACGCCCCCCGCCGCGCGCGCGACAACATCCTGTCCCTCTAGACAGCTGCCGAATGCGACCCCTGCCACACAAACACACACCCAGATGCACAGAATGCTGCGCCTGCCACGACTTCGGCAACGGCATCGCCAAAGTGCTGCGCCTGCCACGATTTCGCAACGGCATCGCCAAAGTGCTGCGCCTGCCACGATTTCGCACGCCCCCCGCCGCGCGCGCGACAACATCCTGTCCCTCTAGACAGCTGCCGAATGCGACCCCTGCCACACAAACACACACCCAGATGCACAGAATGCTGCGCCTGCCACGACTTCGGCAACGGCATCGCCAAAGTGCTGCGCCTGCCACGATTTCGCAACGGCATCGCCAAAGTGCTGCGCCTGCCACGATTTCGCACGCCCCCCGCCGCGCGCGCGACAACATCCTGTCCCTCTAGACAGCTGCCGAATGCGACCCCTGCCACACAAACACACACCCAGATGCACAGAATGCTGCGCCTGCCACGACTTCGGCAACGGCATCGCCAAAGTGCTGCGCCTGCCACGATTTCGCAACGGCATCGCCAAAGTGCTGCGCCTGCCACGATTTCGCACGCCCCCCGCCGCGCGCGCGACAACATCCTGTCCCTCTAGACAGCTGCCGAATGCGACCCCTGCCACACAAACACACACCCAGATGCACAGAATGCTGCGCCTGCCACGACTTCGGCAACGGCATCGCCAAAGTGCTGCGCCTGCCACGATTTCGCAACGGCATCGCCAAAGTGCTGCGCCTGCCACGATTTCGCACGCCCCCCGCCGCGCGCGCGACAACATCCTGTCCCTCTAGTGAGTGTGAGTGAGTGAGTGTGAGTGAGTGAGTGAGTGAGCGAGTGAGTGAGTGAGTGAGTGAATGAGAGTGAGTGAATGAGAGTGAGTGTGAGTGAGTGAGTGTGAGTGAGCGTGAGTGAGTGAGTGTGAGTGAGCGTGAGTGAGTGAGTGTGAGTGAGTGTGAGTGAGTGAGTGTGAGTGAGTGTGAGTGAGTGAGTGTGAGTGAGTGTGAGTGACTGAGTGAGTGAGTGAGTGAGCGAGTGTGAGTGAGTGAGTGTGAGTTGAGTGAGTGTGAGTTGAGTGAGTGAGAGTGAGTGAGTGAGTGAGACGGAGACGAGCGGGAGGAGGAGGAGGAGGAGACGCGGCGCGCGGACGACGAGCGGAAAAAGTAAGAACCCCACACAAAGATGTGGGGAATAAAAAAAAAATGACGTGGATGACAAGGACGATAGTATGATACGGATTAGACGGATGATCAGGATGACAAGATATGACAAGTATTGATACAAATGATATGAACATAGGGGTTATAAAGATACTAAGTAAGGATAAGGATGCCATAGGGATGGCAAGGACGATACGGATGATCAGGATGGTACGGATAATAATAATAATAAGAATGATAAAGATTCCTACAAATGACAAGGGTGACAAGGATGCTTTATGGATGACAAGGATGGTACAAATGATGATGATGACGATGAGGATGATGATGACGCTGATGATGAGGCTGACAAGGACGATGACGATGACCACGATGACGACCACGATGACGACCATGATGATGATGATGATGATGATGATGATGATGATGATGATGATGATGATGATGATGATGATGATGATGATGATGACATCACATTCATGATCAGTCAAGGATGAGGATGATAAGGATGACAAAAAAACCGCCACACCTTGAAGCATCGTTTGGGATTCTGTTGTTTCAGGGTGCCCGCCCCCCGCATTTAGGGGGCGCTTGAAAGGGACAGCAACAGGATCAACGGGAAACCACCCATTGAGGGGTTGGCATCCCCTAGTTTGACGTACCATTCTCTCCATGCCACCCTGAAAATCAGGCGAGGGGCAAGCGACCGCCGGAGCCCGGGGAGGCATCTTTGGTGACACCCGTGCTGGCATCGAACTTCCCGACATCTGCGGCTCCTGGGGATATCAAGGTGGGTGTCGCATTTTCTGTTAGATACCGACAGTGAGAAACGGGGTGACACTTTGCACACTTCTCGACATTTTTTCACAGTTGGTGAAATTGAGAAACATAGCCGCTCTTTTGACAAGTTAAGCTGACGTGAAACCAACCATAGTTGGCTCTGGTGCTTCGAGGATCCAAGCCGTAACTCTGGCAAACGACAAGGGGGGTTCCCCCCCAAACAAAAAACAGAAACATAGGGGCCCAGTCATTTTCAAGGAATTGTGATCACAAGGCGAAAGGCGACTTCCTGAAGGGGCCAGTGTTTTTTGTTCCAAGGATTTGGGTGGGTATCGCAAAGCTCATTCTTATCACAGGTTCCCTGAGCTTCCCCAAACAACACCCAAAAAGGAACCCCCCCTTTTGGGCCCAACAAGGCGATCGATGATCGATCCCTAAAACTGGAACATGTTGGGGCCCCTGACAGCGATTTTGCAGGGCTTCCCTTTTCTGCAACCCTCCGAAGAGGATACCCTCAGCGCCAAAAGAAACAACTCAAATGAAAAGTGAGTTCACACAAATTGACGGTGTTTCAAGGTAACCTGTTTTGTGACACAACTCCTCTTCGAAACAACGGAAAAATGTTGAACAACCTGTTGGAGAGGGGCAAAGGCTGGAAGCAGAATCGCCTGCAAAGCGAACTCCCTCGTGCATTGTGAGATAGTTTTGAGATGCCTTGGTCTATTGGGTTGAAGATTTGCATTGGACCCCTAGACCTTACTGACCAAAACACATGCAGACACGGACGGAGTGAAACCTTCCATAGCATGTTGAACTAACCGGACCAATTCGATATCCCTCCTTTGCGGACGCTCAAAGATTGGTCATAGGCTACCCACCCAATGAGGAAATGCTTCTCAGGTGACTGGTGGATACAACTTACCGTCCAAATATTGAGGACCCCAGCCAGGATCCATTTTGGGTTAGATCGCGTTGCACATCGTACGGCTATCTGCCCAAATGGGTATGTGTCAACACCACAGAATCAGAGAACCCCTTTTGGTCCCTGTGACAAAGGTAACCAGCGTGAAGCCGTGCCTAACCGGGTGTGTCTCTGCGACTCTGTGAAGGGTACCTTTCAAATTCAAAGGGACGCCAACGTGATGCTCGATTCTGCCCGTTCCCCGCTAGACCAAATACACATCAGCGTGCAGTTGGGATTCCCATCCCCATAATGACTTTGTCACTGAAAAACTGGGTTTTTGTGGATTTTTGAAGGGTGTCATAGCCAACCCTCAGGCATCTTGGTGTGACCCCCATTGAACCAGGCGCCTGGAACCCCCACTGCGAAAACACGACTCAAGATCACCTGTGGAACACAAGAACAGACCTAGATCCTGGCGTCAGAGAAAAGTCCGAACTTTGCTCTACGCAAATTGGTCTTCATCCACTCTTGCCAAACCTTTGGAGAATATCAACCAGATTTATTTTGCACCCAGCATCCGCGAGAAAAAGCGTCCGTCCCACCTCCGCCAGGTCGGCTGTAGAGGTTTGGAGACTGGCTCACCAGCATCTTGGCCAGATGGGAAAGGGAGTCGACCAAATTTGGGGGTGTCCCCAATATCACCCTCGCAGAGGGGTCGTTACCTTTACCCCCAAACAATTATCTCACTGTCATCAAAAGAGGGCGCCCTGATTCTCCACCAAACGGAAGCAAGATACATAATAGCTCCACTCACATGGAAAACGCTCTCACACATGGCTTGTGGATGAACAAATCCAGGAAGCTCGAGGTGTGCCAAAAGTAGAGACGCTTTTTGGAGTGCTTCTTGGTATGCCCTCTGGCGACACAAGGGTCCAGCCAAACTTTGTAAACCTTTCAAAGGCGGATCCCGTGGGAAACCAAGGCGTTCTGCCCCGCTGCGGCCAGCCGTGGCTGCTAGCGGGGTGCTGCTCTGAAAAGGGGCCGCCACCATTTCGTCCGGGGAGACATAGTTCTTCAGGTGAAAGCAAGGGAAAAACCGAAAGGAACACGAATTTGCGGCAACCCAAAAGCTCAAAAGGTGAATTCGGTCGCGTTTGAACTCATGATGTTCCGTTGCGAGACTCCCATGCCAAGTGCGGCCCAGAAGATTCTGACTGGCTTGCCAACTAGGTCGGCCAAATGGGATTTGTTTTCCGCGGTTCCCTTTAAAATCCCACCCACCCAAGGGTGCCTTCCAAAGGGACATAGCCATCTGGGGCGAGAGGGGCAGCTGGGTGCTTCGGTAGCCGACCAATCCCGGGCGCATTCAAGTGGCACACTCAAAACACTCCAAAATGGGTGTTGAGGTGGTGATACAACACCCAAATGGATTCTAATCCTTGAAAAGGTGGTTGACATAACACCCCCAAAATCAGACTTGGACGCCACCTGATCAGTGCCCCAACGCCTTTGTTTGCTTCCAATTCCCAAAATAGTTTCTATAGGTCGAGGTTGGTTCTGCCAAAATGAGCTCAATACGTAGAGGAACTCCCTAACTCCCTGGGTGGATTTGAGCTTCCACCAAAATGACATGGGACATGCATGGCCTCTCCCGGCTTTTGTGGGGAAACTTCGTACCAAACGGACCATCGACCTTTAACCACTTTGACCTCTCGATTTGGGCTGAGTTCCTGACATGCGCTTCCGCGATGCGCCGGGAGCTGTTTGGAACCTAGCAGTTTCGTGCTTTGCGATTTTCCTGGTGGGTTTTCGAGACGGGTTTTGCCTTTTCTTTGGCTAGGTCCTCCAGATTTAGAGGTTAGAATAAGGGTCTCCTTTTTTCCGTAGTCTATTTTCGTAGGGGAACTCTCCCCCAAAAAAGAAACGGTAAAAAGGCACCTAGCTGGGGGACCTAGTTGGGGTTGGAGGGAGGGGGGTTTGTCTTTGGATCTTGGATCTCGCTCCAGATCCCGCACGACCCTTTTCCGGTCCCAAGTGTCCTAAGACTTGCAAAAACGGCATGTGACGCCAAATGGGAGCTTCTCAAAACGAAGGGTGCACCTGTTGGCATGGGTTTGTAGGGAAACCACCATGAAAACCAACCACTAGGGGAGACCATTTATTATTTCTTAGAAGCAACAAAACACGCAAACACTTGTGGGCACGGTGATGTGTCCGTTTGAACCTCCAAAAGTGGCGTTGGTCTCATTGCAAAAGACACATAGCTTGATCAACCATTGATTTGAGTGACGTCTCCAATACCCACCTGCCCAAAGAACTACGACAGGAACGGTGCTTACCTTTTTGAGCCATGCACAAATCGTCTAACTCAGGTCTCAAGGTCACGTCGCTTTTGGCGACTGTGAATACGGCACCCTCCTTTTAAAAGACGAGATCTGTGCACCAAGCCATGTTACTTGTTGCCCAAGAGGACATGAGAAAATCAGAGTTCGTCCCCTGGTTTTTGCGGTTGAAATGTCGAGCTCGTTCCCCTTTCTCGTCCTTCCCATACTCATAGCAGTTCGTAGGGGGCTAACCCAGGCTTCCCATGGAGCCACTCCTGTTTTGAATTTAATTGAGGGTGTCCTGTGCTACTTTAGAGGGCTCTTTCCTTTACTTGAAGGTGCCAAGGCTCATTTTGATTGTGACAAGCTGATTGATCCAAGCCAATCATGACGCAAGAAATTCTTGCTCGTGATTCCTCATCGTGGCCCATCCCCTAGACAAATGAGCTGTCTTTTTTGGACGTAACCTTTCTGGGGTTTGTTTAAATGAAAATCAAGGGAACCCACACACTTGCGGTCCCCCATTTTCAGACAAGCCCTAATCCTTGTGGTTGTTTAAGACCCCGAGTAGTTAAATTTCAGAACGATCCCCAGATCATTTTCATTTTCACCATAGCTACCGGGGCGTGTTTCTTCAGCCTCGGCTTTGGCATGCTCACAGAAAACTGGTGCATCACTTTTCGAGCAAAAAGCAGGACACTTTTGGGGAAGCCCTCTGAGAAAAAAAAAGCAGCGCCACGGGACGGCTGGGACCACGGGACGGCTACGTTGGAAGCTATTGAAACACCAGGGCGCTGTTCGCCGGTTTGGCAACTCCCTCAAAAGAACGGAACGCGACCCCCGGGAACGCTCCGAACCTTGTCCATGGCATCCTGGAGGTTTCCTGGAGAAAATTTTCGGGTGATGTACGCATTGGGCTTGTCTTTTTTGGATGGCAGGGAGGCCAGAAGGAAACCCACCAATTTGTTGGGTCCCTAAAAGAAGACAAAAGGAACACCACCATTCTTTGGGTCCCTAAAAAAAGAGACACCCACATCATTATCATGCAAGGCACGGCAAGCTGGGCCTTCGAGCTTCCCGCAATGGAAACAAATCAACCTGAAGCGGAAGTCCTCAAAATCAGCAGAGGGGAATTGCCGAACCAGGAATCCTCTTCCTCAATTGCCCACGCCCGGAAACAGGGGAGTATCTCGTGTTCAAAGGGGGCACATTCTGGGGTTGTTGCAAACGGGGCCCCGCCCCCTTTTTGACACTCAAAAGTTAATCCCCCCCTTTTTCCACGCTTCCTCTATGTTGAGCTGGCGAAGAGGACTCAGAGATTTTGTCTTGTCAACAGCGCTTACATTAGCCACACCCCAGGTCAATGGCTTGCTTTCAACTCTGAAACGTTGGCACTTGGGTACGAATGTCCACCAACCATTTCCGATGTTTGCCCCATCAAACTCCGCCACTTCGAGTTGACCAATGTCAAGTTGATCCTTCTTTCACCAGAATCGGAGGGCCCCAGCATGTTTTAGCCACCTGGTTGTGCATGTTTCGGATGATTCAGCGAACCTGTGGCCCCCATTAAGTGATCCTTTATTCCAGATCAAAATCTGGGACCCCTTTTTGACACGATGGGTATACAATGCCACCCAATAATAATATGATTGCTAGGGGTTTGCGTTGAAATAGTGGGGAGCTTCCCTTTGGTCTCCATTTCAACCCCAAAAAGGGATCCCACGTCATTGCCCCGGCCGGTCCGTGTTCGTCAGAACCATCCAGCGTCTCTACCTCATGCCGATCCTGCGAAAGCACAGCTGACACTTGGGCCGAAGGGAGCTGAGAACTTTTCAGACCTCTGGCTGATTCTCCTCACGTCGTGATGTTTCAGGGAGACACTTGACAAGCTCTGAGGGAGGCGTGTGTTTTGGCACCTTTTCTGTCCTTTTGGTGTGGAGAGTCTGCCAGAGGGGGGAAGGGTGGGGTGGCCAAGGCCCAAGTCTTTTGCAGTACATTTATATAGTGCTGGTTGGGAAAGTCTCCAATCAAGATTGCGCTCTCATCAGGCAGTTGGCACGTTGAATGCATTGTCAAGATTGCCAAAAAGACACATGCATTTGCATGTTCGGAGGCACGAAACCACAGTTTGCTTGCCTTTCAAAATGCTATGTGCCAGGGTTGAACTGAAATTTACAGGTGATTGAAAGCAGGAAGCTCAAAAGTGGGCGCCACAGCATGGCCTTTCATCAACACGTTACCCTGTTTAGGGTGCTCTGGAATCTCAAGGACACCATTGAACAGGCTTTCTACTCTTGATGTTTGGTCATTTTTTACAGGTCAGAGGGCAAACTATAGCAGGACATCCTGGTTGTGCCAAATGGATCCGGAATCTGATACCCGTAGTGGGACACCACAATAAGAAAAAGTACGACCATCTGACCTTGCGACATTGCGCTTCAGGATTGTACTATGAACCCAGTAAAACAGAAGAGATCTCTCTTGTTGAGCCTTGTATGGTAAATTTGCTAACTTTTATCTGTGGATAGTGGTTGTAAATGTCCCCAACCCTCAATATCCAGCTGCCCCGGCAAGTCGAGGGGTTCGTCACTCTTAGAGTGGTCTTTTTGCCATTTCCCAGCCCAACAGCAGGCAAGTGAAGGGAACACCCATGTCCATGAAACTGCCTTTATGTTGCAGATAGAACCCGAAACCCGAAACACACCATCTTCCATGTGAGGGACAAGTCCGGCATTTCTTGGCCAAAGAAAAAAGGAAAAAACAAAAGAAGACAAAACAAAACTGCAACGTTTGGAAAACTGTCCAAAAAGGAGTAACACAGCACCTCTGTCCCAAGCCGATCGAAAAGGCCGGAGCTGGACCCGCACCACAGGCTCAAGGCATGGGTCATAGGTCTAGCCGCTTAGGGCCTGGATTCCAACCAAGGGAAGGGGATTTCTCAACGCCAACGGTGTCCTGTTAGCTTCCCTTTACATCCCAAACAAAACGACCCCTTCAGTTGGTCTGGATGGGGCTTCCCATCAAACCAAAAAACCTGAATTAGACCGACTTCCGTCCAGCCCCAGCAAAAATCAGCGGGATGTACCTTTGAGCGAAGCAAGCCCGCGCCTGGCTACCATGATGGTGTTGCTCCTGGGGAAACGCGAGACTGCACGACAAATGCGCACACCTTCTCTTGAAGAAATATACCGGTTTTGGGGTTGTTTGCAGGGACACCCCAGTGGAACCACCCTCTTTCCAATGGAAACGTTGCACAAATCTGAGCTGTCTGTCCCAAACCCGCCGGAGAGAAAAACCTGGTCATGTCCAATAGCACCAGACCCTTGCGCAAGGCCCTGGCTTGAGTTTCGTCCCGAAAGTAACAACACACGCCCCAAATCTCTGGACACCCCCCGACTTTTTGTTCAGGGTTTCAGGTTGGGCTCAGCTCCGGAGCACCATTTTATGGTGGGCCAAGCCATGGGAAGCAACTGCTGCGGTATTTCCGTTTGGAGATCCCAATTCGACGATGTTTGCCAAGCAGGGAAAGAACATGCGCTTCAGCTTCTCCTCGGCTTCGGGTTCTTAATTTGTCCCCAGGGAAAAAACAAAAAAAACACTCCCCGTGTCTAGCAAGGGAACGCACCTTAGGGCCTGAAAGGCGATTTTTAAAATCACCAAGGCCTCAGGGGAACGCCTGAACATACTGTGGATTTTGAAACCATGGTTGAAACCATGGTTTTTGGGTATTTACAGGCGAATCCTCATTCAGGTGCAGAATTTCCATCTTTGGTCTCCTCGTCGTTGCAGCCCTGCAAGATGAAAGCAGTGGCCAGCAGCAAGACGCCCGCCGGGGCGCGCGTCTGGGATCTCCTGGGCAGGGGTTGGGGGGCGGGCTTTCATTCGGTCGGCATATTGGCGCAAAGAACTGCTCAGGGAAAAAAAAACAGAACCCAAGAATGCGAGCAACATGAGCACTTTCAGGAGGGAAGGTGTGACCAATCTGTTCGTGGGAGCAATGCCAACATGATTTGTCGTGGACGCCCTTTGAAGGGCGATACTCAATGTCTCCAGGGTCGCACAAAGATCCCGATCAACTCACCTACACGCACCAGTGGGTTAGCAAGGAATCCCCTTGTACAGCGCCTTCATGATGCTTGCATTTTAGGTGAGCGAATGTTGTGCAGACGCATTGATTCACGCAGGACCGACCCAGATACGCAGACTCAAGCATCTTCGATCCTTCGGTGTCCCCTGTCTTCCCCAGATTCCATTTAACCCTTCCCGTGGAACGGACGTCTGGCTCAGTCAAACTCTCAGATTGGCCCTTCCAGCAAGTGACAGGTTGACCTCTGCATCCACACTCCATGCACGGAAAACCACTGAGCTGGCCACTTGACCAAAAGTTTTCAAGTAGAACCCCCACACAAGTGATAAGATTCCGCCTGGCTTTCCTTCCATCATCCAACAGCGAGCCTCCCCAAATCTTGGACATCTCCATTTTCCCGAACCTATGCAATTCGGAATTCATCAGTTGCGGGGAGTTTGAGGAAACGATCCACTTGAAGAGGTGTCTCCGGAGGTTCGCCGAGTCCTTTTCTAGAACAAAGGGACCGCCTCATGGGAAAACGTGTACAGGTGGAAAACCAAAAGGTCAACGGATCCTCTTTGAAAAAGAATCCGTTGTGGGGATCAGGGCTCCCAAACTCATTTTAAATTTGGCTGATTCGCATGATCTGAGGCACACAACGAAAAGAAGGGCGGCTCACGCGCGATGAGGTGGCAGAAAAGAGCCCAAAAGGTGGAGTTCAAAGTCACCAAAAGGGGAAGCATAGGGAAACCTGGGAATAGGGGTCTCGCAAGGCAAACTCCGACTGTGAGCAGCAAGGACGGTAAAGCATGAGGACTGTATCCAACCAAACCCCTGAAATCCAAAAGGCGTCTCTGGCAGAAACACATTTGCTGCTCAATTATCTTGTTGTGCGTGTGTGCAAAAATGATGTCTAGTTCATGCTTCTTTTTCATTTGGTTGTCTCACATTGAAGAGACACCAATGTCATTGAAAGTTCGGTGGATCCAACCCACACTTGAGGCAGCTATGCGTACTACTCTGAGATGCTCCAATCAGCAACCCGAAGCGTGAGACGCCGATCAAACCATGGCCAAAGCCATCTTCTCCGCTCCTCATTGCACTATTTGCCTCGGTGCATTTGTCGTCCACTGTGTCCAAACGTGTGGTTTTGTGGCCGGGTTCCATACACATCTCAAGGCGTCACCGGGAACTCCGCAGATTTTACAATTGCCGAGCCTTTGGGGAAGGGCAATCGAGGTCTGTTTGGCACCTCTCGGAACATAACTTGGGAGATGGCGAAAGCCAGCCAGTGCTTGGAGGCATCGCGTGTGCCCCGGACGAATGTCCCCCTCCAACCAACAATAGACTTCCAGTATTTTGCCATTTTCTCACGTGCGTTTCACGAGGTTGAGCAAACTGTTGAAAGCACGTGATTGATGAAAAAGTCTTGGAGTTTCACTTCAACATTGATTGAGATATGAAGTGCAAATGGACAGCCTGAGAGATCCGGATCTTTCCAAAGATCTTCTCTACGGCGGAGAGAGAGCTCCGCTATCTTTCCTCATACTGACGTGCTGAGTTGACCGGCGAGAACAAGTCTGATGGTTTGGGGATTAGATTCTATTGAAGTCATGAATACCCCTATTTGCAAACAAAGCAGATAAGTCAGCGCAGGGGCTGAAAATGATCGAACCCGATGGCAATGGTGCACGTGCCAGGCAAAGAGGCGCTTTGCACTGTCTTGGGCAAATGCTGGCCTCTCGCTGCAGAACGGCGTCATTGGGCCAGCGCCAGGTAACACCGTGTGACACTGAACTGAGGCGCCCGACTCTGAATCTAGCTGAATACGGAGGACCTGATAGAAGAACTACGCTAAAAGCGCCTTGAACCAGCGGCCCCAGGCAGAACGTGTGTCGCGCTGGCCAGACTCCGGGAGCAATCCTTCACAACCCCCCTTCTTTGTTTGGGGGTACCCCGCAGACACACACACACACACCAACAAACCCTATTGAGGTGTGTGTGTGTGTGTGTGTGTGTGTGTGTGTGTGTGTGTGTGTGTGTGTGTGTGTGTGTGTGTGTGTGTGTGTGTGTGTGTGTGTGTGTGTGTGTGTGTGTGTGTGTGTGTGTGTGTGTGTGTGTGTGTGTGTGTGTGTGTGTGTGTGTGTGTGTGTGTGTGTGTGTGTGTGTGTGTGTGTGTGTGTGTGTGTGTGTGTGTGTGTGTGTGTGTGTGTGTGTGTGTGTGTGTGTGTGTGTGTGTGTGTGTGTGTGTGTGTGTGTGTGTGTGTGTGTGTGTGTGTGTGTGTGTGTGTGTGTGTGTGTGTGTGTGTGTGTGTGTGTGTGTGTGTGTGTGTGTGTGTGTGTGTGTGTGTGTGTGTGTGTGTGTGTGTGTGTGTGTGTGTGTGTGTGTGTGTGTGTGTGTGTGTGTGTGTGTGTGTGTGTGCGTGCCTCTGTCTCTGTGTGTGTGTGTCTCTGTGTGTGTGTGTCTCTCTGTGTGTCTCTCTCGGTGTGTGTGTGTGTCTTTTTTTTGTGTGTGTGTGTGTGGGGATTGGTGCACGTGGCGCGGGATAGGAGCATTGGCTTGGCGCTCGGCACCCTTTGAGCCAGGGTCCCAAGATCCTGGCAGCTGCTTCCTGAAACGTAGCCAGCAAGTGGGGCATTGGCATTCATCACGCAGGAGGAACTACTTGCGCGACAAAGGGTGACCTAAAAACCAAATTGCCAAACTTTCACAACCATGGACACCAACCGCCGCTTTTTTTGTGCCACCGTTCCACCGGGTGAACTCCAATATTTCCTGAGCCAAGGGGAATGAACCATCAGCATGTTGCAAAAATACTTGGGCAAAATTGGGTGTATAGCTTTTTGAACCGAAAGGACACCCACCATTTCTTGGGCTCCTCCTTGGGCCCCTAAAACGACACGCCCCCATGGTTTTGGGGGTGGGACCGGAAAGGCACGATTTTTCCTCGCTCAGCCGCATACTTCTTTGAGGGCAGCAGTCACTGCCTTAGCAGGCGGGAGTTACCGAATGATTTGGATTTTGGCTGCTTGACCGCTCCTTTCAGTGAACACTTGCAAAATGATGCCAACATGATCTTAGCTGTTGATTGATTGGAGGGCCCCCCTTTCCGCCCCCCCCCCCCCTCCCGGATTGTGTTCCTGGTCTAGAATTCTACGGGGGCTTGGCATTGGCAAGGATCTTTGGGCTCCGGGTCTGGATCTTTCGATCCTTGGTCAGTAAGGGGAGCTTCAAAATCAATTTGAGTATTCGGGCCTACGCTTTGTGAAATTGTACAACTTAGGAAAATCTTTAACTGTTGGGGGGGTGTTCATTGATGTAAGTTGCAGGATCAAGTGAAAACTTGACTGACCAGGTGAGTTTCATTTTGGTTTAGTACGCTAAGGTTTAAAAAAAGTTTCGAATTGATTTAGTATTTGCTGAACTTAGTTTTGGGTTCCAAGGTTGACCTGGCTGCGTGTGCTTAGTTTCATTCTTGCAGGTGGCTCTACTATTGTAGGGGATCGCAGTGTCAGCCACAGAACAATGAAGTTTCTTCTTTTTTAAGGGCGCTTGTTGATGAAGGTGGCTTGCTTGAAGTGTTGACTTGAAGTTTGACTTGTAGGTCGCTTTGACGGGTAAGCTTGAAGTTGTGGAAATAGCACTAGCAGCCTTGGAGCAAGCAGCGACCAGCCATGCAGCAAGACACACCACTTTCCGCGCGTCTGCGCCCTGTAGACCAAGAATCAGATGAAAAGTCCCAGGTCTTGCAGAGTGGGATTGCAAGTTTGGGTGCTGAAGTTTGGAGCTTTGGAGCCAGGAGCCAGCTGCCCTTCTTGGGACCTGGAGAGATATTTATTCTCGGCGAGTCTGGGGGAGGTTTACTATTGTGCCGGCTAGTCAAAGTGTGAGGTCATCCGACAACCCTCCGAAGGGACAGGGTTGATGAGTCTCAGTTTGTTTTGGCACTTGCCTCAATTGGTTTTTTTGTGACAGGCAGGTCGGGACCTGGCAGCAAATTTCTCGAAGTCCGGGGGCTTCTCTGCTTGGAGCACCGTAGGTCGCGAGCAGTAATGAACTTTAGTATTGGCCTGGTATAAAAAGCTTATAGTTTTGGATATGTTTGGGGATCCCCGAACAAGACTTGTTTGATTGTGGGAGGTGTTACTCATCAACACCTACGATTATGTCCTGGTCTGCCAGCTGAATACTGACGCTAAGCAACACATGTCGAGGACGTCGACAGCTGCTGCAACAATGTGGTTTGTCATTGAAGCCTATCCACTGCCGTGGATGGAAGCATCTTCTAGAGATTTTGGGGTTCCATACAAATGAAAAAGTAATGTCAAGGCAAGGGTGCGTTAGTTTCTTGCCCATGGCTTGCAAACTGAAGAATCTAAGAATAGGGGAGGGAGTTAACAAAATAATTCCCCTTTAGGCGACCCTCTTGAATGCGGCACTCTATGACACCGAAAGGCCGCCGCACTTTGACAATTCACGTCTCCGAAATCCTCCATGTGGCAAATACATGGGTACTTTATGTCCCTTGCCCGCGGAACATAGTAACTCACTTGAATCGGTTGCTACAAGAGGGCCCAAATATCTCATCCGTCCTCCTTAATAAGAAAGTTTCCCCCTAACAATTAATCATCTTTTTCCAAAACTTCGGGGCTCCCACTACTACTTTAGAATGGCCCAAGGCGAAACGCGATTTCTCCGACCGACCTCTATTCCAGTCTTGTTAGGGGACCCCTTGCCATCAGCCACCGAGCATCCCTTTCTGGACAAACTGCTCCCTTTTCGACTCCATATTTAAAGCCTAACATGGCGTTGACTGATTGCGGCCCAGAAAGGGCGAAGAACCACTTTCAGCACCAAACACATGAATTGCACACCCCAAGCCTAGAACTGGGGACCCCCTAATACAAACTACATCAGCATAGACCCCAAATAGCAGTGCGTGCACACCAGCACCTCCAAAAGCAACCCCCCCGAAGAACGCCCCAAGCAAAACTCTGCATCACGCCATCGTAGTAGGTTTCCTGTGCGTGTCAGGGCATCATGCTGCAAGCACCGTCACTCAAGCTTCTGTCCTTCAGCCCCTCCACACGCAGCTCCCCACAAACTGCGCCCCACAGCACCATCAGCACCAGCGCCCCAAACTGCGTTCCCCTGCGTCAAACCGTCAAGACGCAAGAATCCGCGCGCGCGCCTGCACAAGCACCCCAAACTGCATGCCCCCTAGCACCCTACCGTCAATCTTGAAAAGATGCGCCCGCACTGCCATCAGCACCCCAAACAGCACCCCAATCAGCACCTACACCAGCACCCCAAACTGCTGCACGCCCCCTAGCACCAGCCCATCAATCTCGCAAATAACTTTCCCCTCTTTATTAGAAGTTAGAACCCCTGTAGCTTTCAGCTATCTGGGGAAATATGTTTCTTCGGATTTTCCGTTGGGGGGGGTGGGTTAATTTGGGGGAACAAAATAGCTGGCTTTAGTTCCCTTCAACACCATAATATACGGGGGTCTCATGCTCTTGGACGCTTCCTGGCTGCTCTTCGATCCATACCGCATGAAGCCATCAGCGCCTCTGCAGTATCCAAGGGGCCATCCAAGTCGTTACATGTACACGGCTCACAGGGAGCCCCAAAAATCAGAAGGACTTCCTTTGGGGTGCTGTTTCAAGGGACGCCAAGAGATAACAAACATGTTTTGAAACATGCTGCCCCTGCTTTGGTGTCATTCCAAAAACTTCCAGGGGCTCCATTCCAGGAGGAATGCTCGCAAAGGCCGGCGCTTCTCGCACAGAACCGTCCAAGAGCAACTCCGCCCGCTTCGCCATGAGCAGGTAGCTGTCTTTGGCCTGCAAAAGAAAACAACAAAAACGCAGTGTCAGACCTGAATATGCTTCTTTATTTTTTTGGGGGGGGCCTCAAGACCATTCCTTCGTGACCAAAAAGCACGCAACATGTGAAGCCCACCAGCAACGAGGATGCAGTCTAGATTTCGATCAAGCGCCTGTGCGTCAGCATCATCCTTCCGCACGTTGAACCTCAGGAACAGAGCCAAAGCCACGTCCCGACTGCCCGACTCCGAAATTCTGGGGAACACAACGATTGACTCTCGAGATATTGCATGTAAGGAAAATTAGTTGACTGCGCCACTGGGGCTTCAGCTTTTCGCAAGGTTCCCTTGTACAGAAGTGGGAACCACCCCCTGATTCCCAAAAAGGGGAGGGGATTGCACGGAAGCGTCACCGGCCCTATACTATTTAATGATGTTGGAAATCCGTAGTTGCCGATAAAGAACGGCAACCTGCAACTGTGTGAACAAGCGGCAACGTTCACTGCTTTGCTTCAATTATTTGCCCGATTGCTTCTCGCACTGGCCGCAAAAGGGACCGTGTAGACACCCTTCTAGACATATAAAACACTGGTGATCCACTGGGCACCGCTAAATCTAGGGGGCCGGCTGTGGGAGCAAGCGCGTTTGCACGCTCAAAACTGCCTTGCTTAACGGCGTCCAGAAAAGCTGGAAAGCCGCAGGCGCGTCAACCTCTGAGCGTGTGGCTGCTCACAAGTAAACATCTTGTTTGTTTATCTATCTGTGTATTGATTTGAGTTGTTGATAGTTTCTTGGTTTCGAGTAAGCAAAGTCGTTCTTTTGTTCATGTAGAGGTACGTTGGCCTTGCGACTCCTTTCTGCCTTGCGCGAAGGTGTGACAAACTGTTGGCAGCTGGATTTGGTGTTCTAGCTAGAACTTACCACGGCAAATTCTGAGGCAGGCGCTGTCTCAAGTATAGGAGATCGGGGCTTGTCAGAACTTGTCTTCTCTATCCTTCGCGCTTATCCGCAAAATCATCACAACAAAAACTAAGTATTGATGCGCTCTGACGGGTCAGTGCATCGCACCACCAGCACAGAGTGCACGGGGGCCGCAAAACTCGGCCTTAACATCCGCGTGCATCCCACCAAGACATGTGAACTTTTCCCGTTAACCGAGTTGTGATTGAGCAGTTGGTAAAATTGTGGAGTGGCATTTGGCGTGTAGATGCTGTGGCACTGCCAGCTAAGGCCGAAACTTAGACAAGCACCGGGGCGCCTGCTTTGAAGCGCAGCGCTTGATGTGCTGCAAAATGCAGCATGACATGCAGATACAAAACGAGAATGACACCAGGTTACACACCAAGACGTGACCTTGTGTTCCCCCCCAATCGCTAAACATATACAGGGGTTCTCACCTCCAACGAGGCTGAGCCCAGCGCAACCGGGCCAATGGACGATGTGCCCGGTGCGGGTGCTGAGGTGCTCAGGGAGGTCTCGTGTGCTCCAGGCTCCGTGCTCAAGTCTGTCTGTTCGTAGCTCGTCCCAATTGGACGTTTGCCAAAAGGGCAGTGCGTGGTCCGTGTTCTCCTGAGGCCGCAGGAGCCAAGCTCACACGAAATGGAGTGAAGGCCTGGTCGAGTGAACTTGATCCTCGAGATGCTTCTGGGCGTTTGGAGAAGGACGAAATATGTGGCAGAAAGGTTGGTCAGGATTGAGTCTCAGCCGTTTTTGAGGTGCGTCACACACCTTATCTGCTAACTTTGGAGATAGGGGCATTGTGCCAGATTGTCTCGGCATCTGGCGGGGGTGGGGGGGGGGGCGGGGAATTCGCACCGCCGAGTCATCCTGTAACAAACGTTTCTGTTTACCAGGCTCGGTGCGACAATTGTGTACCAGTTTCCGAAAGTTGCGTCTTAACCTGCAGCAGTGTCAAGTTGCAGCCTTTGTCTGGCAACTGGGATTTCCCAGGATGGTCTCATATTTTTCCTGACCTTGACCCTAGAAACAGTCATCATGAGTTTGACTCCAGCCTCATGCCCTCGTGCTCCGTGCAAAATGAAAAAACTTGGGCCACTGCTCGCAGAAGCGGTAGAAGGCGCAGGCAAAGGCGCCCGCAGCCATAAAATCCACGAAGGTCCTCACACGCGTGGCGGAAGCGTGCGGCTTTAATGGGATGCAAGGAACTTGGCCCTCTGACATTGGTCATCAGCGTTTCCCCAGAAAGTGGGACTCCACACATTCACACGAGACTACCAGTCATTTTGCCAGTGACTCGCAGGAGAAAAAAACACGGGTGGGTCAGTAACAATATAATTCGCCAAGCGAAAAAAAGTGGTGAGGGGGGCAAATCTTCGATTCCTTAACAATTCCAAGCAAGCCTGCCGCAAACCAACATAGATTGCACGGTTCCCTTGTTCACATTGGGGTTCCATTCAAAAAGCGATGCGCAAATCTCCGTCGCTTCGGTATACGGATGCATGGACAAACCAACCTGCTTTCGGGGATCTTCAAACGTCGGCAAAGATACGTTTTACTTGGCCCACATGGATATGCCTTTCTTTAGTGCCCCTTTTTGGAGTTGTTGTTTTTTCCTATTTTTCTCGTTTCTTTATAGCGGGAAATCACAAGGACACCACCTATTTCCCGGGGCTTCCCTGTGGTTCCCTATTGTGAGACACACTCAAAATGCTTCCCTGGGGACCCTACATTAATCGACTTTTTCGCGTATCGCTCGACGAACCCGAGGCGCAGGCTGAACTTCCAGAAGCGACAGCTGCCGGTGCCTCCGCCGATTTCCCCTTTCAAAGATCTCAAATCTTAGGCCGGTTTGTCTTTTCCAAGGTTGGACTCACCAAAAAAAAGTGCTTTCCTCTCGGTATTCCTTTAAAACCAATCAAAAGGGGTGGTGTGTACCCCAAAAAAGCACGCGAGGGCGCGAAAGCGACGTTGGCGCTCCGCGTGTCAACGACTGGCTCAAGCCAGTGGAAGCCATGTTTGACCAAACTTTGGCTGGATTCATCTGCCAGTGGAGTAGAATTCACTTCAACGCAACCCGCAAAATCAAAACCAAAGCGAACAGGAGGGCTTTGGAAGAGAACGAGATCATCTCAAGGACCCCTGTCCACTTTTGTTGAAAGGAGGTCCCTCCATTTGCTTGATAGGGATGTGTTTTTGGCCGCTTTCCGCAAGCCTGCTTTGTCCACTTCCATTGTTGAAAGGGTATCATTGCGGCGTGCTTGAGATGAATCTTCACCAGCTGCGAAGGATTATGTCGTACACGCTGGACTCTATAAGCCATCAGCCTGGAATAAGGCGCATCAAAACAGGGGTCGCTGGATTTCCCCAAATCAAAAGGTGCGATTTTGCTGGTTTCAATTGCAACAGCCACTTTTGGAGGATTCCAAAAAGGGAAAAAGGGAAATGGCTCGGAAAGCCAAGGCCCAAGACAGAAGCCTTGGGTGAGTTCGGTCGCGGTGGTTTGATCAAACTCGAGTGAGGGGCCTTGTGCCTGGAGTTGACTGAGGACATTATCCGAGTTACAACTGAAAAGTGATCAGCACAAATCCGCCAACCCCTCCCCAACTCCGGCAAATAGCTCACTTTGGCGTGGTAATGTCTAAAGTGACAACAGTCCGAACTCCAGGATCCCCGGCCTCACGTACTCCTTGAGCAGGACCTGAGGCAACAGGATCCAGAACCTCTCGGCTAAAACACCCGAGACCAACTTCAATAATAAATGAAGCTAGTCGAGCCCAAACAAAAATCCCAAACTCAAACTTGACAAACATGGTTCCCTCATTGCTTATCTTGGAACAAATCGAACACACACTCAAGTGACCCAAGTGGGCTGCTCATCAACTCCTTCGTAACTCAAGGGAAGCATTCCGGAATGCCCTGTGAACAGCCCGCTTGAGCCGAGCCGAGACGCCGTGCGTTGCTCATCACACAATGGAGGTGCCATAGGCCCTGGGGAAATCTGTTTGTCGGGCGTATGACTAAAGGGTCATGCCCAGTTTTTCAGAGCGCCGGAAAACGCCCGCTGACATTTGCGTCTACCAGACACTAACAGTGATAAACGTCCTACAGTCTCCATGCTCCTTAACAATTGTGTTCATGACCCCTTTCTTTTGGGTAATAACCCGTTTTTTCAGGGTATGGAGACTCCAGGTGTTTTTTTTCTGGTCTCGGAAGGCTTTCGGGCGCTCAGTGAAGGCTCTCAGCGAAGCGGCCTGCTAAGTTGCGAGCCAACAGTCTTGGCACCATGAGCTCATTGGTCGCCTCAGTTTGAGTGTTTGCCAATTGGGTGGGGTAAGGGGGATGTTCACAGATGGTTGGCTTATCACGTGTTCATTCCCTGTTGCATGAAAACAAATAAGAAGCCCCCAAGAAGGGTGTTGCCTCCAAATTTTTCCAACCGATTTCGTTATATTGGGGGGAAATTATTCTACCCTTCTAACCCCTACAAATATACCAACAAACAGTTCCAACCGATCTCGGAATATTCACAGTTCGTTACACACTCGGCCCCAATGGAAGGCTTGGCAAATGCACCTCGAGCCCAAACCATGCCTATAGGGCGTATGTTGTTGCTTCTGGTTTTTTTTCGGGTTGGTGGCTTTTTGAGGTTGGGTTAAAGAGAAACCAACAGGAAAACCAAGAACCGTTCTTGGGTGGCTCCTTTTCTGACACATACCCATGGCCTATCTCCTTTTGGGCAATGGACCCTTGGGATATCGAGTAGAGGCAAGCAGCCATCTGGTCGGAGGTCTCAGTGTCACAGGTACTGCCATTCTAGTCTCCCTTTTGGGACGGTTGTGAAAAGTGGGCTTGTCTTAAGCAAGGCTCCAAACCAACCCCAAAAACGGGGTACCCTCACAGAGACACAGCAAGTAAGCAAGAGTAAAAAACATAGGAAGTCGAAGCTGTGTGTCCTTTCTCTTAAACAGTAAGGCCAATAACTTTGGTTGAACAAAAGGGCCTGCCAACGGCTTGGCTCGCACTCAAACATCCGCGGGTGATCTTTCAAACTCATGCACCATTTGGTTGCATTTGTTCTGTCCTTTAAGATTCAATCTCCGAACCATCCTGTCTGGGGGTGCTCATTCACCAACCTGAAGTAAGACACGGGCTGCCTGGAAAGAAACTGTCACCATGGGTGCCTTTGTCGCAAACCTTCGGTCGGCGAGGCTACGATTTATTCTGCCTCAACATTGTCGCGCTTTTGAGACGCCTGTCAGCGGGCAACCGCGCATGTGTTGCCGAGTTTGCTACCAACACAGAGACATTAGCAAGGCTTCTGGGTTTCAAAAACCGTTGTTTGCCACCAAGGAAGCTTCTTCCCAGTTGACGGATGGGTCAAACATGTTTTGGTACGTCCTGATGACAAAAAACAAATGTCGCTCCCCCCCCCCCGTCGAATAGTGGTACCTGACATCGGGCTGTTCTGTTTGTACCTGAAGTGGAGCCCTGCCCTGAATGCACCCCGGATGAGCAAACCGAGCTGCGCTAAATACGGGGTCTCCCCCCAACGTGATCCAGACCCTCTCTAAAATCAGTGAAACAGTTGCACCCCACCTAAAATCATCGCAGGCTGAACTGGTCCCCAAAACATGGGACATAGATTCATGAAATCGATGCTTCTCCGGAGATTGCGGGCTGTTGCAATAGAGGGTCACTAAGCAACATTTGTAGTAGCCTTCGCAGGGGCCTTTAAGTGGAGTCCGTCAAGCAACAAGTAACAGTCTCTTCCACCTGGCAAGGAACAGTTTTGACTTTTTAGACCCCAAAAACGGGCCTTCCCAGCCGACTAGTTGTAAAGGAAAACAGAATAACATGTTTCTTTGGTTTCAATTTTAGTCACTGCCCAAATATCTAGGCAAGTCACTATGATTCACTCCCACTGCTAACAGGCGATCCCTTCGCAAACTAGCAAAGCTCGTTTGTCCAGAGCAAATCTGGATTTGTCTCAAAATGAGGAGCCCCCCCAACAGAAAGCCTGATTCCCAGTTGTTTTCCCTTCAAAACCACCCAAAGGCTGCCCTCAAATAAAACACATTTTGTTTTCAGATCAAGACCACCTTAAAAGGCTGCCCTCAAATAAAAACACATACACGCACACACAAGCAGACGTCACTTCTTTCTTCAGCCAGCAGGCGCTAAAGGAGCAGGCGCTGGCGCATACGGCCAGGTCCACCACATAGGGGCCCACGCAGGAGTCCTACGTCCGCATCGGTAGGACGCCACAAGAGAAACCAGAAACATATGGCTATGGGTCAAACCCAAATCGTACCCCCAGTGAACACCCCGATCCAGGTTATGAAATGGGTGGTGCACCTACCCCAAAATGTATACCATTGGTGTTGACCCACGGCCATATAGCAGGACCGAGGCTTGAGTTCGAACAACCCAGTCTTGGAGGCAGTTTGGGGGAGGCAAATCCCAAAACAAAAAGGGTAGAATTCGGCGAATACAGAATAGGCAAAACAATCAATACGGTACACCGCAGCTAGGTAAAACTAGGTCAAACTCCCGCGATAACAGGGCAACATCCCGAAGTACAAGGTAGGGATAGAAACTCTGGAGGAACAGGATATTTAACTGTTTTAACGCCCAGGCCCCAACTAATTCCAGCCGAACTCGACGTCCTCGGTCCAAGAAACGTGAGATGACGAAACATGTCAAAAATCAACAAGAACACACAATGAAAAACATAAATGGACAAACATGCAAAAACAATATGAACACATTAATTACAAACCCAAAAACCTAAAAAAAAGACAACATGACACAAACTGAAACAACACATGAAACATGTCAACACATGGGACAAAAAAACACAATTACGCTCACAATAACATGATTGGCACACCCCATGATACTTTCACGAAAGTTGTGGTATTGTGCAGTAAAAGTGCCAACCTGACTGCAGCATTTGGTTGGTGTTGCTTCAGATGGGTCTTAATGTCTGCCTCAATTATATCCAGGTGGCTGTGGGTCAAAACTGGTTACCCAAAATGGGTTGCCCTGATAAAAGGGTAACCAAAGACCAAAACCTGCTGTCCAACTCCTGGTGGCTTTATTTTGACCCATATTCAGATGCTGCCCAACTGGGTAAAGGCCCGATTGACCATCGATTCATGGGGGTGGGGCTAAGGGAGCACGCCCCGAAAACTTGCGGACCCCGAGATTCGCCCCCTCAAAACAGCTGGAACAAAATGGTGGCAAACCTGATGTTGATATCTGCCTGTCCCCCAAAAAATGGATGGCGAGCCCTCTCTCTCGGCCCTCTGTAGAAATGTGCCGCGGCCGCTCATTTTTCGGAGCTGTCGTCAGGCAAAAGCTGAGCGGCAGCCCGAGTCCTTGGTGGAATTGCCTCCCAGACCAGTTGCAGGTTGCAAGGAATCTTCGCCAAACACCATCCTTCTGGAAAGCACTGGTACACCGAAAGGGTGGATCAGTTTCGTTGGCACTTACCTCCACAACAGGGCTCTCCAGTGCAACAGCAAGCATCTCTCAGTTGAAAAATCCGTCCTTGTTCTTTTCTTTGGAGGGGGGGGTGAAATTCGACCGATTCGTGGTGGGGATTCCTTCTTCCAGGGAAGCTCCATAAGAAGAACTCAGGAGCCAACCTTAGCCCTGCATGGTCGGTGTGCGCTTCTGCCGCCTGAGCCGAGCCTCCCAAAAAGGACATACGAGTTCTCATAGGAATGGGCCCGAATGGCTGATCCAGGTCTTCTGGATTTCTGTAAACCCATCCAAATTGGATTCTCCTCATAAGCTTTCCCGATCCCACGCCCTGCACCATGGCAAACCTTTGGCCGGCGCTTGGTTTGGCGTTTTCGGCAACGCCGTTGGGCTCATTCGTAGTTGCATCCAGATGCTTTGGCTTCATGGGCAACTGGATGTCATGCCTTCCCTTTTGGCTGGATCATATGGAATCCCCTTGTCTCACAGGCTGCCAAGGGCAACCAAAGTTGACTCCAACCAGGTCTTAGAGGCAATGTAGGATTTCCATCCCAATGACTACGCTGTCACGAGGATTCCGCAAGGGTGCCACAGAAAAGCAAACTCATTTTTCCCAGAACTCATTTTTCCCACAACCATGCAAGTCGTCCTTGCATGGTTCGTTCTCAGAATTCCCTTTGCAAAGGCCCGCCCAAAACCCATGACAAAAAGCCAAGGCTCCCGGTGAAAAGCCTGACTTTGGGGGCGGGACGAACCATGATTAGAGTTAGGCCCGGTTATAGAACGTATATTTTACGGGTTGCTTCACTTTGAGTCACTGGTAAAATGCAAAATGTATCCTAAGTCTACCAAGGTTCCTTTTGCGAGACCATTTTTCAATCTGGTTCCCATTGGTTTCCTTCTCCCATTGATGTTATGTGCCTTCGCATGTCTTCGCCTCCGAGGTGCTCGGCGGAGGCCTCCAGCGACACCGGGGGTTGGCTGGCTGCCTACGTCGAGTCCGGAGAAATTAAAGGGGCTGTGGCTGAAAAACGTACCCCAAATGGCACCTTGGTGTATGGAAAGGCTTTAAGGATGTACCATTTGGCACTCAATACCAGTTTTATGATATCAAAGATATTATGAAACTTGTATTGAGTTCCACCAAAATGGCACCTTGGTCTATGGAAACAAAGACCAAGACCTGGGTAACCCCAGCTGCTTGAATTTCATCCACACCAAAATGTGGACGAACGAGCCTTAAACTAACCCACACCGACACTAGTGGAATCCATGTCTCACCAAAATGCCCGAGGAGGTTCCTCTTGGACAGGAAACCTGTTTAAGAATGACGCAAGCCGCAAGCCCGCTTCTTTTGAGTGACTATCTGTGCTGTCCACGGGAATGCAGCCTTTCGATCAAGGTGGCCAGTTGTAGGAAAAGGTTGTTGAGATTATGGACGGTTGCTCCCATGACCCCTTAAGATCGGGCAAGTGTTCAGTCCAGAAAGCACCTGGGGCGGGTATGGGGCCATATGTGAAAGACAACTACCCTCCCGCCCCCGATGCCATGTTAGGTGTGTCTCAAAAAATGGGTTACCTCCGCAAAGTCTCCAAGTCCAAGTGCTTGGTTTCCATGTTGTTGTTGCATGAAAACCTCCAAAAACGGGGGCCCATACTTTGCCGCCCACATGGCGCGCGCGGAGCGGCGGAGCGCGTCGCCTGGCAACCTCTCCCTTGAGCCACGGAGACCTCGATGCCATCCTTGCGAGCGGCCCCGCGTCTTTTGGGGCGAACTGAGATCTCCTAGGTCCTCCAGTAGAGAAGTTAGAATAAGGGTGCCCCTTTGTCTGTAGTCTATTTTAGCAGGGGACCCTTCCCCAAAAAAGGATAAAAGGGCTCTACTGGGGGACCTAGTCTCTGTTTTGGGAACCCCTCTCACAAACACATGGATGCCTTTGTTTTGCTTGAAGCTATAGGCGCTTCTTTGTTTTGTTGGTTGTTCTCCACCCTGCCGGAACCAAACCGATTATCGAGCCCTTGCTTTAATACAGAACCGAACACCCAAAAGGGATATGGGAATCATCTCCTTCCAAACGTACATGGAACCTTTGAAGACTGGCGGGGACATTCCATTCTTGCACTTGCATACGGTACCAAAAAATGACACATGTACCAGTCCTGACAAATTTCCTTGACATCAGATCCCAACCACACATCGCCTCGCACAAGCGGAGGTCCACCACCTTTAAACCAGAGAACACATCACCTTAAACAAATGGAGCAGAGCCTCTTTGGAGGCTTTTCAAAATCGTGGCCCTGGTCTCCTCTTGGTTTCTGTTCAACTACCCCTCACAACTACCCTGCCAACCACCCACTGGCTTTCTTTAAATATCCACTTGGTTTCCCTCTAGCTACCGGAATGAGAGTCAACCAGATTCCAATAAAGACTACATAAAATCGGGCACTTCCATGGAATCAGACGTACACAACATACAACAAGCAAGTTCCCTACGTGGGAAGTGTTCATCTCTACCGAAAGGACCTAAACGGTTGACCATGCCCTTTCGTCAGGTTCCATGGTATGAGGGTAAACAATCCTCACCCAAAATGGTGCCAAACAAAGCATGGTTGAACAAAGAGTCCGGTACTCATAGTCTTTAGGTGGTGATCCAACAAAGGTTTTCCAAAGGGAATCCAATGAGAACCAATCCCTTGACGCCTCGATTGGCGACATATCGATCCGGCTCCGGTCCCGAGAGCCCCAGAAGAACTCCGAGACATAGCGCCCGGAGCTTCGCACATATCTCCTTGGGTCAGAAAAGGGCCGTGCAAACCAAAAACCTGCGGCGCCAGTTGCTCTACTTTTTCCCCCCTCCCCCGCCCCCACTGAGTGTTTTGAAGAGGAATCTGGAATTCGGGAGGGCGACCCATTTCTTGGGCGCCAGTTGAGTCATAATGAAAACCCGATAGATCCCCGCAACCATGCTTCAAGAATTGAAAAGGCGGCTTTCCGCCTTACCTTCCAACTACCCGGGTCTTGATTGTAGGAAGGTTCGAGCGCTTGACACAGCTAAACCGAAACTGGAAGGATGCTGATTAAACACTGTTGGGTTCCCCTAGGTTGGGCACGATGTGCTTAAGCACAGCCTCTCACCTCAAAAGAAAAGCCAAAAGGATGCTGTCTAAGCAATAGTGGCAGTGCTTTGAACGTGTTTGCAGGGGTTTTCTTATAACCCTGATTGATCTCCGCATTTGAGATCATCCTTTGCATGCACCAAACGTTCCCGTTTTGGATGCTGGCTGGCTTGAAAAGGATCCCTGGGAAGTTACCCGTTCTTTCTTTTAAAGGCGTCAAAGGGTCCAACTTCCCCAGTGGATGGTCCAAATAAAGTCTGAACATGTTTTTGGCCACGAACATGGTCGTCCAAAAAGTATAAAGTCCAGGAACTCGGGAAGTGAGGATTGAATCAAGGCAACAAGGCGAGTCCACCTCCCAAAGATGGGGAAAACAAACCATCAAAGCAGTGTCCCTGACTCCGTCTGATTGACTATGCCCATAGTTTGCTTGCAAGGGATTCCCTTGGTTTCACCAAACAAACCCCAGGGGCCCCCGGGCACCTGTTGTTTCAAAGGGAACCAAACTGCCCAACCGCGATGGGCCTACTGGGGGATTCCTTTGCGTCCCGACAAGAACAGCCCCAAAACGTGTACCCTCAAGAAACCTACCCCAACTTCATTCGGCTGTTCATCCTTTACAAAGTTCGAATCCTTGAACTATACCAAAAACACCGAATAGGAAAACAAGAACGCCCCACTGGCAGCCGGGTCTCGCATAGGCGCAACCGCAACTCACCCGACCTCGGGTAAGCCCGGCTTTCGCACGGCGCTCAGGCCACTGTTGCGAACCATGTGGCTAACATGGGCGAGGCCCATTGAGAGGTCAATGTGCTACCAGGATTTGAAGGGGAAAGGCTGCTACTTCAAACAGCAAGTGCACGCATTTTGAAGGGCCTGAAGAATTCAGAAGTAACACCATTTCGGCATGCACCCCGTTTCACTTGGGGCTATGGCGTCCGTCTGGGGCGCCCTGCGGCAGTCCCCCCGGTTGCAGCCGCCGATGTTGTCCGCAACCACCGTGGTGCCATCTTCGATGAAGCCCAGCGCCTGAAAACCCCATGGCAACGTGGCGACATGGCGCCATGGGTACGATCCCACCTGGCAGCTGACAAAACTTTGTGGCTACGGGTTCCATGCAACTAGTAAACGCATGAGCACTCATGAGGCTACACTGTTACAACTAAAGAAAAGACACCTCATTCAAGCAGTACAATGCCCGCAACGTGAAAACCATAGACCTCAGGCCGTTTGGTCCTCTGCGGCTTCTCTTCTTTTGCGACATCGCCCGTCCAAAAAAAACACAGTGGTCCCTCTTTGCAGCTGTTCATCTTTTTAAGGCATACTTGGTGTTGCCAGTTTTGGGGAAGCAAATGAGGTTGTCTCAAAACAGGGGAACCTCCAAGCTTTCAAAACAACACCCAAAAAAAGGGCATCAACACTCAGCAAAAAGACACATGAGCCCCGGTCCCCCGCTTCCCAAACCCCAAATGGACCACGGACACGTTACGCGAACATGACCTCATGTCGGAGCAGAACTTGGTGTGAATGGAAGTGGGCACACCAACCCGTTCCTGTCAACGTTTTAACGCCTACAGTTCAAACAACCCTCTCGGTTCCGCTGAAGGGTCCGAAGGTCTGGCTGCTCACTCAGAACATTGTAACATAGAACCTCTAAACCTCCCATTCGCGGAAACTCCCTTCGAGGAACTCCCTTCTGGCCTGGCCCAAACTTTCACCTAGCGCCCAACACCCGAGCCGACTCCTTGTTGTATTCAATGGTTATGAAGGTTTTTGTAGGGCTTGCCTTTCCGCCTAAACCAGGTAGGATTCAAACCTGGAATGTTGCTAGGGTTTTGGGCGCTTTCGAACCCCGCCATGCCTCCAGGTGTTGGATCTCATCGAGGTACAGCGCCTTGGAGTGGTCCAGGAAAATGAGCTCAAAGGGACCCTCCAGCTGGCACCTTGCTGAGGGGCACTCTCCAAACGAAGAAAGAACACCAATCCCTTCGGCTTTGGACCATAGGTGTCCTTTTTGGGTAAACAGATCTCTGGTAGATGATTAAAATGCCAGATAAACCAGGGCCATCTATGTTCCTACCGAAACAACCAAAAAGGACACCTATGCTTTGGACACTGTGCCCAAAGAAACATGGATCCTTTGAACCCTCACTTCCTCATTGGCCAAAGTCCGACTTTTTGGTCGCCACTATGGTACTCAAGCCATTAGGAACTCAGGGACGGAGCCCCCCAAAAAGAAACCTGGCCACTGGAAGCAGGCATGAATGTGGCTTCTCTCTTGAAACTCCATCCATTTCAAAGGAGTTCTCCCTGAAATATGGCCTGGGCATGTGAGACAAGTGCATAAGGGATACTCAAGCCAAACATCTTCATCATAAGCTCGGTTTTGGCCCTGCCCATTGCTCTCGCTTCGAACTCGTAATGTAAAAGGTGGACACCGTCCAATTGCCACTGGAGGTACTTGATGGGAGCTCTATACCCCCCCAAATTACATTTCATCCGGAGATCGGCACCCCAATTTTTCGTATTGACTCAAAACACACGGTGTCTAAGCTACTGATGTGTTGAATAAAAGCTCAACAAATACAAGAAATGAGAGCTTGAGATATTCTTGACATTCGCTTTGGAGTCAATCCTTGCATTCCCAGGGCTTTGATCTTGGCTCCTCTACAGAATACCTGGACCTTGCTGCCCGGTGGCTGCAGCGTCTGCAAGGTGCCACACAGCGCTGTGGCCTTGCCCGTAAGCCCAGCGTGCCTGGCGACGTGCACATGGATGATTCAAAATGGCTTGCTGCCTTTCTGCCTTGGTTCAAACACCATCCAACACAGGCTTTTTATTGTAGAAGACATCCACGTTAACACAGACGTCTACTGGATTAACACTGTCCTTGCGGGCCACCCCCTTCTTCAAATGCACCTCCCAAACACCCACCTTGGCAAAGGCTACATAGACCGAAAGGGAAGCCTGATTGGAGAGGGCTATTGTGGCGGGGTGCCTCAGAAGACTTTCATCACGGCAGTTTCCTGAAATACAGACACTGTTCGAATGGTATGGGAAACTAAAACAGGACCATAAAAGGAGATTCCCTATAGGATGTCATAGAAACCAGGGAAACGTCTTTTACAGAAGGGTCGAGATTACGGAAGCCTCATAGTGGCTTCGAGTCGTCATTTACTCTGAAGTTCGGAAGGCTTGACCCTGGAAGGCATCTCCAGATTCCCGCGTCTATCAAATTTCCAGAACCTGTCCCTTTGATTGTTCCTGCAACCCCTTCCCACTGTTCTCATAGGTGAGTCCGTTTTCACCCCGAAGGCAGTGACCTCGCGGAATGATTCGTGCGAGCAAAGCTGGTGCGCACACATTGCAGGTTAGGGCACCTATACCCATGCCTAACTTCAGGAGGGGTCAACCCCAGTGCCAACTGCCAACTGCCAACTGTTCATGCTTTCACTTCGCGCTGTTACCGACCCGAACCGACTGCTCGTCCGAAGCCCTTCACCTGATCTTTTTGCGGATAGGGATCCCTTGTTCAAGGCCTTAAACTCCCCACTTTCTGTGGGGCACCTCTTTGGGGGAGGGGATATGGTGAACTACAGCAGCTATGGGTCATCTTCCCACCGCACACGCACAAGGGGTCTTTTCCACGCCGATCCCACGCCCGGAAAGACTCAGCAACACGCTCTCAGGCCACTGGGGCCATGCTGAGACCGACCTCTCGGCACCCATGGCAGCAAGTGATATTTGCACGTTCCAAGACCGAAATTCAAAAACCTAGGCAGGTGCAAATCATGCAATGGGTGCAAATCGTTCAGCAAATGATTTGGGTTTGATCCTTAAAGTCCTGCACCCATTGTGCAAATCCTTCCAAAACCTAAATTCAGGGATCCCCGAGTCAAGGGCCGTCATCATGCCGACCTCTTTTTACCCGTGAATAGGCAAACACAAATTGCCGCCGCGCTGCTCGAGAGTTGCAGCGGTGCGAGCCGCGTTGTCAGCGTCTTGCTCGATGGTGTACAAGAAAGCACCATCCTCAATGAATGCAACATGGAGCAAACACATACTTTTTTTTAAACAATTGTGGAAGTGGATAAGGGGTCTTTGTTGGGATGCAAGTTGTTCAAGCCCTCGTGTCCACTTCTATGACTGTTGGAAAGACGGGATGCTAGCGGGTTGCCGTATTTCCCCTTTAAACATCACCCCACCAAAAGAGCGCTCATGTTCAATTGACCCAAAACGTAGTGCTCAAAGACTATCAAAAGGTGCGATGGAGTCTCGTCCAGGAGTCGAGCAATGCGCACCTCGGCACGCGGAGGGCAAAACAAATCCGTGGCTTAACTTCGACCTGACTTCAGCTCTTGTCTGAACACGTTACACAGCAACAAAGTGGGCAAACATATTGGTCTTGCTTGATTTAGCCGCACCCTCCTGTTCCGTTCTCTTCAGGGATACTTCTCTTCAATCCGTGGACGTAGCCAAAATCCCGAGCAGAATGGGTGATCTCTGAAAGAAGGATTTCTGAAGAGAATGATTGGCATGTATTGTGGCTAAATTATAATATGTTCTACCTCCTACCTGGAAAGAAAGGGGGAAACAAATCATAGCTCGCAAAACTAAGGGTCCGCCTCGAACCTCGGTTTTTCGCGGCCTTCCTTGCCTCTTCAAAAAGGGTGCAAAACTTGAGCCAGGTGTATTGTTGTATCTTTTTTTGCTCAAACGTGTGCGTGTTCATGCTTCTGGGGCCAAACACGCAGAAACGGCTGGTTTTGGAGAACCTGATGAAAGACACGGGTCGGATTTTCTCAAACGTGCGCGTGTTCATGCTTTTTAGGGCCAAACAAGCAGAAACGGCTGGTTTTGGAGAACCTGATGAAAGACACGGGTCGGATTTTCTCAATTGTGTGCGTGCTCATGTTTTTTAGGGCCAAACAAGCAGAAACGGCTGGTTTTGGAGAACCTGATGAAAGACACGGGTCGGATTTTCTCAAACGTGTGTGTTTTCAAGCTTTTTAGGGCCAAATAAGCAAAAACGGAAGGTTTATGCAAACGCGTGCGCTTGCAAGCTTTCTAAGTCTTAATGAGCGACAGAGAAGGGTCGGATTCTCTCAAATGGGTGTGTTCAAGCTTTTTAATGCCAAATAAGAAGATGCGGCTGGTTTTGAGAACCTTCTGAAAGACAGGGGTCGGATTTTCTCCAAAGTGTGTTCTAAAGCTCTTTAGGGCCAAATAAGGATTTTGGAGAACCTGATGCCAGTCTTAATGAGAGACAAGGGGGGGTCGGATTTTTGCGCTCGCGTTCCGTCGAAGATGAAGCCCCGGTGCGCCGAAAAACACACAATGAATACAGCTTTGAGAAACCCTTGTTTCGGCAACTACCTCGTAATTTTGGGTAGGGGCTCGCCTGAGGCCAGTGGGATTGCTATAATTTAGCCAGATGCATTTGCATACGGTGCCACAAAGAAATCAGATATTTGCCAAAAACCAGCAGGGGAAAGACAAACAGCCACACATCTTAAGCAAATGGACGGGTGGACTCCCACCCTTCGCAAATTCCCCAGCACAAAACCATGTTAGTTTGTGAGCATGCCGTCCAGCATGGTGTTCCCAAAAAGTGCAGAAAGTCCAGAACCAGGGAAGTGAGGGGTTTGTGCGTGCTATTCAGGGAAAGCGTCATCGTCCGAAAGGTTCAGAGGTTCAAAGGCTCTTTTGAATGATTCTTTCCCTGAGGAGCAAACAAATAAACTTCCTTGTAGTTGGTCTACCCCAGGTTTTTGCATGAACCCTACGAATTTTAACTTAACCAGAATTTTAGGCTCCCTATCTCCAAGATCTATGGGCCACCCCTTCCGTCCGAGAGGGACCAGCTCCGCTAGGCGCCCGGGCGGCGGAGTAGCCCAGGAAGCTGCCGAGCTCCAGGCAGCGCCTGGGCCTTCTGCGGCGCACCGCGGCGTCCAGGTGCCGGCCCTTCACAGGGCCCACCTGCAGCAGCGGCCGACCTCAGATCCAGCGAGCGAGTTCTGACGCGATCCGGCCGCGAGGGCGGGCCAAGCCCAGGACACCAACAAGTTAGACGGGGGGCAAAACGTCGCACTAACCCGAAGGAGTGGACACCAAGAGGAGACCAACAAGTTCAAGTTAGACGGGGTCCATTTTAAGACATCCAGCGATTTCCGCGGGAAATGTCTCACGGCGGAAGTGTTGTGTTGCTTCTTCTTCTTATTTTTTCCCCCTGGCTGGTTCTCTCCTAGGGCTGAGTGGACTGGCCAAAAGAAGTGACCATTGCCACTAAAATATGGCCAGTTACCAAAAAAGTGTGAAGTGTATAGTCCATGAAATCGGGGAGAGAGAAGTTGGACAACTTGCGAGGGGAAAATGGGTGGCTCGTGTTGTTTTTGTTTTGTTTTTTAGTTAGCACCCCTCTTGGTTTTCCTGATCTGTTTTGGTACTTCTTAGTATCTTCTTAGGAAAGTGGGAGGGGTTCCCAGCAGCTCCATTGTTCCATTTGTTTCGTTCAACATCAGGGATGTCCTGCGTAAGCGTCAAAAGGACACTAGAAGCAAACGCACCAGTTGAACGGATAAACATGGATAGATTGTGATGAACCCCTACTTCCAACACCGAGCCACATGGAGGTTGTCAAACGAAGGGCCCCTTAGCAACCTCAGCGGGTCCCCACATCCAGCATTTGACCCTTTCCGCTTGTCTCAGGCATCCCTCCACTCTGTTCCGTCTGCAGAATGAGCCACACTGGACGTGGAAATCCTCAAAGGCCTCGGAAGGGGTGGCCCAGGCAAAGAGTGAAAAACTCAATCGTTTGCGCTGAGATGAAGCGACTCGCCCAAACGATTCGCAAAGTCAACACGAATTCCCAAAGCTGAATTAACGGCTCCCCGCGTCAAAGGCTAAAACCATGGTGGAACTATCAGGGAAATACAGTACTCAAAGTAATCATCTACCTGCGGCTATCAGTGTCAGTCTCGCAACATGAAATCAAGGCCAGTTCTTGGAGGCTCCTTTGACATGGTGAGATAGGTCCTCCGTGTATGTTCTGCCTATACTCTGAAGGAGTGAAATCGCTTTTGCCACCGAATAGAAAAGGACTCATCAACCTTCCATCTCAGAATCAGGCTCGTCAAAGCCCAAACAAATGACCGGAGGTGTCCTTTTGGAATATATTAGATTATTTGGATGGGTGCTAGATGAAGCTAGGGATGTTCCCAAAAAACCCAAGAGTAGAAACTTGGTCCATTCAGGGAAAGGCAACAAAACCAACCTTCTAGCCTTGTCACCTGTTAAAGGCTCGGAGCAACCATGATCAGTTTTCAAAGCTGACACCAAACAGGACCCAAAGAGTCACAATCTAACCCAGTACTGAAATGATGCACCCAAATCCATGTAAGGAATAGGAATAGACGCTCCTCTCTATGGTTGGGACTGTCCCCTACTCCCCTTCAACTCCCTGGCGGGTTTTGCTTCTGGCTCAGCTGGCGGTTGCCCTTGATCAGGCTGACCCCACCTCCACATATATATGTATATAAATATATATATGTCTATGTTTTTTAATGGGGAACCCCCTGAAAAATGGATGGTGGACATAAATCCCCACCTAAATGACGTCCACCAAAGGGTCCCTACTTACCCATATATGTCCCTCTCATTCAAACATCACCCCCTGCCAAAGCAAACTCGCCCAACGGGTCAATGTTTACACCAACCCAGCGGGAAAAAATAGGGCACAGGGTGGTTTTTGTTGAGGCTAGCCGTTTTGGGCCTGGCTTCAAATGAGAAAGGACACCCAACACACCCGTCTAGGTCCTCCACTAGAGAGGATAGAATAAGGGTACCCTTTTTCCTGTAGTCTATTTTAGTGGGGGAACCCTCCCCTCAAAGAAGGGTAAAAGCGCACTACTGGGGGACCTAGTTGGCTTCACATGAGAAAGGCCTCCCAACACCCGGTGGATTCCAACCCGCCCGAGCCCTCCGACGCCTGCAGCACCGCCTCAGGCTCGCCGGGGCTTTGCAGCACCACCTCGCAGGCCCAGCTCTGGCGGTCCCGCGCGCCAAGCTCGCGCTCCGGCTCCGGCCTCACGGAAAAGTGGGAACGAAGAAACTGAGATCTAGGGGTAACTTCCAATTCCATTCTTTCCAGGGATCCTTCTTTCTAGACAAAACAAAAACACCTTGGGAAATGGCTGGCTTTTTGAAAAGAAGTATGGCTAAAAAAAATGGGGAATCAACCCCTAGAAGAGATAAACAAACTCAACAAAGCAGCCAAGCAGAATGCACACAACCTCAAACCAGACTTTTGCCGTTCTTTTTTTGTATTTGTTTCACGAGTCTTACAAGTGAAAGTGGACGATGTCCATGACCCACTCCAACCATCTGAATCAATTTCTCTAGGGCTACCTTCAAGCATTCTTTCCAGGGATCCTTCTTTCTAGAAAAATCAAAAAAAACCTTGGGAAATGGCTGGCTTTTTGAAAAGAAGTATGGCTAAACAAAAATGGGGAATCAACCCCTAGAAGAGATAAACAAACTCAACAAAGCAGCCAAGCAGAATGCACACAACCTCAAACCAGACTTTTGCCGTTCTTTTTTTGTATTTGTTTCACGAGTCTTACAAGTGAAAGTGGACGATGTCCATGACCCACTCCAACCATCTGAATCAATTTCTCGAGGGCTACCTTCAAGCATTCTTTCCAGGGATCCTTCTTTCTAGAAAAATCAAAAAAAACACCTTGGGAAATGGCTGGCTTTTTGAAAAGAAGTATGGCTAAACAAAAATGGGGAATCAACCCCTAGAAGAGATAAACAAACTCAACAAAGCAGCCAAGCAGAATGCACACAACCTCAAACCAGACTTTTGCCGTTCTTTTTTTGTATTTGTTTCACGAGTCTTACAAGTGAAAGTGGACGATGTCCATGACCCACTCCAACCATCTGAATCAATTTCTCTAGGGCTACCTTCAAGCATTCTTTCCAGGGATCCTTCTTTCTAGAAAAACAAAAAAAACACCTTGGGAAATGGCTGGCTTTTTGAAAAGAAGTATGGCTAAAAAAAATGGGGAATCAACCCCTAGAAGAGATAAACAAACTCAACAAAGCAGCCAAGCAGAATGCACACAACCTCAAACCAGACTTTTGCCGTTCTTTTTTTGTATTTGTTTCACGAGTCTTACAAGTGAAAGTGGACGATGTCCATGACCCACTCCAACCATCTGAATCAATTTCTCTAGGGCTACCTTCAAGCATTCTTTCCAGGGATCCTTCTTTCTAGCTTGGGAAATGGCTGGTTTTTTGAAAGAAGTATGGCTAAAAAAAATGGGGAATCAACCCCTAGAAGAGATAAACAAACTCAACAAAGCAGCCAAGCAGAATGCACACAACCTCAAACCAGACTTTTGCCGTTCTTTTTTTGTATTTGTTTCACGAGTCTTACAAGTGAAAGTGGACGATGTCCATGACCCACTCCAACCATCTGAATCAATTTCTCTAGGGCTACCTTCAAGCATTCTTTCCAGGGATCCTTCTTTCTAGAAAAAACAAAAAACACCTTGGGAAATGGTTGGCTTTTTGAAAAGAAGTATGGCTAAAAAAAATGGGGAATCAACCCCTAGAAGAGATAAACAAACTCAACAAAGCAGCCAAGCAGAATGCACACAACCTCAAACCAGACTTTTGCCGTTGTTTTTTGTATTTGTTTCACGAGTCTTACAAGTGAAAGTGGACGATGTCTATGACCCACTCCAACCATCAATTTCTCTAGGGCTACCTTCAAGCATTCTTTCCAGGGATCCTTCTTGGCTGGTTTTTTGAAAAGAAGTATGGCTAAAAAAAATGGGGAATCAACCCCTAGAAGAGATAAACAAACTCAACAAAGCAGCCAAGCAGAATGCACACAACCTCAAACCAGACTTTTGCCGTTGTTTTTTGTATTTGTTTCACGAGTCTTACAAGTGAAAGTGGACGATGTCTATGACCCACTCCAACCATCAATTTCTCTAGGGCTACCTTCAAGCATTCTTTCCAGGGATCCTTCTTGGCTGGTTTTTTGAAAAGAAGTATGGCTAAAAAAAATGGGGAATCAACCCCTAGAAGAGATAAACAAACTCAACAAAGCAGCCAAGCAGAATGCACACAACCTCAAACCAGACTTTTGCCGTTGTTTTTCTGTATTTGTTTCACGAGTCTTACAAGTGAAAGTGGACGATGTCCATGACCCACTCCAACCATCTGAATCAATTTCTCTAGGGCTACCTTCAAGCATTCTTTCCAGGGATCCTTCTTTCTAGAAAAAACAAAAAACCTTGGGAAATGGAAGGTTTTTTGAAAAGAAGTATGGCTAAAAAAAATGGGGAATCAACCCCTAGAAGAGATAAACAAACTCAACAAAGCAGCCAAGCAGAATGCACACAACCTCAAACCAGACTTTTGCCGTTGTTTTTGTGTTTGTTTCACGAGTCTTACAAGTGAAAGTGGACGATGTCCATGACCCACTCCAACCATCTGAATCAATTTCTCTAGGGCTACCTTCAAGCATTCTTTCCAGGGATCCTTCTTTCTAGAAAAAACAAAAAACACCTTGGGAAATGGTTGGCTTTTTGAAAAGAAGTATGGCTAAAAAAAATGGGGAATCAACCCCTAGAAGAGATAAACAAACTCAACAAAGCAGCCAAGCAGAATGCACACAACCTCAAACCAGACTTGTGCCGTTCTTTTTTTGTATTTGTTTCACGAGTCTTACAAGTGAAAGTGGACGATGTCCATGACCCACTCCAACCATCTGAATCAATTTCTCGAGGGCTACCTTCAAGCATTCTTTCCAGGGATCCTTCTTTCTGGAAAAACAAAAAACACCTTGGGAAATGGCTGGTTTTTTGAAAAGAAGTATGGCTAAAAAAAATGGGGAATCAACCCCTAGAAGAGATAAACAAACTCAACAAAGCAGCCAAGCAGAATGCACACAACCTCAAACCAGACTTTTGCCGTTGTTTTTGTGTTTGTTTCACGAGTCTTACAAGTGAAAGTGGACGATGTCCATGACCCACTCCAACCATCTGAATCAATTTCTCTAGGGCTACCTTCAAGCATTCTTTCCAGGGATCCTTCTTTCTGGAAAGACAAAAAACCTGGGGAAATGGCTGGTTGTTTGAAAAGAAGTATGGCTAAAAAAAAATGGGGAATCAACCCCTAGAAGAGATAAACAAACTCAACAAAGCAGCCAAGCAGAATGCACACAACCTCAAACCAGACTTTTGCCGTTCTTTTTTTGTATTTGTTTCACGAGTCTTACAAGTGAAAGTGGACGATGTCCATGACTCACTCCAACCATCTGAATCAATGTTTCACGCGTCTTACAAGTGAAAGTGGACGATGTCCATGACCCACTCCAACCATCTGAATCAATTTCTCTAGGGCTACCTTCAAGCATTCTTTCCCCAGGGATCCTTCTTTCTAGAAAAAACAAAAAACACCTTGGGAAATGGCTGGTTTTTTGAAAAGAAGTATGGCTAAAAAAATGGGGAATCAACCCCTAGAAGAGATAAACAAACTCAACAAAGCAGCCAAGCAGAATGCACACAACCTCAAACCAGACTTTTGCCGTTCTTTTTTTGTATTTGTTTCACGAGTCTTACAAGCCAAAGTGGACGATGTCCATGACCCACTCCAACCATCTGAATCAATTTCTCTAGGGCTACCTTCAAGCATTCTTTCCAGGGATCCTTCTTTCTGGAAAGACAAAAAAACCTTGGGAAATGGCTGGTTTTTTGAAAAGAAGTATGGCTAAAAAAAATGGGGAATCAACCCCTAGAAGAGATAAACAAACTCAACACAGCAGCCAAGCAGAATGCACACAACCTCAAACCAGACTTTTGCCGTTGTTTTTTTGTATTTGTTTCACGAGTCTTACAAGTGAAAGTGGACGATGTCCATGACCCACTCCAACCATCTGAATCAATTTCTCGAGGGCTACCTTCAAGCATTCTTTCCAGGGATCCTTCTTTCTAGAAAAACAAAAAACCCTGGGGAAATGGCTGGATATTGAAAAGAACGATGGCTGAAAAGAATGGGGAATCAACCCCTAGAAGAGATAAACAAACTCAACAAAGCAGCCAAGCAGAATGCACACAACCTCAAACCAGACTTGTGCCGTTCTTTTTTTGTATTTGTTTCACGAGTCTTACAAGTGAAAGTGGACGATGTCCATGACCCACTCCAACCATCTGAATCAATTTCTCGAGGGCTACCTTCAAGCATTCTTTCCAGGGATCCTTCTTTCTGGAAAAACAAAAAACACCTTGGGAAATGGCTGGTTTTTTGAAAAGAAGTATGGCTAAAAAAAATGGGGAATCAACCCCTAGAAGAGATAAACAAACTCAACAAAGCAGCCAAGCAGAATGCACACAACCTCAAACCAGACTTTTGCCGTTCTTTTTTTGTATTTTTTTCACGAGTCTTACAAGTAAAAGAGGACGATGTCCATGACCCACTCCAACCATCTGAATCAATTTCTCTAGGGCTACCTTCAAGCATTCTTTCCAGGGATCCTTCTTTCTAGAAAAACAAAAAACCCTGGGGAAATGGCTGGCTTTTTGAAAAGAAGTATGGCTAAAAAAAATGGGGAATCAACCCGTAGAAGAGATAAACAAACTCAACAAAGCAGCCAAGCAGAATGCACACAACCTCAAACCAAACTTCTGCGTTTTTTTGTTTCTCACTTTTCTTGCAAGTGAAAGTGGACGATGTCCATGACACACTCCAAACATTTAAATCAATTTCTCCAGGGCTACCTTCAAGCATTCTTTCCAGGGATCCTTCTTTTCAGGAAACCATCACAACCCGAGGGAAATGGCTGGTGTTTGAAAAGAACGATGGTTGAAAAGAATGGTTGGAATCAACCCCCAGAATTTCAGCTGGATATGTCTAAAAAAACCGCCCAGGCCCCTTCTCCGCCTTGGCTCGTCCGCCTCCTCGGCCTCTCCGAAGACGTGGGGCGCCAACTTCTGCCGCGGCAGGGCGCCGCAGAGGCGCCGCACCGCGCGGGCGCGGGCCCAGGATCTGCCCGGGGTCATCTCCCCTGGGCGGCTTTTCGGGGGGGGTGGGGTGGGGGGGTGGGTGGGGGTGGGCGAGGGGTGGGGGGTGGGGGTGGGGGGTGGGGGCGAGGTGGGGGGAGGGGAGGTAGTTTGGCCGAAATGAGTCTGTCATGATCTGTCTTTAGGGAGTACCCAGTACCCGTTTTTGGTGGGTTCTGTCTTTTTTGGGGGAGTACCCGTTTTTGGTGGGATTCAAAGTGAAACCAAAAAGACAACGCCACGACGTTTGGAGCATTGCCCTAAGAAAACGAGACACCCAAATGGAGTTCACTCCTTGACAGGAGCCTGCTGTTTGTTTTGACGGTTTTACTTGTTCGATCAGGGCTAGCAGCATCCACTTCACCTTCCAGTTCGGTCCTCCAGTGCTTTCTGCAGAAGCGTTCACTTGTTGACGTGGTCGCTGCAAGGGGGATTCCCTTGGCGCGAACGGAAACAGTTTGTTCACGTCCTTGTGGGCTCGCTGTCGCAGACGTGTCAAATAAGGCAAAACGAATTAGTTCGGTACGGAGCCTGGGCAGATTGTGACAAGACCCTGAGCTGCTGCCCATGAGCACGCAGGCCGAAGGAAGAAAAAAAAGGTGTGCAACAAGTGGTGGAAGAAGTGGTTGAAGCGGAGTGATAGAACTGAACCCGTGGAAGTGGAACAAGTGGAACAAGTCGTGGCAACGGTGGAACGCATGTAGCAGGAAATGGCAAATAGTCTAACAAAACTCTAATTACCCCGGCACGAGACCCCAAACAGTGATAAGCGGCGGTCACACGCTGCAGAGTATTGTGCGGGCAGCGCCGCAAAATGGCGGTTGTTGTCAGGAAGCTGCAACATCATTTTGCGGTATTTGCGCGCACACTCACAAAGACGAAGACACGTGTGTGGGAGTAGAGACACATGCAGCACCAAGAAGAAAAAAGGCGCACAGGCATGGCCAGCAGGCATGCTCGTTTCTTCTTCCATGAGCAGCACATATCGGTGAGACGGCAGAATCGCAGGACAGGGCTGCTGGGATAGATGCGTGGCACTGCGCGCAGCCGCAGCAGGCCAGTCTGTTGGTAGATGCAAAGGCGCTGCGGTCAAGGCGTGGTAGCTTGTTGCTGCAAACAGCCGACGCGGCGCACGCAGAGTGCTAGTGGCAAGCTCTCGCAGCACAGAAGCGTTATCAAGGCAGGCCCAAAGACTGGGCTGTCTGGCTCGGACCCTTCCACAGCAGGCGTGTACATAAAGCGCGCGCTCCCAGATCGCAGGGCGCACAAGAAGGCGTCAAACTCATGTGGCGCCATGTTATCGAGGCAGTTCATGCGGCGCAGCGCTGCGAGGGGCGGCAGGCCGCGAAGGCGCGGATGTTGGTCGATCCACTGTTGCATGGTAGCTTCGTCTGCACAGCGGAAAGAGTTGTCAAAGAAAGTCGGCAGGCGGATTTGTGCATGGATCCACTCGGGCGCATTCCAAGACACACGCACGTCAATGAACTCGTGCGCCAAGAACCCTGGCAGCCACAGCCGTGCTGCCAGGATAAAATTTGCGTAAGCTTCTACTTCTTGGCGTACGGCACGGGCGCGCTGCATCCAGACGCGGCAACGTGCAGCACAGCAGGTCGTCATGAGCCGCAAGAACAAACAGACATCGCCTAGACACGCGGCCTGAGCGCACAGCACGCGGTACATAGCAGCAGGCGGTCGAATACGTGCGCTTTCTGCTGGGGCGAGCTGACTGTGGCGAACGACTTGGGTGCTTCCGGCGGGCTCGTCCAAAGCCCGGCAGATTGGCGGCACCGCGTGTCTCCAAGCGGCCAGCAGGCATGGCGCGTTGCGTCATCTTCACGCGCAGCCGCAGTGTTGTTCGAGAGCGCGGCGTTCTCAGCGTCAACGATACTCGGATGCGTCAGGCAGCGTCGAGGCATGAGTACGGAGAGTGTCGGCGGCAAAAGGACGGAGCTGAGCCAAAGCGACACGACTTCCACGCACAGGAGCGTTGTTGCATGCAGCATGGAGGTAAGACAAGGCATGTGAGGAAGGAACACACGGCTTCGTGCGTAACTAGTGTGTGGATGAGTAAAATTACAGAGTAGGGGGCAAAGGAACGCGACTGCATTTTTCCGCGAGCAAAGCATGGCAGCTGAAGTGGGGCTGTGTCGAAAAGAACCAGCTTGTGCTTGCTTCTGGCTAACTACTTTTCTTATTGTGTTCCACCACAACAAAGCGCATCCGCTGCATCACCGATTGGTTATGCACAAGGTTGGACATCGGCTGTCCCTGCGCAACCGCCAGCGGCGCACGTGCAAGCTTGTGCCGGAACGCGCAGGGACACGCGCAGGGACACGCGCATACAGGCACACATGCAGACACAGAGAGGAATTGGCGCGATGCAGTTGTGAAAGTATGTTTGAACCGCAGTTCTAGTCTAAGTACCGCGTTGCCATCGAAGCAAAGCTAGTGCACGTGTGCGGACAACCAGGTAGTGCAACAACCCACCACCACGCAAGATCTCTGAGCCCTTTGGCGCTATCGAGTTATACAGTGAACAGCAAGGAACATGACACGTTGAGTGCATACACGAGGAATGGAAAAGCAGTAAGACAAGGAATATGAGGAAGGAACACATGGAGTCGTGCGTGAGTAGTGTGTGGAGCAGCAAATACGACGTACGGGGGGCGCAAGAACGCGACTGTTTTTTATCCGCGAGCAAAGCACGGCAGCTGAAGTGGGTCTGCGTCGACAAAACCAGCTGCTCCTTGCTTCTGGCTAACTCCTGCGCGCTTGCATTCCGTCCGTCAGCGATCCGTAGAGACACTTCCAGCACCCGCCTGCGCAGCCGCAAGGGTTCCAAGATTCGCTCAGTCGCTGCAGGCGTGTACGCCCGGTGCTGTAGGTGCATTCGCCCACGGCTCTCCACGGGGGTATGCACTCAGAGCTGGGCAAAGGGCTTGTTGCAAGGCGGGCGCTGTCGACTCTGTCCAGGGAGCATGCGTGCCAGGCGGAGGTCCGCGCGTAGCAGTCACGCTAGACATCAGGAGCAGTTGGCGCATGCACTTCGTGGCCACGTCAAAATCTGCTTCACGCAGCAGCTGCAGCTGTTCCACAATGAGCTCGGCTTGCCCTTCCGTCGCACTTGGAGCACGCTATGGCCAAGGCATAAAACAGTGCTGAATTTTTCGGCCGCGGCAGCGTCCGCCTCTGCTAAACCATCGATGGTGTCTTTGGTGACCAAACGGAGCCCGCTGGCAGCTTCTTGTTGTTCGGTGCGCTTGGAGGACACCAAAAAGGACCAGGGCTTTGTTGCAACTCAGACGACGGCGTTTTCCTTCCCTCTCAAGGGAACCGGCCTGGTGTGCGTCCACATCCACTGGCTCCACGGGAAATGATGTTTGAAGTAAGCCGGGAAGGCGTGCATCCACAACCTTTGGCTCCACTTGAAAAACTCCAAAACTGTTTGTCATCAACTCTGACAGCCTCGCGGTGACCAAAGCATCTGTGCTTGGTGGAATCTGCGTCAACGCCTGCAAGAGAGACAAAAGAGGCTGCGTGGCCTCTTGCTTCAAGTCTTGTTCTTCTGCTTCCACCACAACAAAGCGCATCCGCTTCATTCCGGACTGGCTGTCTTGAGCTTGTGTCGCGGCGACATCTGCATCACGCACCGTGGCCCAGATCTTTACACTGGCCAGCAACGGCCAAGACAAAGTGTCAGCGGCACAGTGGGAACCGAACTCCTGGGCTGCTTCCTTTCCGGATGGGTCGAGGCCAGCGAGGTGACACGCTGCTTTCTGCCGAATCCCCACGTCCAAGCAGCCAGAGAAGTCGCGGATACGAGCGGCCCAGTAATGCGGTCTTCGTAAAGGTGTTCTGGCGGTGGAAACGGAATGTGACATTTGTTGAACTGAAAGACGCGACCGTGCAAATACTCTGTCTCTTGCTGCTCTTGCGTGTGGCAGTCCAACAGCGCACAGACAGATAGCTGCCCGAGCACGGACGCGTAGTCTTTGGCAGCGTTATGAGGTTGCCACTCTTGCGTCAGCAAGGTTGCCGTGGCGTCCCAGAGCGCGGTCTCTTGATTGGCCAGCGCAGCCGCATGGATTCCAGTGGCAGTCTCATAGCGAAAGCCTTGCAGAGCCGGCGTGATTTTCGCTTCGCCACCGTTGACATTAGCCTCCAAGGCAAAAAAAGTCAAAGGACCTCCATTTTGCAACTTGTTTCGCAAAACTTCCAACTCGGAAGCGGAGACACAGAAGAGGGTGGCGGCCACTTCTGCAAACTTGCCTGTCTCGACCTGCGAAGCATCTCGCAAGAAAATTCCGTACTCTTCCATGGAGTTCCCTCCCCATCTCGCCAGGCACGGCATAGTCCAGAAGAGCCTGAAATGAAACCGCCGGCAGCACGGCGAGAAGCTTGTCCTTCGCCAGCGCCCGAAGCTCTTCCTGCTGCAAACTTCTCCCACCTTGTTTCCGGCTAATCCCTGCGTTCTTGCACGCCGTCCATAAGCCCTGTCGATCCGAAGATAAACCTTCCAACAAAGCACCCGCCTGCGCAGCCGCAAAGTCTCCCAAGACACATGACCCGAGATGCTCGAATTCCGCGCGCACATCGGCAGGCGCGGCTTCCAGCAGCGTCGCCAAGATTATTGCGCCCATGGCTGCGCAAGCATCACTACAAAAGGCAAGATCTGTGTGTTTGTTTCAACAGGGTGCCTGAGTTAGTGAGTTAGCTAGCTAGGTAGCTTCTTCCTTGGTTCTCGTTGTTTTGTCTCTGTATTTCTTTCTTTCTATGAATGTGGCGCTGTTGCTGTTGCTGTTGCTGTTTGGTTGTTGTTACCATCAAGAAGCCGTCGCAGCACAGAAGCACCATCCAAGCATGCCCAAAGAAAGGGAAACAAGCTCGCGCGGACAGGGCGGCAATCGAGCCCGGAACCTTTTGCCGGAAACCCGTGCCGCCGGACCACGAGACAAAACCCCCACGGTCCCTGTAGCCGCCAAAAAAGCAAAAAATCGAGTTTGTGCGAGCCTGCGCAGTCGAAACGCACTTCAACATCAAGCAAATGTACGAATCTGCGGTAAATACCGCGCGAAACGCTTGCGGACAGAAGTCGACACCTCACTTTGTGCGAGCCTGCGCAGTCGAAACGCACTTCGACATCAAGCAAGAGCACGAATCTCCGGCACATACCACGCAAAACACTCGCGGACAGAAGTCGGCACCTCACTTTGTGCGAGCCTGCGCAGTCGAAACGCACTTCGACATCAAGCAAGAGCACGAATCTGCGGTAGTACATACCACGCAAAACGCTCGCGGACAGAAGTCGACACCTCGCTTTGTGCGAGCCTGCGCAGTCGAAACGCACTTCGACATCAAGCAAGAGCACGAATCTGCGGTAAATACCACGCAAAACGCTCGCGGACAGAGCGGGCACCTCAATCTGGCACCAAGGCCTTTTCTCTTACCGTAAGAACCCCTTAGTGTAGACACACTGTTTGGGGAACAAACTCCAAAAGCTCTAACAAAAAGAGAACAGTTGCTTTCACTGGCAACTGGAAAACTAAAAACCGCTTGGGATCTCCAAACTGCTCAGCGCAGCTCACCGGATCAAGCCTGGGGCTTAAAAGTTTCGGGACCTAACACTTTGCTCTAGCCCCACTAAAATGAGAATAATAAACAAAAAACACATATGGCCACGGGTTGCATAACCTATGGCGATCCCATTTTGGGGTGGATGAACATCCATTTGCCACCTATTTTGATGTTCACCAAGGGTACAGGGTTTTGACCCACAGCCATATAAGAAACCGAGATGAACTCGACTTGCTGTGATACCACTTGGAATTCAAAATGAGAGATTCAAGGAGCGGTGATGGGTCACTGGCCTCATGGCAGTGATAGCCGCACTCTCGTTTCTCCAACCCACCATAGACTCGGTTCCCGCACTACTGAGAGTGTCTGGACAAACTAGGGGAGAACTTATTTCCTCCCGGATACTAATACATATCACTCAGTCGGGCAGCTTGCATGCCTTCGCTTGTTCTTGCCCCCCGCCTGCGCGGAATCCCGTAATGAACTGGGCCTCAGCAGCGCTAGTTCCCACCCAGCCACTGGACACTAACTATGCTCGTAGCAAACCACCCTTTCTGTGACACCAAAGCGGGCCATGCCTGTGATTCAAAGGGGGTTTCTTTGGTATCACAGAAAATGGCGCTGAAACCCAATCTCCCACAATCATGAAGCAAACGCCCAGCCATACCCCTGCCGTACCTCCCTGATTTGATTGCGTCAGCAGCCCAACTCGACCCACCGATTCAATTGGATCAACCAGATCAAGTTCATGAACTGGGTCAACTGGGACCAGCCTTGATAAAAATGGTGATCATAAACGCAAGGCCAGACCTTTCGACACTCAGAGAGCAATGAGGCGCCATACCCACCCTCCCTACCAAGAACACTCGCCCTACACTTCCAAACAAATCAAACGCATACCGCATACCCAACGCACGATTGGTTGAAGATTCCGCATGACCACAATTTCTCAAGCTAGTGACAGTGTCTGTCCGTGGGTGAAACATCCTGATTCTTTTCAGGCATCCATGGCAGGTCTTTTGACAGGGAGGCCTGCTGACCAGTGAATCTCAGTTTCCACTACAATAGGCAACCACATATCTTTCATTTGATTTCACCAAGTCATTGCCATGCTTGCCTGCAGAGGTGCACGAGAGGGTTGAGCAAACCACAAACAAAAACTGTTTGGGTTGTTCATCGCTTACTAAAGGCCGTGTTTTGTGTAGGATGTCTCATAAAACTGTCTAAACTCAAAATTCATCCCCACGTGCGAGGACCTGTATGGGTGGATCTTCCAGAGCCAAAGGTCTATCCTTTTGAGGCACGGGGAAAACAACAAAAACACTAGAAACTCACTTCCTGACTGGACTGGCCAAAAAAACCAACCTGTTTATGTACCGTCCGCCCAAAAAGTTCCGAGTCCAAAAACAATAAATAAATGTTTATTTACCACTAACTAACATGGTCTGCCAGGAACTCAGGAAGTGAGCCCGTTTCCTTCCCCAAAGCTCCCTGGCTGCTGCCCAAACGTCACTTCCCGCAGCCCCTCCCCGGCTTCGACAAGCGATTTGGCCATGGGTCGAAATCCCATACCCCCAGTGAACATCCCAATCCCCACTAAAATAGGTTCTAAAATGGGTGGTGAATTCACCTACCCCAAAATGGGATCCCATCGGCTTTGACCACCACAGCCATTTAAGTTTCCGCGCGAGGCACAATCCGGAAGTTCTCGGAGCGGTTAGCGCAGCTGCCGTGGACCAGCAGCTGGTTCCAAAGCAAAAAGCTGCCGCCCCGCAGCGGGACGCGCCTCGGAGCTCGTTTTTCAGCTCAGCTCGATCCAGCGAGCCGAAGCGGGCGGCAAGTTGACTCGCGCGGGACAAACAAAGGAAACGAGGCCGGGTGGTGGAATGAAGCGGTTTTGATTTCGGGGAGTCCCGAATTTTCGGGAAGCCATGGATGGCTTTTCTCGGGGTCATTCCATTTCTCATTCCCTGAGATTCAGCGTACGGCGGCGCCAAAGTTTCAGAGGAGATTCGGAAACGAAAATCTCGGGGTGTCAAACGTGGTGGTTGCCTGAAAGGGGTTGCCTAGGTGCTAACTCCATGTTTCAACAAAGGGTTACCCCGGTATCAAGCTCAAGCGGAAGTCAACCGCCTTGCAAGAGCCACCAAGCCAGGAGGTTTTCTCTTTGGGGGGGACTTGGGCAGTTTGGGACTTTAAGGGTGTGGAACAGGGGTCACATTCACAGTTCCAAACTGTGGGATATAGCGGAGACAGCAAGGACCTTCCTGGGCAAAAGACAACACAAAGCAACCTTCAAAGATCAACAGTGGGGCTTAGTACTTTTCCAGAGATATCATTGTTCAATATGTTCTGTCTTTTTCCAGTGAGCGCACGATATTTGCATATATGTTCCGCCAAATAATTATATTTGCAGAACAGGAGAACCAAGTGACAGGCAAGCCCATGAGCCGGTTGCCGATGGGCTTCTGTGAAAAACAATGAAACCAACACCAAAAACACAACAAAACAGATCCACTCCTACAAAAGAAGCCTAACCCATGAAGCCCGCAATGGGGCTTGTCTCAAGTTTCAGGGACCCCTAACCGGTTGGTGTCCTTTTGGTTTACCTTTAAAACCAACCAACATGATTGGCCCCCCACCACAAAAAAAGAGAGACGCAACCCAAACTGCCCAAGTCGCCGCCAAAGAAAAACCTACTGGCTTCATGACACTTGCTCCCTGCCCAACTGTTTAACTTCTTGCGGTCAGTGGGGGGAGAACATAGCACATGTCCAACCACAAGTTCAAGGATCCAACCGCACAGCACAGCTACTCACTTCCTGAGTAGACTGGCCAAACAAAGAGTCCAAACTACTTCTTTGTCACCAAAACGGCTTAGCCCCAACAAGTGTAAAAAAACTAGAGGACGATTGGCCCGAAAGCATTTTTCCCCAAGCGCTTCCCATCATGTGCTTTTCACGATGCAACAGCTTCTTCAAAGCAGGCTCGTGCAACTTGGCCCTATGTAACTTGACTCTATGCAACTTGGCTCTGTGTAACTTGACTCATGCAACTTGGCTCTGTGCAACTTGGCTCTACAACTTGGCTTTGTGCAACTTGGCTCTGTACAACTTGGCTCTATGTAACTCGGCTCTATGGTAACTTGGCTCTATGGTAACTTGGCTCTATGGTAACTTGGCTCTATGGTAACTTGGCTCTATGTCATTTGGCTCTATGTAACTTGGCTCTGTGCAAGTTGGCTCTGTGCAGCTTGGCTCTGTGCAACTTGGCTCTATGTAACTTGGCCCTATGTAACTTGGCTCTATGGTAACTTGGCTCTATGTAACTTGGCTCTATGTAACTTGGCTCTATGTAACTTGGCTCTATGTAACTTGGCTCTATGGTAACTTGGCTCTGTGCAAGTTGGCTCTGTGCAACTTGGCTCTGTGCAACTTGGCTCTATGTAACTTGGCTCTATGCAACTTGGCTCTATGGTAACTTGGCTCTATGGTAACTTGGCTCTATGGTAAATTGGCTCTATGGTAACTTGGCTCTATGTCACTTGGCTCTATGTAACTTGGCTCTGTGCAAGTTGGCTCTGTGCAACTTGGCTCTGTGCAACTTGGCTCTGTGCAACTTGGCTCTGTGCAACTTGGCTATGTGCTTTGCTCAAGTTGCGCTGCATGATTTCTCACGAAAGTGGTCTGCGCAAGCTGCACTGTTGCAGGCTGCTTTCGGGCAAGTTGCTCTCTGCACGCTGCTGCACGCAAGTGCTCTGTGCAGGTTGCTCTGCGCAAGTGCTCTGAGCAAGTTGCTCTGCGCAAGTGCTCTGCGCCAGTTGCTCCGTGCGAGCGCTTTGCGCATGTGCTCTGTGCAAGTTGGTCTGTGCAAGGTGCTCTGCGCAAGTGCTTTGTGCAAGTGCTCTGTGCAATTCGCAGAGCGCAAGTTGCTCTGTGCAAGTGACTCTGCGCAAGTTGCTCTGCGCAAGTGCTGCCGGAGCTGTGGGAATGTGCTCCGCGTACTATTTTTGTACTTAAAAGTTGCGATTGTCCAGCCAGAGCCGCGGGAATGTGCTCCGCGTACTACGTTGTACTTAAAAATTGCGATTTTCCAACCGGAGCTGCAGGAGCACGCTCCGCGTACTACGTTTGTACTTAAAAGCTGCGATTTTCAAGCCGGAGCTGCGGGGGTGTGCTCCGCGTACTACGTTTGTACTTAAAAGTTGCGATTTTCCAGCCTGAGCTGCGGGAGCACGCTCCGCACACTACGTCTGTACTTAAAAGTTACGATTTTCCAGCCGGAGCTGCAGGAGCACGCTCCGCGTACTACGTTTGTACTTAAAAGCTGCGATTTTCAAGCCGGAGCTGCCGCGGACCAGGGGGGAATCGAACCCGCGACCGCGGGATTGCGAAAGCAAGCGCGCAAACCACGAGACAACTTCCAAAGGCCGTTTCGCGAGCAAGACTATTGCACGGCGCCACAGCGAGAGCGCTTCGACACGCACAATCTCCGCAGAGGGTTCGCCGAGACTAAGACAAATTCGCGCGGCGCCACAGCGAGAGCGCTTCGACGCGCACGATCTCCGCAGAGGGTCGCGCGCGCACCGCAGAAATCGTAAAAAGTCCTCAGTTTTTGAACCTCGACCACGCGAATCTCCGCAGAGGGTCGCGCGCGCATGCTAAAAATCGTAAAAAGTCCTCAGTTTTTGAACCTCGACCACGCGAATCTCCGCAGAGGGTCGCGCGCGCATGCTAAAAATCGTAAAAAGTCCTCAGTTTTTGAACCTCGACCACGCGAATCTCCGCAGAGGGTCGCGCGCGCATGCTAAAAATCGTAAAAAGTCCGCAGTTTTTGAACCTCGACCACGCGAATCTCCGCAGAGGGTCGCGCGCGCATGCTAAAAATCGTAAAAAGTCCGCAGTTTTTGAACCTCGACCACGCGAATCTCCGCAGAGGGTCGCGCGCGCACCGCAGAAATCGTAAAAAGTCCTCAGTTTTTGAACCTCGACCACGCGAATCTCCGCAGAGGGTCGCGCGGGCATGCTAAAAATCGTAAAAAGTCTGCAGTTTTTTGACCTCGACCACGCGAATCTCCGCAGAGGGTCGCAATCCCGAGCGACGATCAAACTCCCGCCCCGGCGCCTTAGAAACCTAAACTAACTTACATAGCTGCTAACGCCGAAGCTCTAAGCTCTACCTAACCTTGGCTCTATGTAACTTGGCTCTATGTAACTTGGCTCTATGTAACTTGGCTCTATGTAACTTGGCTCTAACTTGGCTCTATGTAACTTGGCTCTATGTAACTTGGCTCTATGTAACTTGGCTCTATGTCACTTGGCTCTATGTAACTTGGCTCTATGTAACTTGGCTCTATGTAACTTGGCTCTATGTAACTTGGCTCTATGTAACTTGGCTCTATGTAACTTGGCTCTATGTAACTTGGCTCTGTGTAACTTGGCTCTGTGTAACTTGGCTCTGTGTAACTTGGCTCTGTGTAACTTGGCTCTGTGTAACTTGGCTCTGTGTAACTTGGCTCTATGTAACTTGGCTCTATGTAACTTGGCTCTATGTAACTTGGCTCTATGTAACTTGGCTCTATGTAACTTGGCTCTATGTAACTTGGCTCTATGTAACTTGGCTCTATGTAACTTGGCTCTATGTAACTTGGCTCTATGTAAACTTGGCTCTATGTAACTTGGCTCTATGTAACTTGGCTCTATGTAACTTGGCTCTATGTAACTTGGCTCTATGTAACTTGGCTCTATGTAACTTGGCTCTATGTAACTTGGCTCTATGTAACTTGGCTCTATGTAACTTGGCTCTATGTAACTTGGCTCTATGTAACTTGGGTAACTCTATGTAACTTGGCTCTATGTAACTTGGCTCTATGTAACTTGGCTCTATGTAACTTGGCTCTATGTAACTTGGCTCTATGTAACTTGGCTCTATGTAACTTGGCTCTATGTCACTTGGCTCTATGTAATTTGGCTCTATGTAACTTGGCTCTATGTCACTTGGCTGCATGTCACTTGGCTCTATGTCACTTCGCTCTATGTAACTTGTCCAAGGGCTCCGCACGGAAGAACCCTTCGCGATGCTTTCGGGGAAAAAATGAACTCGAGTGCCCCCCTTCCCCCCCTAGTCCACGGCACCTGGAGAGTTGGTGGATGGGATCCAGGTTGGAAAACTTGAAGCTGCCGCCCCCCGCAGCACGGCGCAGCACCCAGTTGTCCTGCTGGCCGCTTTGGGCCAAGTTCTGGTCCATGTCTCCTCGCCATGGACCCCAGAGTTCCGGCTTTCTCGGCCCAAGGGAAACGTGGAACAAGAGAAGTCACCTAAACCTCCAATCCACCACAACCACAGCCTTACCATTAGCATATAGTCATCCCCGCTACCTTCAGAGGTGGGTCCACCCATTCGAAGTTGTTCTACTCTGACGATGTTGGAAACTGGGAACCAATGGAATTCCAGGGCAATCGGCCCCTCCCTAAATTGCGGATCTTGTATTGTTTTGTGTGTGGTGCTTTGATTCCTTACTGAAAGTTAAACCTGGGGTTGACCATGGCACTGATATCTTAGTGATTCATTGATCCAAATCACAAACCTTGAGTGGGATGTGTCAGAGATCCACCCAAACGCATCTAAAAGGGCAGGGGAACTGCCAAGGGCGAGCCACGCATTGGCTGTTCAAGAGATTTTTTGCCTTGGAGGTGCATTTCTGTCGCCGTCACCGGTCCATCTTTTTCAAGTGTCCAATTCAGGCCATTCAAGAGGCACCCCCACCCCACCCCCCCCACCCCCCCCTCGTGCTCCAAAAGCCCAAGGCAATCGGCATGGGCACAACTCACAACACCGAATTCTTCCTTCCACTTCTTCGGGGAACCCCAAAGGTCATTTGCTTTGCTTGTCAACGTCCAACAGCTAGGGCTAGATGCGTTGCAAACGCAGCAACTTCGAAGTGAGAGCAATGTTAAACAATGACTGTGCCTTTTTCATCTTTCTCCCGCCGCGTTTCCGCTCTTTGTACTTGGATTTGTCAGGATTCCCTGTATTCCCGCTTAGCACATCATCACTGCCACAGCAAACTGGCAAAACTCACCGATAGGCCCAAAAGGTGATGTTTCTAGCAACAAAACATATTTCGGCAAGGGGCTCCTGTTTTTCTTTTCCCAACCCCCCCCCCCCCCGCAGCGAAACAGCCCCGACAGACAGCCGACTTGGGTCCTAATGCCTCCAACCAGCCGTGGAAGCAGTGATGGAAGCCCGGGACCAAGCGCGTGCCACCATCCTCGAGGGGGAGGGGGAAAAAACGCTGCAGTTGGGAGGAGGCGGCCGGGGAAGATGTGGGGTATATACTTTGGTGGTGGGGGGGGGTTTGGGGTGTTAATTTGAAACACAACCAAAACTACTTCATGATCAGAAGAGAACGTGTGAATTTCATCATTTTCTTGGATTCCGGATCTGGAGGCGCAAGCCAAAATCGTTTCAGCAACACTGAACACGTGGACTGGTTTTGATGGAGGGAAATCAACAGAACATCAACATGGATGGTTTCCTTTTGGTATCCCTTCAAAAAGCTAAAAGCAGATCCACCATTTTGAGAAACTCCCATGCCAGTCTTGCAAAACGCGCCATGGGTCCATTAGCGCCCAGTCTCTGGGCAAACCCGTCCTCCTCCAAGTTGTCGATCAAGTTCAGCACCCCCTGCGGTGGTCGCAGAGAAACGCTTCGTTACGGGCAAACCTCGAAGCACAAATCAAGGGAACTGTCCTTGTTTGGGATCATGTTTTGCAAAGGTCTGAAGGCATTCACCAACCATTTGTTGGGGCCATCTGCTTTGACAATAGTCATGCAAGGAACTCTCTTGGGGGCCATCAATGATTATCAATGCTACTAAAACCCTAGGCTAAGAGGAGATTGGTTTGAGTTCCATGTTCCTAACAGTGAGGCTTTGCTCTTCGTGCCCCCTCCGGGGACTTCAGTTTGAGCGGTGCAAACAGATTGTTTCTGTATATGACAAACACCCTCTTTTGCACAACCGCATGCCCTACGGAGGTATTGCACCAGGACATAGCCACATTTGCGGCAAGTCTTAGAGGGTTTCCAACCATGCTGACACCGCAACCAACCCGGATCAACATCCCTTCCTTCCTCACTTCCTGGGCGGATTGGTCAACAAAAGTCAGCGCTTCCCAAAATCAAAAACGATCTTACCAACAGAATGTCTTCCCCACAAAGAAAAAAAACAACAACAATAAGCTCAGGTGATATCCCCAACAGCATGTGGTGCTCTTTTTAGTGCTCGCACCACCCCGCAGCCCTCGCAGAACCTCGTGGAACCCTAGTGGAACCCTCCTGGTGGAACCCTGGTGGAACCCCCGTGGAACCCTCGTGGAACCTTACCTCAGGGCCGCAGCTGTTGGGGAAAAAACAAGGCCCTCCCAAAACTGGATTGGCCACCAACACGGTCTTCCCAAAAACCACAAAAAGTCCAGAAACTCACCACGTGAGTCTGAAAAGCTACTGCAACGCAGTGACTCCCAAAGCTGTGCCTGCACGTGCTGCACGCCCTCTTTCCCCTGCACCGCAGTCAGCTCGGCCCGGAAGTCCTTGCGCGAAGGTGCGATAGGGAATGAATTTCCGAGTCTGGGTCTTGGTTCAATGAACCGTTTGCCAGGAAAAGTCGCAAAGGTGTAAGTTGCTCCACTGCAAAGCGTAGCAGGCAACAAGTGTTTGTACGCGTGGTGCATGAGCAAGATTTGCCGGGGATTCCTTAAAGGAAGCCATAGGACAGGGATTGCATTTTCTTGGGGGTCATTCCAGTTCTCATTCCCTGCTAAGAACCAGCAAGTCACAGGGTCAAAAAAAATACAAAAATTCTCAGACAGGACCTGTAGGAAGTTTGATTTCATTGTGCCCCACAAACCCATTCTAATTCTTCAGGCCCTCATAGTAATTTGGTAGAGTAAGGCCAGATCCATGTTCGACTCTTAAATCCTGGCCGAAGGGGAGATTTGGCGAAAGATTGGGCCCCAGTTTGTGGGAGCATTGGGCGGATTGACAGGGATCAGAACGCCAAGTCAAGTAAGCAATTTTCAAAAGTGCTTAAGGCGTTGTTCTGGTCCACAATCTTTTGCCTTGACAATCCCCCCCCCTCCCCGCCGATAACATGACCCTGGTGGAAAGAGGAGAGCTCTTTTCGGGTGTGGTTCACTTACGTTTTAGTGGGGAGCCCAGCAAAAAACAGTCTTTGGAGTTTTGGGTGCCACCGAACCAGGCCACAAGCCTTTCTTCATGCTCCAGTCCTGCAAAGGGAAGCGGTGGTCCCCGAATCCTGCACAGCCATACCTCAGCTCATGTCAATGTGACACGCTGAAATGCCGTGTCAGAACCCGGCACCCTGACAACAATACCTAGGCTGGAAATGCAGATTAAGGGCCGCTGAACAACTCATCAAACCGGGTATTGACACATCCTCGAATGAAGTCCGCATGGTCTTGTGAAACAGCAACCAGACAGCCAACCAAATGAACACAAAAACAAACAAACACAAACAAACAAACAAACAAACAAACAAAATCAAGCAAGCAAGCAAGCAAGCAAGCAAGCAAGCAAGCAAGCAAGCAAGCAAGCAAGCAAGCAAGCAAGCAAGCAAGCAAGCAAGCAAGCAAGCAAGCAAGCAAGCAAGCAAGCAAGCAAGCAAGCAAGCAAGCAAGCAAGCAAGACACGAGACGAGCCGAGCCGAGACGAGAGGACACGACACGACACACAAAACAACTCAAGACGACAACAAACACACAAACACACAAACGAGCGAACGAACGAACGAACGAACAAACAAACAAACAAACAAACAAACAAACAACCAACCAACCAACCAACAAACCAACAACACAAAACAACAAAACAACAAAAAGAAACACAAAAACACAAACACAAAGAAAACACAATAACTCACCCCGCACAAACAAAAAACAGCACACCACCAACCCATTGATACACAAGCGTGAACAAAACACCACACACCGCCACACATCAAACAAACAAACATAAGAGAAACAAAGCAACCAACACAAACCGACAACAACAAAACAAAAACAACAAACAAAGCTAGCAGGCCAGCAGGCAAGCAAGCCAGTAAGCCAGCCAACAAGCCAGTAAGCCAGCCAGCAAGCCAGCCAGCCAGCCAGCCAGCCAGCAAGCAAGCCAGCAAGCAAGCAAGCAAGCAAACCACAGCTTAACGCGGCTCAGTCAGCTTAAACAAAACAAACAACAAACGCAAACGAAACACAACACAACAACACACAACAAAACCAAAAACACCAATGCTTGAGGTTCTTGCCCTACGGTGTATTCAGCCTGCAGCTCCTGCTCCGCCCGACCCTCCTCAAACCTTCTTTGCACCCCTTGCTCCCACCCCCCGCTCTTCCCAGCACTCATCCTGACCCTTCATCTTTATCCTCTGCATCCCTCCCCTGAAGCCCTCGCAACCCCCAACCCTCTCCCCTCCAACCCCCCAATCACCCAACCCCGCCTCAGGCTCTCGATCTCAGTCGCCTTAAGCCCAGCATAGGTCCAAGGGTTCACGTCCAGGTGCAGGTTTTCCGCTGTGCGCCAGCTCTCTTCACTTCTTCCCGGTCGGTATAGGCACCACCTGCGTTTCATTGATGGGAACGCAGGAACAAACCCAAAGTGCTCAGTTTCAGAATTCCACTTGGGGACTAACCCAGAAAAATCCGGGGTCGACGCTACTGGTACACTGAAACCATTGAAATCACCAAGATGCCGGGCCCCAAAGCTGTTGCCTCAAACTCCTCTCGCGCCTTTAGGGGAATTTTGGCATAAGTTGTTGGGGAGGACTAAGCCGGACCCGCAACAAACCCCAGCATGGTTGGTCGACCCCATTAGGTAGTCTTGAAAGGACGAATCCGGACTCTCAGAATTTACCATGGTCCACCCTGCTGGGCTGGTCGCTCTAGATGCTCGACCCGTACCTGGAGTCTTGTTGGATCCTCAAACATTTACCAGTCTTCAACAGAAAACCGTTGCAACAATTGCGTACTCACTGCCAGAGTGGATGTGCCAAAAAAAACAACCTAAAAAAACAACCACTAACATTGTCGTCCCCCCAAAAAAGATCTTGGAACTCAGGGAGTGGGCCCGCAAATGAATCTTGCTGGGGCCGGCTGGTGCGATGGCTCAAACCTTGGGCTATTCGCCTGTTGTCATGAGGACAGTCGATCGTCAAAAGGGCCCTTGACGCGCGTTGCGCGGCGGGGGTTGGAGACTGCTTTTGTGTCAACTTATGTTGGCTCCCCTCGCTGCAAGCAGGCGGCAAGAAAAGCCTGGTAGCGCCTAGCATGCCTCGAAGCCAATGTACTCGCAACACTTCAGGAATGAACTGTCAGCAGATTCAGTTTAAGTAGGACGTAGGTGCACCCCAAAATACCAAACCGATGCTGTCATCATGTTTCGCCAAGTGCCAACTGTCCAGCTTCGAAATCTGTGCCATGTTCGGAATGTTCGGCTGCCCTATGGGAAATTTGGACAAAACTGCGAGTCCCCAGGGATTTGTTGCTGACTCTTCCGGTGTCCTCTCAGTTTCCCAATTAAACGCCCCATCCAAAGGGAATCGTTCAAAGAGTCCCTTGGTACCTCAAGAAACCGGATCCCTTGTCCAACAGCCATGGCCATGTCTGTGCGTCCCACTTCTCGGGTCACGCCTGTCCTGCGTCACCACCACGCTGTTGGGATCCGGATGGGGGCTGTCGAAGTCCTGCGACCATGTGCAATGGAAGTGGACAAGGGGCTTCTCCAAAAGCAGACTTTCAAAATCCTGTCTCTAAAATGGTTTCCGCCCCCAAAGGTTTAACGGGATATACAACCACCAAGCCATGGAATTAAAGGGTATATGCACAGTTTTCCTCTAGAGGTATTGGCTTGGGGTTGTGGAGACCATCTTACACTGCTAGCTTCTGAAGGAAAACTCGCTTTGACATACCAGAAGGCGATGTTGCAATCACCAAAACGGGACTCACAAGCGCGCCTGTTCAAAGCTAGGTTGCACCAGGCAACAGGGTTCCCTACATTTCCCCTCGAACGTCACTTCTACTGAAGGAAACTCACCTTTTACCGTTCACATCAGGTGATTCTCAAAAACACTGGGAAAACGCAGACAGCCCTGTGCAGCTCCTCGATGTGGTGCATGCGGGGCAACACGGCGTCCAACGCGGCATAGACCCGGGGGTTCTGGCGATTCGCCACGATCTGTGGTGTGAACACCGCCTGGCACTCAGTTCGTTCTGCTTGTAGGCAGTGCCAGCGTATGGCCATGGGTCAAAATCCAAAGCCCGTAGCCCCAGTGAACATCCCAATCCAACCACTAAAATGGGTTCTAAAATGGGTGCTGAAGTCACCTGCCCCAAAATGGTACCATTCATTTTGACCCACAGCCATATGAGACACAGTCAATATTAACCAGCTGACATAGGATTTTGGCGAGTAAACCTTTTTGCGAGAGTACCCAAGGTCATCCCCTGTGCAGTAGTGACAGGAAATATAGACCGTTGCTCATATCAAGCTAGTGCTTGAGACTGCTTGAAACCAGCGTCAGCCTGTCGTACGGCACCATTGGGAAAGATCGTTCAACAAGCAGACCATGAACGTCGCTTTAAGGGAAAAACTGACTAAGGATGAGTTAACGACAGTGACTTAAGCATCTTGTCATTCCAAGCAAGAATTACCGCCCTTTAGCCGAGTGACGCGGGTATGGCAAAGACATGACTGGGTACTGAACAGGCCTATTCCTTTTCCGGTACCAACCCAAGCCTTATGTGCCTTGGGCGGCAATAAAGCTATCCCCTGCTTCCTCTTTTGGGGTGAAGGTTACCTGCTTTTTGGGTGGTTTTTCACAAAGCCTTGTCAAAATGAGTGCGCCCCAACATGGTGTTTGTCCTGTTTGCCCTGTAAACCAACCTGAAAACTGGTACTCTCAAGAAAGAACTTGCTGGTTCTCAGCAGGGAATCATCACCCCTGTAAACCATCCCCTATCGCTTCCTTTCAGGAATAATCCCCCAAACCGGTTCACGCAACCAACACCCGGACTCGGAAATTCATTCCCTGCCCATCGCACCAAGACAAACCCAGACCTACCCTCAGATGCCCCAGTGGCCATGGGAAAGTAAGAATCGGCACTTTTTTTTCTGTTGGTTGAGTTTAAAGGGGAACCCGAAACCCCAAAAAAGGAGAAGAAAAAAAAGGCGCCCAACCCAGACCTACCCCTAAGTTGGTAAGGTTCGTTAAACTTTTCAACGCAGGCCTTACTCTTGTCAAGCTTCAATCTTTTCAATGATTCTAGACCTACCTCCCCGGTTGCTGCCTTTTAGGACTACCTCAAACGCGGTCATTAAAACCTGGAATTTTCAAATCTCGTTTGTTTTAGAGCCTTCCTCTTCAATTTTGTCTTTTGATTTTTGCCCAATAGGTAGGTGGATATGGTTTTAGCAGCAGCGACGCCCTCTCCATAGGAAATGCCTTTCTGCGAGCCAAAAAAGAACGTGTGAAAGAATGCTCCTTTACAGAATGATCATCGAATCAAGCCTCATTCACGTCTGTATTTTGATATGATCCATGTACAGGATGTATCAACGCGAGGCCCTTTCAAAGCAGACCACCCTCTTACCAATCAAGCCTTTTACAAAAGCAGGCTCTCTCAACGCCCCCCCCTCTTTTCATAGTTTCCAAACCAGCCCCCCTCTGAACCACCCCCCCCAAAATAAATAAGGGCTGATTAGGGCTTATTAGGGGCTATTTTTGAAGCAACTTCCTGAAGCCATCGGCGCTCGGTAGCCAACCCGCCCGCCGATTGGATTTCATTTTGCTTCAGTTTGGCTTTCAGTTTCTGTTTCTTCACATTCCCTAGGCGCGCTTTCAGTGTTCCCTTGAATTGGGCTTTATGTTTGCCTTACTCTTGCCTTATTTCGTGCTGGCATGTGCGCCAATCTGGACTTAGTTTGGCATTAATTTGACCCTAATGTGGCCTCAATTTGGCCTTAATTTGACCTTAATCTGGCCTTAATTTGGCCTTAATTGTGCTTAAAAGGCCTTAATAAGGGCTTACTAAGTCCTTAATAAGGCCTTCCTTTTATGTGTCCTCTGAATTTGGCCTTACTTTGGAAGGGGGGAGGGGGTTCAGGGGGGGTGGTTTTGCAATCTATGATCTTTGGCAGAGGTAGGTGGAAAACCCCTCCAGAAGGAATCCAGACCTATACTTCCAGAACGCTCGTCGAATCAAGCCTCGTTCACGTCTGGGCTATTTTGATATGATCCATGTACAAAATGTATCAACGGGAAACCCTTTCAAAAGCAGACCCCTTTAAAAAGGAGCCTTTTACAACAGCAAGCTCTTTCAACGCACCCCCCTCTTTGGCAGAGGTTGGCGGAAAACCCCCCCCCCAAAAAAAAACAGACCTATATTTAGTCAGGCAAGCGATCCTATTCAAGGCTTTGTTGCGCGGCAAGGAAACGCAATCTCTTAGCTTCGGCACACGCAGCCTACTGACGCCCCCCACCGCGCTTCTGTGGCACGGGAATGTGGAGCAGAGCGAAAACAGTTCAAGAATTCGCACACAGCCCGGTTTGAAGGGAGTTTTGCGGATGGCGGGCTGTGTCTCCAAGTGTCTCAAGGCCTTCGTAAGATCCTTGATCCACCCCAAGTACATGCGGATCTGTCTCCAGTGCATCTCCAGCCCTTGCCCCACAGACTGTCGAGCGCTCCCCCAGAGACCTTAGAACTGGTGCAGCGTTTGATGAACTCCTCCTTGGAGCCAGCCTCCAGAAAGGTTTCATCTACTGCGACCTTGGACTTGGGGACGAGGTGCTTGGGCCTCACTCCTTCTTCAAGGCCTTTGCTGTGAAGCAGGGCATCATAGTGCGTCTCCTCACAGTGGTCCCCACGGCCTGGTTGGTGATAGATGTCCAGGAACTCTAAAACCTCAGACCCTGACAATGTTGGGTGCAGAGTCAAGGTGCAGTGTGAGAGTGGACACGCGCACCGAAGCCAGACAAGTCACAAAACGCCTGGAGTCCGAAGTGGTCCGAGTAAGGTCCGGGGCGCCGCTGGCGGGCAAGGTACTCCTTCAAAGACATCCCAGTTATCTCCAGAAATTCCTCGACCTCAGAGATAAGGCGTGTTTTCGGACCTACCCCTGTCGCAACATGCAGCCAGGTGACCAGATCCTCCGTTGGGTCTTTGGCAAGCTCCAAGGTGTACTCGTCTACAAGCACTCCGGAGTGCTCAATCATCTTCACCAAAAGGCCAGCGCGCTCGGCAAGGGAGAAGGCCATGACTGAGATATTGACAAAGGCTGAATGGTGGCTTGAGATTTCAAATAGGCTCGACGGATGTGCGATTCCATCCACACCAAACAGGCACAGGCCTAATTCCAGGCCTACCTCTAACCATGTGTCCCTGAAGAGCCTCCCGAGGGAGGGCCTCCCCAGATTTGGTCTTGCATGTTTAATGTTGGTTCAGGTTTTCTGTGTGCTTCATGATGTGCGATCGTTGTTGGGGTACTTTGCTCAAATCAAGCTGCGATTGCTCCATTGCGCAAGTGCAAAGGAAACTGCTGCGGCAATTGTGGGGCCCGCAAAGCAGGAGCGAGAAGCCAAACCTTCTGTGATTCCCAAGTAAGGTGGTTTAGATCACCAGTGAGATGTTGAGGGCAACCCAGTCTCCCAAATCAAGCAAGGAAAGTGCAATTGTTTGCTAGCTGGGCCTATTAAAGCTTTAATAAGCCTTGATAAGGCTTTATCAAGGCTTATCAAGGCTTATTAAGGCTTAATAAGGCTTTATTGGAGGCCCAACCCAAAACCTGCGCAGCGACACGCTTTTCACCCCGCCCCCTTCCCCCCCTTCCTCTTCCCCCCCCTCCCCTTCCCTCCCTCCCTCCCCTCCCCTCCCTCCCCTCCCTTCCCCCCCCCCCCTGCCCTCCCCCTACTACGCCTCTTACTTCTCAAAAATAAGCAATGTTTTGGTCTTTTCAAAGTGTGCCAACTAGAATTCTGGGGCATATGTTCTAGGATTCGATGCAATTTGGCCAGCCAGCGGTCAATCAGTCAATCTGTTTCAAATGTTTCTTCATTAAGAAGTGGCTTCATAAGGATGAACTGCGCAATAAGGCTTAATAAGCCTTGATAAGGCTTATTAAGGCTTATTAAGGCTTAATAAGGCTTAATAAGGCTTACTAAGGCTTAACAAGGCTTAATTTGGATTCGGGCATATTTCCTCAAATCTGGCTTTCTCGGGAGGCTAATGATCTAACACAGATTCAGGGACACATGATCTAACACGCCACGGGAAGGCCTCCCTCAAATCCTGGGGGAAACAATTCAACCCCACCCATTTCATAAGAAAGGTAGGCCCAAAAAAAGGCCCACACCAGGGCAGAGGTATATTAGTTAGAGGTAGGTTTGAAATAAATGAGAATCTCCACCTTCTACTAAGTTGCATCCCACCTGCTCCTCTGGAAGCCCATACCGCTCCGAGGACAGCAAGTGCCAGGTCTCCCTGTCTTGGCGCCGCAGGCCTTCGAATCGGACACTCATCCCGAATTCTGGCAAACAGGAGTCTCAAAAATATGGCAATGTCCTTTATTCGCAAGACAAAACTGAACGCGAAAGGTTTGGGGCATATTTGTGTGTGTTTTCTTGAGGGAACCCTGCAAAGGGTGGTTTGCCTTTGGAATTCCTTTTGAACCACACAACCGACAACTTAAGAACAAGACAACCCAATTTGTCAAGGATTTTTTCCGTGATTGGACGGAGGCTATGTGTGTGTGTGTGTCTTCCCTTTTTTTGTGGCTTTAAAGGAAAGCCCAAAAGAAACCCCAAGCCCCTTTTGGGGGCTCGCCTGGAGTGCGCTCCTCCAGGGACGCCCAAATCTCCGCCACGGTCGCCTCACCTCGTGACGAATCCGCATTTCACACCGAAAAACATCGCCTCGAACAAATCGAACTTTCCCTTGGTATGTTAGCAAACCTCTTTGTTCCTTGTAGCTCGAAAAATGAAGAGAACCCCAACAAATATTGCAGACCCGGTGGAAAATCACCGGCTCCCCACTTTGCAAGTCTTTGGTCTGAGTGGCTCTTACATACCCAGGCCTGGACAAAATCGGACAGAATCGAAGGGATCCGTCTCTCCAGGGCCCAAGGGACTTTTTTGGAACTCGACTCAAACAAATCTGGACCAAGCTAAAACCTGTTTGGAGGGAACATGGACCAACATCACACATTAAGACCACCCGAATTCTACAAAGTGCATCTGAGGTTCATTCAATACCAGTCACCATCTGGGTGAGTTATAATATTTCACCAACCTGAAATAAGGTAGTTGGGCGAATATTCCCCACATAAACCACCATTTGGGGTGAGGTCGTGTGAGGTCGTTATGATTCACCTAGTCTCCATGAGTTTTCAAACCAAGGACCGGCATATTCTCGCGGTTTCCCTGTCCGGGTGCCGCGCACTCCTGGGCATCCAGGACATCCCGAAAGACCACGAAGCCGTACTCCTGGGGAAAAAATAACATGGCTCAATGAACGATAATTAATTCCAAACACCTGACCTACACAATTACACCTGGCCAGGTTTGCAAGCTTCCGGTTGTTCAGAGACCCTCGCAGATTGGGCTGACCAGCGAGGAAGTCAAACGAAGGGGTTTAGAGGATGCCACCGAAGAACGGGGACTAAGAACAACCCACACCACCCAAGAATCATGGTAGCTGTTAGAAAGGATGGTTGTGGAAGACTACTTTCGGAACAAGGGTCACCATCACTAAGCAACAAAACAGCATTTCTTTTCCGAATCCCAACACCAGCATATTGACGAGGTTGGGTTGAAAAGGAGTACAGTGTCCAATGTTGGTTTCTGGCATTTCAGTTTGAATGGACACTCCGAAATCAAAAACAACTCAACACCCAACTCCCAGCAGCCTCCAAGGGTGGTCCATCTGTACCCAAAATGGCTCACACAAGAGCGCTGCAGGTACAAATGGCCCACCCTTGAAGGGTGCTGGTTGGTTTAGAAGGCGTTTCTCCTTCAAAAGGAAAACAGGTCCTGGAAGAAATCCACCGCTTGCGCGTCGTCCAAGCCGAAGCTCTGCACCTCGGAGCAGACGGTTGATTTGTACAAGCCCTGGTGCAAAACCATGACCAAAACCTGGTAGTAAGATGGTCTAGGCCCAGAACCATGCAAACAAACTTAAAAAGGCGGCTGCACCCAGTTCTGATTCGGATTCTCCCTTACTATCCTTCATCTACCCAAATTTTGATTGTGGCTCATTTGATCCCCCAAAACAAGCCCGTAGCATTCGAATCGCGGGTATCTCCTTGAGTCCTGAAAACAAACGTGTCATGTTGGGTCAGTCGCGTGAGGTTGCACTTCAGTGCTGCCAGGACCCTGTCCTCAACCAGTGCGCACAGGTGGGTTTTGTACGAGTATCTTGACAAGCAGCTCCTGGATTGATAGGATGTGTCCAATTTTAGAGCGGATCCGGACCCCTCTCCCCCTAGTTCAGCATTGTGGCAAACCACTCATGCTTAACAAGCAAGTTGAGGGTAACAGGTCCAACCAACGCCAGCCTAGTGGTGCCCGTACTGAGATCCCTGCATACCTCGCGTCCTCGGGACATCGCGGCAGTGCAACCAGCTCTGGGTAGGTCGACCACTCAGGCCTCCTCGGATGCGAGTCCAAAGGGTTTGTGCTCGATCCGAATGATTCCAATCTGCTGCACGATGGGCAAATCGAACTCTACTCAGTGCGGGTGTAATGTGTATCAAACCAAGTCAGACATGTGGCACAAGGAAACATCAGAGAAAGAAGGATTGCAACTAAGGCTTCATCCGGTACGCAATCTGCAAAATTTCACAATAGTAGTTCACCTGCCAGAAATAACGAATCCCTTAAGCATTCTTCACGGGTGAAAGCGGACTCCCCTAAGCGGACTGTTCCACCCTTGGGGGGGGGGGGGGAGAAAAACAAAACGCCATGCGATGCGCAGGCTATCCAATTGCATTCAAGCTGAGGCTTGGGGCTAGAGATGTAAGGGCTGCACATGAGGTGCTGAGATGAACCCTCTTGCTAATGATGGAAGCTGACAGGAGTGTTTTGGACTACACTCCTCTTAGGGCCCCTCTCGCGGACTCAAAAAATGGCAATCCAATGCTTAAGCGACCTCAGGTGGGTGTGGCTAAAAATTGAACAGCTGGGGTTACGCAGGTTCTGGTCTTTGCTTCCATATGCCAAGGTGCCATTTTGGGTACACTTTTTGAGCCACAGCCAGGTGTTTTTGGGGGGTGGGCGATAAAGCGGCACCACGAAGAGAGAGAAAGAGAAAGAGAGAAAAAAGTAGAAAAAGACAAATATGTCTTTTTCTCTCTCTCTCTCTCAAAGAGAAAAGAAGAAAGACAAAAAAAAAAAAAAAAAAAAAAGAGAGAAAGAGAAAAAAAGAGAACAAAAAAGAGAGAGAAAGAAAGAGCTCTGCCAAGCCTCTCTGTCCTCTCGGACCTGCGCTTAGCAGCCCGCAAGGCCTGGGCACGTGACGGCAGGTTGGCGGGATATACTCAGAAGGTGCAAACGATACGCATCGATATTCATATGACCAACTTGGTGCATGCATGTAAGCATATGTCAACAAAACATACATACATACGTGACATTCTAATTGTAGACCGGGTAATTCATATTTGGGATGTGATCAGGCCACCCACCATGCACCGCATTTCTCAACAATGTATGTTTCTTGCAATATTTATGTATCAATTCGATGGTCTGCACCATCCCCGAGCTTTCCTGTGATACAACAGTGGGTCATTCTATTACTTCGTTGTCACCTTAACGTGGCGCTCCTTCACATCACAGTAGTTTCGGCCCTAAAACTCAATTTGCCACAATCATGCCATTTCTTAGACCTCGTTCTTCCATTTCCCACCATGGTCCAATCCCCCCCCACCCACCCCGGCCGCCTCGCCCCGCGCGCCTTGCCCAGCAGAGCCACGCGCTCGCCGCAGCGCCGCTTCTCCGCCGCCGCCGCGGAAGCCACTTGCCGCAGCGCCGCGTTGTAGAGCCCCTCCGGCCGCGGGACCGGGCCCGGGACCGGGGCAAATTTTGACCTTTGAATGTCACAACATAGGGAGCTTGACCAAGGCTGATCTAAAAGGCAAAAGTGGTGATTCAAACATCCCTATGGTTTCCCAACAAAATCCTAGGGGAAAGTAACTCTTGACCTTTGAACGTCACAACATAGGGACTAGGTCCGCCAGTAGAGAGGTTAGAAACAGGGTACCGCTTCTTTTTTCTGTTGTTTATTTTAGTCAGGAAAACTTGACCAAAAAAGAAACGGTAAAAGGGCACTACTGGGGGACCTAGGGGAGCCTGACCAAAGCTGATCCAAAAGCCGAAACGGAAGTGATGATTCAACCATCCCAAAGAGGGACTGTTGGCAAGGGTGATTGAATTAAACGTAGGTGACGCTTGCATTGTGGGGGACTTTTGGCAGTTGACATTTGCTCCTCCAGCTCCGGCACCGACAACCCATCAGGGATGTCTAGGCTCACGTCGCACGGCATGGCATGCCGATGGATTTGACGTACGCATCCGATTTCACAGATGGGCGTCTCGTTTGTTGGCTCGGTGCACTTTGGGTACCCCCATGGAAAGCGCCTGGCTTGAAGACTTGCGACCTGAAATGGTTTGGTTCAAACTGAAATGCCCTGACAGGGTCCAACAAGGCAGAAAATGTAACTAAATTGATCCATGTTGGCTCTCCATGCCAGATTCCATGCCGCATGGCATTGACTGGCAGAGATCCACACATGTGTTAAACTATGTGGCTGCAGCAATAGCATGTCAAAACAATGCTCAGAACCGTTGTTTATATTTGTCCTCTGCCGGCTGCTGTCGGACATGCATTCGTGTTGCCTTTTTCTGCAGGCTGAGCTCGTGTCTGCTGCGAATCAAACCGTCTCCAAGTAACCAGGCACCTGGGCGCATGGATGATGATCAACCACATAAAAACTACATAACTTCCAAACTGCATCTTGCTTCAGGTGACACCAAATACTCCCCACCCCCGGGAAAAAGGATAGGCGTTCTTCTGAGTTTCCTTCAAACCACAGTGAAAAGGGTACCCTCAAACAACATAATATGTACATATCTCTATATATATATATATGTATACTGTATTCACATTTATTTACACGTCATTCCCATTTCCTTTGTAAATCCAACAGGCCAGAACCACAAGAAATCGGCTGAAGCAAATGAGATGGAGTAGGGCCCAGAAAGGCAACCTGAGCTACGCAAGCCATCGATCTTTCTGGCAGACCTGCAGGCAACAGGGCCTAGTGAATCTTCGCCCGTGGTAGGCCCTTGACGGCGTTGCCCCAAATTGTCTCTAGAAAAAACACATGGAAGCTTCCACCCCATGAATCATTGTCACCATTTGGAATTGCCAAACAAAATACACGAGAAGCTGGTGTCAGCCAAGAAAGCAAAACATCACAAGTGGGTGGTGGCACACAGGTTCTGCTTTGACGCCCCCTTTTCTCAGACGATCACCTGCTCTGACAGCCACGTCCGCAGCAAAGAGATGACCCTCTGCCTAGCGCGGGAAGCAAGACACCCCCCCCCGCCCCGCGCCAAAGTCCGATTGTAGGTTTGGGTGACCCTAAATGGGTTCTTCCAAATGGGTTTCAGGATGCTACACACAGAAGCGTCCATTTGTTAGAGGCTGTTTAGGGTCCCCCTTGCAAGTGTCCTTTGGACAGAAATTAAGGAAGGCATCGGTGAATGACTAGAACGGAAGTAAAAGCAGGACTGTCTATGGTCAACCAAACTGGCCTGACACTTTGCGAGTCGCTCGCCTAAGACTGTCAGCCAAGATATGCATGAGTGTATAGACGCGGAATTTTGGGTGAGACTATCTTTGGAAAGACGGGCCTCAATATTGGCTAGGACTTATCTGCGACGTGGGCTGTTCAACATGGAGCAGGGCTGAGGAAAAAGGACCACTCTTGTGATACAACAGGAAGGGCTTCTCAACGACTAACCTCCCCTGTAAAGGGGGAGATTCCCTTGTATCACAGAAGTGGGGATAAACCCCTTGATCCCAAAACCCTGACATGGCTGTGGGTCAAAACCCTGTACCCCTGGTGAACGTCAAAATAGGTGGCAAATGGATGTTCATCCACCCCAAAATGGGATCGCCATAGGTTCTGCCCTATGGCCACATGGAGCCTTGGCCAATCCTGATGTTTGCTGGCTTCGCAACGTTTGGGTTTCACGCCTGACGTCTCGCACCGCCGGCAGATCCTGCGGGTGTGAGGCCGCGAGGTCGTAGATGTGGGCTCCCCCCAAGACGTGGAGGGCCACCAAGGTGCTGGACAGGGACTCCAACCTCGCGCAGTGTTTCTTAAAAAAAGAAGGGTGCGTCCTGGGCCCTGGATTTTTCCACCCAAGCGCTTTTGTCATGATTTCATGTACCCCTCAAAACAAAAATCACATGGCCAGTGATGCTTTTGACTTGAAGACAAGTAGAGGTGGAGTCTCTGTTGCCCCTTGTGACACCAAAGGGCTCGATCCCGCAAAGGGATTCTCTTGCCACAGAAAGTGGCACCCAACTTTCCTCAATCTGGGCACTTGCAAAAGGGACACTGTGAAGTTCTGTGAAGCACTGTATGGGATGTGCATTTGTGTCCGAGAATATTGGGGAACCCTTGTTCAACTGAGCATATGAAGTTGAAAATAGGGTATGCAAGTTTCATACTAGTCACTAGAATACTTTGGGTATGCGATGAGACACTCTTCTGATGGTTTATGAGTTATGAGTATGTGTTTTGACCAAAATTGGGGGAACCCCCGTAATTGCGGTTTTCCTTTTAGGCTCCCAGAAAACCACCTCCAAGAAGGTGTTCCCTCAAAAATACAGATCCAAATGGTTACGTAGTTTCGAGTAGTTGCTGGAAGCCGCTTTTGCAACGTAACAGTTCACCTGAAACACCTCCAAACGGTTCCTTTCTAAGCCTTCCCAAAGCGGCGCCTTACACATACCCAAAGGTCTGTCTCATTTTGGCAACCCCAAAATGAAAAAAAGGAAGAAAGGGACATATGCCATGGGAAGGTGCCATGGAACTTCAACCGAGCCCTATAGTCTTCATTTTGTCCCCCTTCAGCAACTGAGGTCTGCACACACCTCCGCCGCGCCAAGGGTCACTCAGCCCGTTGGTGAAGATGATGCGGCTACTCTTCTCCACGGCAGACCTGGGGCCATTCAGCTCCCATACGACCGAACCAAAAAATCCGGGGGAATTGCGCCATCCACTTTCACACAGTAACTTTCTGTTGCTCAGGGTGCCGACTTTCACACAGTAACTTTCTGTTGCTCAGGGTGCCGGGGCCTGGTTGTTTAAAACCTTGTTCGCACCCGGATGTCAGCAAGCTGTCGGATCAGGGGGTGTTCCCCCCCCCTCCCCACCAGTGAAGGATCTGAAAGGGGCACCCCCTCGAACAAGGGTTGGTTCCTAGGTGAAACTGACCAAACGTCGCATGGCCATCCATCTTCTGAGTTGCTCTGGGTGGATTGTGATCGCCAAACCAAAACAAGTTTCAACTGTCCGAACCATGAGCCCCGGCTAGGTCGTACTGTAACCAACACTTCCCAGAAACACACAAAACAAACAACAGAGGGAGTCATTACCAATATCAAGATCCCAGGTATGACCATTGCATGCCCCTCAAAAACAACGCACCGCTTTTCCTCCCTGTGAGTACTCAGCAATAATGGAGAAGTCTCTGAATCTGCGGTTGCAACCAAAAGCCCAGGGAGACAATGAACACAACTTCACGCATGCCACCTGAGCCCAGAGACCGGACCAAAAGGAATGCAGCCGCGAACTCCAACTATGGCAGTTTCTCCAAAACATATTGAGCCGCTAAAATCGTTGGTTGGCCTATTTCAAACACCCGCACCTTTCCACCGTTTTGAGCAACACCATGCTCACCTAGAGAAAACATTAACACCTTTCGATACAGTGACTCTTTGAAGGAGACTCCAAGTCTCACGCATTGCTATTGCGATTCAAGGATGCAGAGAGCCCTGGCAGAAAACAGACACACAGACACACAGACACACAGACACACAGACACACAGACACCCAGACACACAGACACGCAAACACACAGACACACAGACACACAGACACACAGACACACAGACACACAGACACACAGACACACAGACACAGACACACAGACACACAGACACACAGACACACAGACACACAGACACACAGACACACAGACACACAGACACACAGACACACAGACACACAGACACACAGACACACAGACACACAGACACACAGACACACAGACACACAGACACACAGACAGGCAGCACACAGGAGATGGTCGCACGCACGCACGCACGCACGCACGCACGCACGCACGCACGCCGCACACACACACCCACCCACACCACCCACCCACCCACCCACCCACCCACGCACGCACGCACGCACGCACGCACCCACACACACACACACACACACACATGAACTCCAACTGTTTGAGGATGGACATGCTTGTTCAGACACACGGTATGACTTCTGGTGTGCTGGCTCTGTGGAACACTGGATTCATGAAACTAAAGTTCGTGTTCGGAGGTATCAAGTTCCTTACAAAAACAATAAAACAACACACCAGGTTGCTCAATCATTCACTGTTGACCCCATCTTCCGGGTTTTTCTGGCACTTTTGGAGCAACCAGTACATCCCCAACTACAATACATCCCCGCCGCGGCCAAAGTTGCCTTGGCAAAAAGGCGGCTTCTCCGGAACACCTCTCCCCAGCGCGATGCCAGGGCGCCACCAGGGACGGAACCACTCACTCTGCGGCTGGATATCCCAGTGCTTCTTGCAGTAGCTCCCGAGCTCTTCGGGGCCCCAGGGCCGCGGGGGGAACATGTCCGTGACGTTGTCCTCGCGCCGCTTTCGCGGGTCGACCCCAACGGCCAGCTGCTTAACGGGACGCCCAAAAAGAGGATGCGCACACAAGTTTGGAATTGACATCTGTGGATTGGTGAGGATCATGGATGGCCTGAATCCCAGGATTGAGGGTCTGGCTCCGATTTAGATTTGAGTCCGAAGAATCCAAGCCAAGAGTTCAAACCTCAAACCTCTCCCGAATACCTCCCAGGATTTATCTACCTTCCCAAAAAAGGCCGTGGCAAAGGATTAAGGCCCCATGGTTCTTTTATGTGTGAACAAGAGCGGGCAAATGGGGTGAGTTGAACGCTTGAGCTCAAACATTTTCGTGGATTAACAGCGGACACCTCTCTCTAGACAGCTACACCGTGAGCCAAAGAATGTGTTCGACATGGACGTGCGCTGCTTGAACACATGCCTAAGCGCCAAGCAATTTCCACGACCTCTGAACATGAATGGGGCCTATCATATCTAATTCCAGCTGCTTCCCCAAACCTTACAAGTAGGTCGAAATGCAAACCCTGCGGATCAATTTACTTGCAATAACGTACCTCGATTGCTGGCAGGCGAGCGGGTGCGGGTCGCCCCCAGGCGCCAGGGCTCCTAAAGAGTGATGTTCAAAACCACTAAAATAGCTCGGTCCTTTCACCTTGGTGTCGTTGACCATTTGATTGTTGATTGAGGTTGACCCTTCAAACACCAATGTTCACCCTTCGTTTGCTGAAATCAGTTCGCCCGTTTGCGACTTGTGGTTTGTGCTTGCGTTTGCGGTTGTCTGTTTATCTTTGCTCGTGTTTTTTGAGGGTGCGCTTGTTGCGTTTGGTGTATAAGGGAAATCCCCCGCGCCGCCCCCCCCCCCCAAGCATCCCCCCCCTCCTCCCCCTGTATTCTGGATTTTGACACACCTAAAGCGCTGTTCTTCGCACCTGCCCGTCCCCCCCAAAACCGAAACACCCCGCCCCCGACCCTCCCGGCGTCCGCCCGTCCGCCCCCCCGGCGTCGGTCCGTGGGGGTGAAGTACACGATCTGCCGGCAGGCCTCCGCATCCCAGGCGCGGCCCCACGGGGAAGCGCCGGCGCCGCAGCCCGTCTGGTCCGCGCAGTCCCGGTACTCTGCGGAGATGCTGTGACATCGCACCCCTCCTGTGGAACCAAAGCGACCATCAGGGGCTGGAAACCAACCAGCTTGGAGCAACACTGCAAAAAGCTTCTAAAACCCAAGGAGTTGCTCGTTAGTACCTAGAAACCGCGGCAGTGGTGCAAACTTGTTCCAGAAAACTCACGCAAACAGGTTCAAAGCTTGATAACACGCTGCAACTTAACAAAGGGAAGGGGAAAACCAACAACAAGTGGTTTTACGCCTCCATTTGCCCATAGGAAGCCGTCTGTACCACTCGAGTTCTTGTTCCTGGCAAGCGGTTTAGAGGCAATCCCCTGCCTGTGGCATTGTAGTACGACCCAACAGCCTTTCCCAGCGCCCTCGGCGCGGAAAGCTGCGTCTCGCTCAGCAAACGGCAGGCCCTGCGAAGGGGCCAGGCCGGTAAGCCTCCAAGGTTGCCCAGGTTCTGCAAAATTGCTGGACCAACCACTCGCTGGCCCCGTTTAAGAGGAAACCCAAAGGTAGTTGTTTGAAGAACGGTGGCTTACACACAAAACGAGGGGTTGGCCCAAGGCTGGTGGCAACAAATCCCTGAAACATGCTGAACCGCATCGTTCTTCAAAGAAAGCAAAAACGGAGGCAAACACGAAACCAACAACAACCACCCGTTGTTGGAACCAGCAAGGAAACATGTGCAACAAGAACGCTGCAAGGAGACACAAGTTGGAAACAGCAAACCGCCTTGTTGAAGAGCATGTAAACAGCAAACTACTTTGGCCATATCCTTCTGGTTTGACAAGAACCTTATTAGCGCGACTCTAGATGGATTCTATCGCGTGTGCTCCGGGATGCTACGCGCATTGCCATTGGCGCAAAGTGGAACCCGTTTGTCAAGTAGACAATGGTGTATTTGGTAAAGTTCGGCAACTTTCTCAACTTATTTCAACTGGCGAAAATGTTGTCTTGCAACTCATCTTCCCAGCCTTGGCCAAAGAGGTCCTGCGCGTAAGGGTAGTCCCCCATCGCCATCTTGGCAATAACTCCGGGCCCAACTTTTGCTTGGCGCCGAACACAGTTCTGCCAGTCATCGTGTGCTAGGTCGGTCTAGACAGTAAACAAGCATGTCTTCATGACCAACAACACTGCGCAAACGCCGAGG